>CM050167.1:284808624-284921124 GCA_027410445.1 Discoglossus pictus | reverse complement strand
CCAATCTTGATTGAAGCCACTGGTCAAATAAATAATCCAATCTTGATTGAAGCCATTGTCAAAAAATAATCCAATCTTGATTGAAGCCATTGTCCATCCATTCTGGCCCATTGAAAGAGGCCTCCACCAAAAAAAAACGACGCTCTAAAAAAAAAAAAAAAACAAACTAACAGAGCTCCTCCTACAAGGAGCTCCTCCCGCGATTAATTTTTTTTTTTCCCACGCTCTGCCTTATATACTAATTTTTGAAGGACTCTGATTGGCTGAAATTTTTGATTAACATCGATTTCAACCAATGAGAGTCTTTAAAAAAATTAGCAAATCAGCAAGCAGGTATGGAAGCCTGTAAGGGAAAAAAAGGTTAGTGTGAACTTGTTTGACCCTGTATGTATTATACATATTACAGGGCTATTTATGTGATATACATGTTACAGGATAATATCCTGTAACATGTATAGCAAATAAATAGCACTGTAATATGTATAAAAAATAATGTCTAATAGAAATACATGAACAATATAATAAAATAAGTAATAAAGTACATCAATTAATCAAATAATAAATATCAATTAATATTTTTTTTTTATGTATATGTTTATGTATATTTATGTATATTTTTTATGTGTGCGTGTGATATGTATATATATATAGATATATATATATATATATTTCTATATATATATATATATATATATATATATATATATTTATATATATTGATATATATATATATTGATATATATATATATATTTCTATATATATATATATATATATATATATATATATATATTGATTGATAAATATATTGATTGATATATATATATGTATATATATATATATATTGAGATATACATATATATATATATATATTTATATATTGATTGATTTATATATTGATTACTGATTGATATATATATATATATATTTATATATTGATTGATTTATATATTGATTATTGATTGATATATATATATATATTGAGATATATATATATATATATATATATTTTTTTTTTTATATTGATTGATTTATATATTGATTATTGATTGATATATATATATATATATATATTTATATATTGATTGATTTATATATTGATTATTGATTGATATATATGGTCCCAATTTGTTATTTAAGGTTTTTAAGGACGGTTGGGGCCTATATGGTCCCAATTTGTTATTTAGGGTTTTTAAGGTGCGGTTGGGGCCTATATGGTCCCAATTTGTTATTTAAGGTTTTTAAGGTGCGGTTGGGGCCTATATGGTCCCAATTTGCTATTTAGGGTTTTTAAGGTGCGATTGGGGCCTATATGGACCCAATTTGCTATTTAGGGTTTTTAAGGTGCGGTTGGGGCCTATATGGTCCCAATTTGTTATTTAGGGTTTTTAAGGTGCGGTTGGGGCCTATATGGTCCCAATTTGTTATTTAAGGTTTTTAAGGTGCGGTTGGGGCCTATATGGTCCCAATTTGCTATTTAGGGTTTTTAAGGTGCGGTTGGGGCCTATATGGACCCAATTTGTTATTTAGGGTTTTTAAGGTGCGGTTGGGGCCTATATGGTCCCAATTTGTTATTTAGGGTTTTTAAGGTGCGGTTGGGGCCTATATGGTCCCAATTTGTTATTTAGGGTTTTTAAGGTGTGGTTGGGGCCTATATGGTCCCAATTTGTTATTTAGGGGTTAAATAATCCAATGTTGAATGCAGCCCATGTCAAATAAATAATCCAATTTTGATTGAAGCCCATGTCACAGTCAAATAATCCAATCTTGATTGAAGCCACTGGTCAAATAAATAATCAAATCTTGATTGAAGCCATTGTCAAAAAATAATCCAATCTTGATTGAAGCCATTGTTCATCCATTCTGGCCCATTGAAAGAGGCCTCCACCAAAAAAAAACGACGCTCTAAAAAAAAAAAACAACAAACTAACAGAGCTCCTCCTACAAGGATCTCCTCCCGCGATTAATTGTTTTTTTTCCCACGCTCTGCCTTATATACTAATTTTTGAAGGACTCTGATTGGCTGAAATTTTTGATTGACATCGATTTCAACCAATGAGAGTCTTTAAAAAATTAGCAAATCAGCAAGCAGGTATGGAAGCCTGTAAGGGAAAAAAAGGTTAGTGTGAACTTGTTTGACCCTGTATGTATTATACATATTAAAGGGCTATTTATGTGATATACATGTTACAGGATAATATCCTGTAACATGTATAGCAAATAAATAGCACTGTAATATGTATAAAAAATAATGTCTAATAGAAATACATGAACAATATAATAAAATAAGTAATAAAGTACATCAATTAATCAAATAATAAATATCAATTAATATATATTTTTTATGTATATGTTTATGTATATTTATGTATATTTTTTATGTATGTGTGTGATATATATATATATATATATAGATATATATATATATATTTATATATATATATATATATATATATATATTTATATATATTGATATATATATATTGATTGATATATATATATATATATTTATATATATATATATATATTTATATATATATATATATATATATATATATATATATATTGATAGATATATTGATTGATATATATATATATATATATATATTTATATATTGATTGATTTATATATTGATTATTGATTGATATATATATATATATATTTATATATTGATTGATTTATATATTGATTATTGATTGATATATATATATATATATATATATATTGAGATATATATATATATATTTTTTTTTTTTATATTGATTGATTTATATATTGATTATTGATTGATATATATATATATATATATATATATATTGATATATATATATATATATATATATTTATATATTGATTGATTTATATATTGATTATTGATTGATATATATGGTCCCAATTTGTTATTTAAGGTTTATAGGTGCGGTTGGGGCCTATATGGTCCCAATTTGTTATTTAGGGTTTTTAAGGTGCGTTTGGGGCCTATATGGTCCCAATTTGTTATTTAAGGTTTTTAAGGTGCGGTTGGGGCCTATATGGTCCCAATTTGCTATTTAGGGTTTTTAAGGTGCGGTTGGGGCCTATATGGACCCAATTTGCTATTTAGGGTTTTTAAGGTGCGGTTGGGGCCTATATGGTCCCAATTTGTTATTTAGGGTTTTTAAGGTGCGTTTGGGGCCTATATGGTCCCACTTTGTTATTTAGGGTTTTTAAGGTGCGGTTGGGGCCTATATGGTCCCAATTTGTTATTTAAGGTTTTTAAGGTGCGGTTGGGGCCTATATGGTCCCAATTTGTTATTTAGGGTTTTTAAGGTGCGGTTGGGGCCTATATGGTCCCAATTTGTTATTTAGGGTTTTTAAGGTGCGGATGGGGCCTATATGGTCCCAATTTGTTAATTAAGGTTTTTAAGGTGCGGTTGGGGCCTATATGGTCCCAATTTGTTATTTAGGGTTTTTAAGGTGCGGATGGGGCCTATATGGTCCCAATTTGGTATTTAAGGTTTTTAAGATGCGGTTGGGGCCTATATGGTCCTAATTTGTTATTTAGGGTTTTTAAGGTGCGTTTGGGGCCTATATGGTCCCAATTTGTTATTTAGGGTTTTAAAGGTGCGGTTGGGGCCTATATGGTCCCAATTTGTTATTTAGGGTTTTTAAGGTGCGGTTGGGGCCTATATGGTCCCAATTTGTTATTATGGGGTTTTAAGGTGCGGTTGGGGCCTATATGGTCCCAATTTGTTATTTATGGTTTTTAAGGTGCGGTTGGGGCCTATATGGTCCCAATTTGTTATTTATGGTTTTGAAGGTGCGGTTGGGGCCTATATGGTCCCAATTTGTTTTTTAGGGTTTTTAAGGTGCGGTTGGGGCCTATATGGTCCCAACTTGTTATTTAGGGTTTTTAAGGTGCGTTTGGGGCCTATATGGTCCCAATTTGTTATTTAGGGGTTTTAAGGTGCGGTTGGGGCCTATATAGTCACACTTGGTCTTTTAAGGTTTTAAAAGTTAAGGTTTGGGTCTTGAATGTTCTAATGTTTTTTTTTGTTGTTTTCTATCACTTCCCAGGTGCAAACTATCTGTGGAAGCAGATTTGTTTGGACTCGTTGGTTGACTTACTGGACGTGAATACCCCGAGAAGGAGAGTCAACTGTAGGTGAGTATATGGTCACACTTGGAATGTTAAGGTTTTTAAGGTGCGGTTGGGGCCTATATGGTCACACTTGGTCTTTTAAGGTTTTAAAAGTTACGTTTTGGGTCTTGAACGTTCTAATGTTTTTTTTGTTGTTTTCGATCACTTCCCAGGTGCAAACTATCTGTGGAAGCAGATTTGTTTGGACTCGTTGGTTGACTTGCTGGACGTGAATACCCCGAGAAGGAGAGTCAACTGTAGGTGAGTATCATTGCTTTTAATTTTCTGTCCATGTGTATAGGTGCAAATTTGATGTTGATGTAGTCTTGTCACATGAGGGTTTGCAATCTATAATGTATACCAAGGAATTCAACACTGTTATTTTAAAGTAATTTTGTGACATAATATAAATTAATATACCGTGATCTCTTTCTTCTATTGGTATCAGAAATGAATACTATTGACTCTCTACTTGTGAAGCCTTTCAGCACCCTAACCTATGAGGAGAAGGTGGAAGTAAAACGGTTAGGACCTGACCAACCAGAGATAAATCTGCAGCAAATCGCAAGAGATAGAGGGAAGCAATATATCCGTACTTTCAATACTGAATGGTACAAGAAGAACGACTGGCTTTGTGGAAGCGTTTCTAGGAAGGCCTTATATTGTTTCCCATGCATCCTATTTGGTGGTGACGCTGCTTGGACCAAAACTGGAGTGACTGACGTAAAACATCTAGCTGACAAATTGGCGAAACACAAAAGTTCTAAAGCTCACTTGGATAACAGGATCAAGTTTGAGATGCTTGGACAGGCGAACATTGCAGTTCAACTGGACCAAGGATACCAAGTCAGTATTCAAAAACACAACGAAGAAGTGGCTAAGAACATGTACATCCTTTCCAAGATAATTGATTGTGTTTGCTTTTGTGGCGCTTTTGGACTGGCATTAAGAGGACACGACAAGAGTGAAACATCGCTAAATCCAGGAGTGTTTCGAGGCCTGGTGGATTTGGTTGGCAGTATCAATAGTGCAATGGAACAGCATTTAAAGACTGCAACTGTGTTTAAGGGCACGTCCAAAACCGTGCAGAATGAGCTACTGGACTGCATGCATGAAGTTATTAAGGAAGTGATTCGCCAATAGCTTAAGGAAGCCCAGTTTGTGGCAATCCAAGCGGATGAAACAACCGATATTTCCGCTAGGACACAGTGCGTTGTAGTCTATCGCTACATTGACAAGAGGCATCAAGTGGTGGAAAGATTTGATGGCTTCACGGAAATGAAATCAACGGATGCAGACTCAATTGCTGCTGTTGTGCTGGAAAGTCTGAATACTGCTCTCCCAGAGCCAGAAGACAAGAAGAAACTCAAATCTCAAAGCTACGATGGTGCCAGTGTGATGCGTGGAGATCAAGGAGGAGTTCAAAGAAAAATAAAAGACGTGTACCCGAACGCACACTACGTCCATTGCTATGATAACCAACTGAACCTTATAGTGGGGAAAGCAGTTTCAAGTATTGGAAGAGTTCGAGTTTTTTTTTCCAACATAGGCGGCATACCATCTTTTTTTTCATGCTCTCCAAAAAGGACTGGAGTTCTGGATGAGGTAGTTGGTAGAAGACTTCCAAGAGGTGCACCGACACAATGGAACTTCAACGTTAGGACCGTGAACGTCATCTACGAGAACAGAGATGCGCTACTTGAGTGTTTCCAGACAATTGAAGCATGTCTAAACTTTGATCCAACATCTATACGTGAAGCCGCCGGTTTCATTGGAATGCTGGAAGACAGGGAGTTCCTTTACTTCCTTAAATTATTTAATTTAATAATGCCACATGTTGACATCCTCTATAGTCAGCTTCAGAAGCGAGACACGGATACTGTTTATATAAAAAAAGTCACAGAAGACTTTGTCGCCAGCATCCAGAAAATCCGTAATTCTGTTGATGAGATAGAAGCAAGTTTGCCGAGCGATGTAACAGTCCACAGACGGAGTGCGGAGATCTCAACCTTGAGACAACTTTCAAGAGAGGTATGTGACATAGTGGTGGTTCATGCAAAAGAACGTTTTTCATTTTCAAATCACCTAGTCAGTGCCAAACTTGTTCAGAGTGACTTGTATAAAACCCATGACACTTGCTTTCCAACCCAAGCTCTGGAAGACACCGTGCAAGCATATCCAATACTGAAGAAGGAACAATTACGCACTGAGCTGTCACTTCTGTATGGGAAGACAGATTTTCATGCTTGTACAAGTGTTGTTGCTCTGCACAAACTTTTACATCAATTGAATCTGCAGAATGATTTCACAGAGACAGTGAAATTATTAAGAATCCTGATTACAACACCGATGACCACTGCAGAATCAGAAAGATGCTTCTCCACATTGAAGAGGATAAAAACCTTTTTGAGAAGCACCATGATCCTGGAGCGGTTGAATGCATTGGCGATGCTCTCAATGGAAAAGCAACTGATTTCCGAGATCCCAGACTTCAATGAAAAAAACATTGAGAAGTTTTGTTCTTTGAAAGATCGCCGTGCAAAATTTAAATACAAGTGATTGAAGCAAAGAAGAATGCATACCCCCAGAGTGTGCAAAGATAAACTGTGTTAAGCAGCACCACCTCACTACCAAACATAACTAGTGGTAAGTAAAGTATGAACGGTGTGTGGGTGTGCATATGGAAGGAGCTATGAAAGGTGTGTGCATGGTCAGTAACAATTGTTGAAGCCTTGGCGTGGTTTGAAGGAATTGGAGGCACTTCCAAGGGTAGCTGTCACTTGTGTACGGGAAGCCAGAATTTCATGTCTGTACAAGTGCTGTTGCTCTGCACCGACTTTACCATCAATTTAATCTGCATAATTTCACAGAGAGAGTGACGCTATAAGGAATCCTGCTTACAACACCGAAGACTACTAAAGAACCAGAAAGATGCTTCTCCACATTGAAGAGGATAAAAAGGTATTTAAGAAGCACCATGGCCCTGGAGCGGTTGAATGCATTGGTTTGAAGGAATTGGAGGCACTTCCAAGGGTAGCTGTCACTTCTGTACGAAAAAGCCAGAATTTCATGTCTGTACGAGTGCTGTTGCTCTGCACCAACTTTACTATCAATTTAATCTGCATAATGATTTCACAGAGACAGTGAAGCTATAAGGAATCCTCCTTACAACATCGAAGACGACTGCAGAATCAGAAAGATGCTTCTCCACATTGAAGAGGATAAAAAGGTATTTAAGAAGCACCATGGCCCTGGAGCGGTTGAATGCATTGGTTTAAAGGAATTGGAGGCACCTTCAAGGGTACGTAAAGTTCTCAGAAATGGCACCACCGAACTACCAAAACTAACTAGTGGTAAGTAAAGTATGAATGGTGTGTGGGTGTGCATATGGAAGGAGATATGAAAGGTGTGTGAATGGTCAGTAACAATTGTTGAAGCCTTGGCGTGGCGTTACTGCTCATATGGTTATCCATATGCTAATTCAACGTGTTTGTTTGACATTGATTATTGTGTTGTCTAAACAGAAGTGAAATGTTGTTGTTTTCTTGAATCCCAAGATCCACTGGTTTGGGCCTATACAGTGCTGATTGGTCTTCTAAGGTATGTTTGGGGCCTATATAGTTCCACTTGGTCTTCTAAGGTATGTTTGGGGCCTATGGTCACACTTGGTCTTCTAAGGTATGTTTGGGGCCTATATGGTTCCACTTTTAATGTTTTTTAAGTATGGTTTTGTTCTTGAATGGTCTGATTGATTTGCTTGTTTTCTTTCAACCCCAGGTGCAAACCCTATGTGGCTGCAGATTTGTTTCTACTCGTTGGTCAACTTACTGAAAGCGAATACCCTGAGAAGAAGAGCCGACTAATGGTAGGTGTCACTCCTTTAATTTTTCTGTTAATGCGTATAGGTGCAATTATGATATTGCTGTAGTCTTGTCACATGAGTTTTTTCAATCTATATTGTATACCAATGAATTTAACACATTGTTACTTTACTTCTTGACATTTCTGCATTGCTGATCATGTATTTAAATGGGCTTTACAAGTATAAGGTAATTGGGCGGGGCTTATAAAGGTCATTATGACGTCAGGAGGAGGAGTTATAAAAATGGGTGTGGTTTGAAAAAGGGGAGTGGCTATGTTTCGCCCTGGCACCCCTCCAACTTGAAAAGTCACCAGCCGCCACTGCTTACCTTTGAGATGTCCCTTCAGATCACCAACCTAGGGGTAAAACAAACGGGGAAAAAAATAGTACAAAACATTAACATAAAATAAATAAACATTATACACATTCTAATTATTCTACTCACCTTTCCAGCATGTCCCGTCCTTCTTCTTTTCTTCTCCGGCGCGGCCCTGTTAAAAAAAACACAATACATTACTACACATACAGGACACTTCGGGGGTCCCGATGGGGACCCCCGCATAAAGGGGGGTTAATTTTAGTTGGAGTACCCCCCAAGGCAGGGCTTATGTGTGGGACTGCCACAGAGGTCCCGTTTAGGACCCCTGCACTAATTGATGAGGTGCAGGAGCCTGCGAGATCATCTCGCAGGCTGTCACTCCTCATGTACATTTTCGCAGTGTTGATACAGACAGCCCTGCTGCGTAGCTCACTCGTTGCTCACAGCAGGGCTAATGTAATAGCGTTGTAACTTTGAGAAATTATGCAGTACGTAAAGTTTAAGTAGAAGCCTCTTATTTACGAGGCTGGAATTTAATAAGGCTGCTAATGTGGAATGTGCTGTAGGCACCATGATGCTTGGCTGCAGACAGAATTCCCATGATTTGCTATAAGGTTGCAGCTGTCTCAGATGGACCAAATGATGCTAATTTAGCCTGTATTTTCAAGGGCCTTTACTCTCAAAATCAGCTGCCAGAAAACAAAATACATTTTGCTAACTTCAGGGTAAATTTACTAATATTTATTTTTGATTTTTCTTTAATGCAAACATGTTTTCATACACTACTGATTCTCCTCTATCAGATGTATTCATAATCTATGAAACTCAAAAAAGCTTTTAAGGAACTTCCCCTTTAACGGATAACATTTATGAAAAATGCATGTTAAAGGGCTGCAATCAGTTTATTGAGAATGTTTAGCGCCCTATATGCATTTTTCATAAGCATTCTATTTTAAAGGGTGGTGTGTCAAAGGAACAGCCGCCCTCCCAAGATATTAGCTATTTCAAATAAAAAAAATAAAACATTACTATTAATAAAAAAAGATTTTCTAATGCACTAATAATAAATTATACAAATTATATTTGTGCTACTTAGTTGCAGTGGTGTGCTGGGTGCTACGCCCCTATAGGCCTGCTAAGAGGGCCAAGGGCCGAATGAATTATGGAGAGAGGGAGGGATGGTGGGGCGCTGGAAGCATGTGTGCCTGATTGAGTAGGCAGGGGTTTATATAGGCTATGGGGAGAAAGGGACCCTCCCACAACCACCAGGTAATTAACCTGGCCATTTGTGCTCAGGCCTCTCTCATTAGTAGCAGTGGTGTGCCGGTGCTATGCCCCTATAGGCCTGCTAAGAGGGCCAAATATCAGCTGTAAATTTATTCTGTAAAGCTCAACGAATATCAGATTGTGGATTCACAAACTAAACTGTAGATTGTGGACTTCCAACGCCCCATATCCTGAATGATATACACGAGTATAAGATTCTGATGCTGATGAAGCTGCTCCTATGCGAAATGAATAACCTGAATATTAAATGTGTCAAGTCCCAATCTTATGAGAATTGCTCAAATGAAATGCACAAATGTAGTGGTACTGAGAGGCTTCTAAATGTTCAAAAAGTTGATGATGTGGTAAAAAACAGAATGTGTTAATTGGACAGGTAAGGTCATAACTAGGAAAGTAAGTGATTTGAACAGTGTGGCGCTAGTTTGGTTGAACGTAGTGTGAGTAAACCGGTATTGTGAGTAAATCTGATAAAATTCTTACTACGGAAAATAGGTTGTGATGGTGATGTGGTAAATTCTGAAGGCTGAAGGAACCCATAGAAAGCCAAAGTTGCTGCTGCTTTTTAATTGTAAGTGAGATTTTGGGCCAAAAGGATCAGAAGCTAAAAAGGCAAAGGTTTGAGAAAAATATATCACCAGTGTTGGGAGTCTGTGAATGACATGAGCCTGGTTTTAAAAAAGACCTTTAAGAAACAGTTGAATAGATGTAGACCAAACAAACTAAATTAAACTCTTAACCATCTACTATGTCTGTTCTCAAATTCAATGAAAATAATGCGATGGCATAAAATCAGAGGAGGCTAACTGGTCTCACTGTATTCAACCTGTGGGCTGGTAAAGCAAGTAACTAAGGTTGTGGTGTAGGACTCTGAATTCTGACAACTCGATCTTTCAGCTCAATAATGGAAGTAGCCACATCGGCTATCATTCTTTGTAGCTGTTGGCACTGATCGGGTACCAAGCTAGCCTGCCCTTGGGTAGGTAGGTCTTTGAGCCTCTTGAAATAGTCTAAACAGTTCCATTTCCTCGCTGTTGCTGGAAAAGGAATGCAGCGAGTATACAATTCTTAATCAGGCAAGGGATGGTCCAAGCCTTGGTGATACTGGCTATCAGGGTTGGAGTGAGCACTTGTAGGAGAGGAAGTTGCTGCAGATGGAGTGTTCAGGGTCTGAATGGACTGAATCAGCCATAAATCCTACAGGTTGAGAGCTAGGAGTAAGTAATAACTGACAGTGTAAGTAGGTGATGGATGGCAGAAAGAATAAGGTTTGTGAGTTTGAGAATATGATTATAGATGTGAACGACTGATTGTGATGCCCACGATAGGCCGTGATACATAGCGTATACTAGAATATGATTACTAGTGTTTTTGCAATGAAAAGTATTGGCTTAATGCCACACATGTAATTGTGTCGAATAGCTTGTTGATTATGCTGAGAAGGTAAATCAAAATGACTAATGTCTAACAAATGAGAAGGCCTCGATGGACTGTGAGTAATAGTTTCATTACAGTATAAGAAGGTAAACATGAGGCTGAAGCCCTCGATGGGCTTAAAATGGTAATAGAACATTACGTGCCATAGGTAGGCAAGATAAAACGTGAATCAATATAACCTAAAATACGGCAATTAGAACTGAATAACTGACTAAATGAACTACGAATGATTAAAAGAGGGTAAAGAAATTTAGAGGGAGGGGGGAGGCCCTCGATTGGCATATAATGATCAATTGTGATTGAAAATGAGATGAACGGTTCGGAGTGTTTCTATGATGTCCTTAATTGGGCTTGAGGATACCAGTTTGTAAAGGATCGGAAATACCTCAATGGGCTACTAGTAAGAAAGTGAAAATATGTAGTTTATAGATTGAAGCCCTCAATAGGCTAAAAATGGTGTTGACACTTGAATTGATTGCAATAGTGCAGGTTCATACTGATTCGACTGAATTGAATCAAGTGATTCCTTGTGCCAAATCTTGAGGATAAAGGATATCATTTACACGATAACAAACGATATGCACTGTGACATTAACATAGAACGTAATTAGTAACAGTGATAGAGAAATTGTCTAGAAATTAGTAATCTTAACCTGAAGTACTCACCTTAAAGTCTTGCACTGTGAATTCCTATAAAGAGATTCAATACAAAGTCAAGGAAATGCAATATTAAATGATTCTTAAAAAAATGTCCATGATAATTACCATGTAAAACCTTCAAATACAGTATTTAAAAACGTGATAACTGGACAAAAGACTGAATTAAGGAAAAAGGGGAATGGCAATGTAGACAGACCGGAGGTCTCAGCCCCTCAAAGTACCTGCGTAATAAAGCAAGATCTAGTAGAGACCAGTTCACTTAGGCGATGATCGCTGAAGGCATAGCGAGGCGAGCCGTTAAGCCATTAAAACTCCCAGCACAAAGACAATGAGCGTCGAAGGTGCTCATTGCCTGCGAGCCTCGCAAAGCGAAGCGAGCAGTGAAGGCAATGAAACACGCGGGACTTAGCCACAAAGGAGCGCCGATCACACATTGAAACACGCTGGACTTAGACACCAAACACTTAGTCAAGCAGTTGACCAATGCGGGACTTAGAAAAAAAAAATTACGAGACGCGGGACTTAGAAAAAAAAAATACGAGATACGAAAATCCCAAACTTAACGGCCGAACCGCGCAAACCAAAAAACACAAAAAAATTAATAAACAAAACAAAAAAAATACAACAAAAACATCACACACAGCACGTGGGGACTAGCCAGGACGTCTGGGAGTGAGGTGGAACACGAATCTAATTCGATTTGGCCGAGTTACGCCACCCGAAAATCGCCTAAGCAAGAAAAAAAATGGGCACCAAAAAAAAAGAAAACAAGGTTACACGACCCTGGACTGCGTAAAAAAACGACAACCACGTAGCACTTTCACACACGAACGTACAAGGTACAAAATACACTATTACAAAGGATGGAACATGCTTGAGAGCCGCATGACACATACACAAATGACGCCATTTTACAACACTAACTTGCAACTAATAATATTACAAATCTAAAAGGGTGCTTTACGCAACTAAACTAGCGGTTTGCCCTTGCGCACGCAGCGTATTTCTAATGCACAGTTGGGACATTCATGACACTTTCTCCTCAGGGCAGCAACACTCCAACTGTACATTGTATGCTGCCGGAAAATAAAAACAGATTGTTAGCTCTTCAGGCTACTGATTGCTGGATATATTAATTACAAATATGTAAAGTATATTAATTTATTAAGTAACATTAATTAATTATTAGTTAACAATATATATATATATATATCTTTCTTTCTGATGAAGGTGCTCAGAGGAGCAAAACTACACGAGAGGAGAGGCTCGCAATGAGCGTGGAAGGTCCTCAGAGTAGAAAAAGCTTTACATCATGAGTCAAACAGCATTGCCATGGCTTAAAATGTTATTGTCCTGTCATTTTTGACGGGCAAGTCGCTAGTGATAGTCATAAAAGGCGTAAACGCCATATCTGTAAGCCAAATCCACTACTGAATGCAAGTGGACATCCAGTTCTTAATGATGTTTGTGAAAACTGAACATATTACATCTTTGTAGATGTCAAATTAACATGAATTATGTAACTAATTTACGTTGCAACCTCGAGTCTTTAAACTTAATCGTAACAGAAATATCCCCTTGAGTAAGTGTGCTGGGCTATGAGGAATCAGAAGAGGGCATAGTATAAAAACAAATTCCTCTCTTTACCCTCCACTATGTTTCTCCTTAATTTGGTGATAAAATAATATGATGGCATAATAATCAGAGGAGGCTGACTGTTCTCTCAAATTAAACCTGTAGCTAGTAGTCAAGTAACTAAGATGTGATGTAGAACTCTCAATTCTGACAAATTGATCTTTCAGCTCATAGAAGTAGCCACTTTGGCTATCATTCTTTGTAGCTGCCGGAACTGATCGGGTACCAAGCTAGCCTGCCCTGGGTTGGCCCTCAAGCATCTTACTAATTTCAGCAGTTAAATTTCCTTGCTGTTGCTGGAAAAGGAAATGCTCACTCGCCTAAGGATAAAAAAAAAACTGTACATAATACTAGTGATGGTTCACTGTTTTTACCAAAGAAACTCTAAATAAACATTGCTGTATATGAGAAGCATAGAGTAAAACAAAATTTCAAGTGGATGAACAAAATGAATACATTCTGATAGATGACAGAGAATGTAACTGGTGAACGATGGCCCACGATAGGCAGAATAATTTGTGCGTAATAAGAAACTAAGGACGAGTAAGATTGAATTAGCATTGTGAAGCCTTCGATAGGCTGTAGAAAAGCGTGTACTTGAAAATAATAACTAGTGTTCATAAAGAGAAATGTTGGCTTAACCTTCCTAGCGGTCATCCCGAGTGTGACTCAGGGTTAATCTTCTCTTCCTAAATTGGTAACCACGAGCCACACTCGGGGTTACCGCAGGAGGGGGCCCAGTGCTGCCGAGTTTGCCTGGGCCCCCTCAGCACACCATTGCTCCTCCCCATCTTACTTCTCCCCATCTTCCTCCTCCCCCCTTATCCTTCCTCCTTCCTTCTTCCTTCTTCCCCCCTCTCACCTCTCAAGTCTTCTTAGCCTCCGATCAGCTCCTGTCTGCAAGCCTCCGATCAGCAGCAGGAGCTGATCAGAGGCTAAGGAGAAGAGAGGGGGGAAGGAGGAAGGAGGGAGGGAAGAGAAGGAGGATAAGGGAGGATGAATGGGGAAGAGTAGGATGAGGGAGGGAAGAGGAGGTGAGGAGGAAAGAGGAGGGTGAGGGGGGAAGAGGAGAGTGAGGGGGAAAGATGGGGAAGAGGAGGGTGAGGGGAAGAGGGGGAAAGAGGGGGAAGAGGATGATGAGGGAGGAAGGGGGAACAGGAGGATAAGGGGGAGATGAAGATGAGGCAGAAGAGGAGGATGAGGGGGAAGAGGAGGATGAGGGGAGAAAGGAGGAGTATGAGGGAAAAGAGGAGGAGGAAGAGGGGGAAGAGGAGGAGGATGAGGGGGAAAAGGAGGAGGATGGGGGGAAGAGGAGGATGAGGGGGGAAAGGAGGAGGATGAGGGGGAAAGGAGGAGGATGAGGGGGAAAGGAGGAGGATGAGGGGAAAAGGAGGAGGATAAGGGGGTAAAGGAGGATGAAGCGGGAGGAGGGTGAGGGGGGAAGATGAGGAGCATGGGGGGAGGATCAGGAGAATAAGGGTAAATCAGGAGAATAAGGGGGCAAAGGGGGGCAGATACAGGGGCAGATGGAGGTGGGTGGATAAGGGGGGAGAGGGGGGGAAATGGAGGAGATGGTATCTAAAGGTGGTATGATTATATCAGTATTTTAGAATGTACCGCTTTAACATTCTAAATACTGAAATAATCATACCGCCAGTAAGGGTTAAAGCCTTACATGCAATAACACCTAATGGGTTGGTGATGATAACGAGAAGGCAAAATAAATAAGAAACATTTTTTACTTACTAGAAACCCTCAATGGGCTGTGCTTAAGGGATTGTTTGTGATAAGGTGAGATAGACATGAAACTGAATAGTATTAATGTTGTGATGCCCTCGATGGGCTGGTATTATTGATTGTAGTTGAAAATGAGGTAAGTACGGTTTAATGAGTCTTGTGATGCCCTTGATTGGGCTGAGGTAGCGACAGTTTGTAACGAAACCCTTTGATGGGCTATAATAATAATGTTACAGTAAGAAGTGAAAAATTTATAAAAAGTTGTGAATGAAGCCCTCGATGGGCAAAGAATGGTGAAGATAAGTGACTGTCTAAGATATTTGGGCCAAGCATTTATAATTTACCAATGTAACCTGAAATACTGACCATGAACTCTTGCACTGTGAATTCCTATAAAGAGATTCATATAAGCCAAGAGTAAATGAAATAGAACAGACCTTAATAATAACCCCATAATTAATAACATGTAACAACCTCTGAAAGCACGGCATATCACATATATAGTTGTGAGCATACGAGTTTTTGCTAACGCTTGAGGGCTCCTTGCCAGCAACTGTGACCCTCGCAAACTTTACGTCATAACGCAAACAAAATACGAGACACGTTACGACCCATTACGACCTCGCAAAAATCGTCCGCAACACGCGCACATCAAAACATCAAAAGTCCAACAAATACACACAACAAATACAAGCAAGGGGGGGCACCGAGGACCTCTGCAAGTGAAGTTACATCTCCATTTAACCACAAATTTCGGGGTTTAGAGACCCAAAAATCACCTAGGCGAGAGAAAAAATGGCTGCCGAACAAAACGAAAACGAGGCTAAAGGTCCCTAAACACGCAAAACACTACCATAAACACGCAAAACACCACCAAACACCTACGGATATTCTGAAAAAGCCCACCACACAGCTACGCATATTCCGAAAAACTTGCACGACAGAAAATGAACGACGCTACATCAGCCACATTATATACACCAAACACCCTTAGCTCACTTACAATTTCATTGCCGTCATTTTTTGACGGGCAATATTCTAGTAGAATATATTAAGCAGTAAATAGATGCTAAAGTGAACTCTAGCAGCCATGGAAATTTTAAATTGACAAATGAATATAAAAGGCCTACTAAATGAAGGATGCAACGGCTTACATCTCTAAAGTATAAAAACATAAGCTAAATTTAGCTAAATTGAAGGCGCATATTAAATACATAAGTGAAACGAAGTAAATCAGACAGCAGAATGAATGAACAATAGGATTATATTCAATTATATATTATTCAGTGGCGGCTGGTGACTTTTCAAGTTGGAGGGGCGACAGGGCGAAACATAGCCACTCCCCCTTTTTCAAACCACACCCATGTTTATAACTCCTCCCCCTGATGTCATAATGACCTTTATAAGCCCTGCCCAATGACCTTATACTTGTAAAGCCCATTGAAATACATGATCAGCAATGCAGAAATGTCAAGAAGTAAAGTAACAATGTGTTAAATTCATTGGTATACAATATAGATTGAAAAAACTCATGTGACAAGACTACAGCAATATCATAATTGCACCTATACATATTAACAGAAAAATTAAAGGAGTGACACCTACCATTAGTCGGGTCTTCTTCTCAGGGTATTCACGTTCATTAAGTTGACCAACGAGTAGAAACAAATCTGCAGCCACATAGGGTTTGCACCTGGGGTTGAAAGAAAACAAGCAAATCAATCATACCATTCAAGAACAAAACCATACTTAAAAAACATTAAACGACCAAGTGGAACCATATAGGCCCCAAACATACCTTAGAAGACCAAGTGTGACTATATAGGCCCCAAACATACATTAGAAGACCAAGTGGAACTATATAGGCCCCAAACATACCTTAGAAGACCAAGTGTGACTATATAGGCCCCAAACATACATTAGAAGACCAAGTGGAACTATATAGGCCCCAAACATACATTAGAAGACCAAGTGTGACTATATAGGCCCCAAACATACCTTAGAAGACCAAGTGTGACTATATAGGCCCCAAACATACCTTAGAAGACCAAGTGTGACTATATAGGCCCCAAACATACCTTAGAAGACCAAGTGTGACTATATAGGCCCCAAACATACCTTAGAAGACCAAGTGTGACCATAGGCCCCAAACATACCTTAGAAGACCAAGTGTGACCATAGGCCCCAAACATACCTTAGAAGAGCAAGTGGAACTATATAGGCCCCAAACATACCTTAGAAGACCAAGTGTGACCATATAGGCCTCAAACATACCTTAGAAGACCAAGTGTGACCATAGGCCCCAAACATACCTTAGAAGACCAAGTGTGACCATATAGGCCCCAACCGCACCTTAAAAACCCTAAATAACAAATTGGAACCATATAGGCCCCAACCGCACCTTAAAAACCTTAAATAACAAATTGGAACCATATAGGCCCCAACCGCACCTTAAAAACCCTAAATAACAAATTGGAACCATATAGGCCCCAACCGCACCTTAAAAACCTTAAATAACAAATTGGAACCATATAGGCCCCAACCGCACCTTAAAAACCCTAAATAACAAATTGGAACCATATAGGCCCCAACCGCACCTTAAAAACCTTAAATAACAAATTGGGAACCATATAGGCCCCAACCGCACCTTAAAAACCTTAAATAACAAATTGGGACCATATAGGCCCCAACCGCACCTTAAAAACCTTAAATAACCAATTTTGACCATATAGGCCCCAACCGCACCTTAAAAACCTTAAATAACCAATTTTGACCATATAGGCCCCAACCGCACCTTAAAAACCTTAAATAACCAATTTTGACCATATAGGCCCCAACCGCACCTTAAAAACCCTAAGTAACAAATTGGGACCATATAGGCCCAAATTGTAAAAAATAAATAAAAAAAATAATATATAATTATATATAGATATATATATATATATATATATATATATATATATATTGATAGATATATTGATTGATATATATATATATATATATATATATATATATATAAAAATTGATATCAATATATCACAATAAATAAATATATATATATATATATATATATATATCAAATTGATATATATATATATATATATATATATATTTATTTATTGTGATATATTGATATCAATTTTTTATATATATATATATATATATATCCAAATATATATATATATATATATACGCATAAAAAATACACATAAATATACATAAACATATACATACAACAATATATATTAATTGATATTTATTATTTGATTAATTGATGTTCTTTATTACTTGTTATATTATATTGTTCATGCATTTCTATTACACATTATTTTTTATACATATTACAGTGCTATTTTTTGGCTATACATGTTACAGGATATTATCCTGTAACATGTATATCACATAAAATAGCCCTGTAATATGTATAATACATAGAGGGTCAAACAAGTTCACACTAACCTTTTTTACCCTTACAGGCTTCCATACCTGCTTGCTGATTTGCTAATTTTTTAAAGACTCTCATTGGTTGAAATCGATGTCAATCAAAAATTTCAGCCAATCAGAGTCCTTCAAAAATTAGTATATATAGCAGACCGTGGGAAAAAAACAATTAATCGGGGGAGGGGCTCCTTGTAGGAGGAGCTCTTTTAGTTTGTTGGGTTTTTTTTTTTTAGAGCGTCGTTTTTTTTTTGGTGGAGGCCTCTTTCAATGGGCCAGACTGGATGGATGGACAATGGCTTCAATCAACATTGGATTATTTTGACCATTGGCTTCAATCAACATTGGATTATTTTGACCATTGGCTTCAATCAACATTGGATTATTTTATTTTGACCATTGGCTTCAATCAACACTGGATTATTTTATTTGACCATTGGCTTCAATCAACATTGGATTATTTGACATGGGCTTCAATCAACATTGGATTATAAATTTTATTTTTCATGACTATATCCAGAGGACAGAAGGCCAACGCTGGAGGGGTCAATTTTACAGGTAAGTATGTGCTGTTGTTTATTTTATTTTTTATTAATGTTTGTTTAAAGCTGTTTATTTTTGTATAAAATGTGTTGTGTTACTAACTGTACTAACAATGTGTTTGCTTACTGTTTACTTGTAATAATAATGTTTTTACTGTATTTTTTTTTTCCCTTCCCTTCCCTTATTTTTATTTTATCTTTAAAAGTGACAGGCACATATATATGCCTGTTACTTCTAAAAATGGAATAAAAATAGGGGGGGGGGGGTAGGTAGTTGGTTCATCCAGGGTGGGGTCGGTCACGCTCAGGCGCCCATCGGTCGCCCATCGGACCGCGTAGGCCACGATCAGGGGTGGCACAGGCCTCATGGGGGTGAACATCCACCCCCATGTGGCCTGGTCAACCCCGCTCACTGCCCGAATACCCCGATCACCGTGATCGGGGTAATCGGGCGGTGCTAGCATAGGCCGCATCGGGGTGGTGGTGATCGGGCCTCGGGGGTGGCATAGGGCGGCGACATGGAGGTCATCAGGGGTGGCACAGGCCTCATCAAGGGGGTGAGCCGATCACCCCCATGTGGGCCTGTGCCACCCCGCTCACCACCCGACTACCCCGATCTTGTGATCGGGGTAATCCGGCGGTGGCATGATGGCATAGCTAGCATAGGGCAGGCCTGATCGGGGGTGGCACAGGCCACATGGGGGTGATGGCTGGGGGTGGCACTGGCACCAGGCATTGTAGGCCTAGGGTCGTCGGTGGTAGTTGGTGGGTGGCTGGGTAGGTGGCACTGGCAGGCCAGGCAGGCATAGTGGGGGACTGGGGGTAACTGGTCACCCCTAACTTTTATTAGGGGCTACTAGGGGTTTTGGTTTGGCCAGGGGCAGGGCAGGTGCCAGGCAGAGGCAGGTGTAGACTTACTGTGTTAGGCAGGCAGAGCAGATGAGTAGATTCAGCCAGGGAGGTCTCTCAGTCTCAGCGTGACCAGGGTCAGGAAACAGAAAGGGGGAAGGGACAGGGAACTGGTGGTTTTATTGACTGTATCAGTCAATCAAAATGTAAACTCAAGGCCCTATTTGTTGGCGGGCGCTCAGGGCTAACGGTCTGGGTGGGTTTAGATTGATCACTTAGTAACTGGACAGCCTTCCATCATTGATTGGTCAATGATGGAAGACTGTCAGTTATTAATTGATACATTTTATGACCGCCCATGCATATCGTCACTGTGATGGTGGGCGGCATGCATTAACGGTCAGGGGGCCAGGCCAGGACTCATTGAAGAGAGAGAAGAGTCTAAGGTTAGTGTACACAGTATAACTAGTGTAATTTGATCACACAGGGTGCAGGCAGGGGGCTATATAGATACACAGCATTAGTTAATGTAGCGCAAGGGTTATTTTAAAGTGACAGTGTCCCTTTACTAACTTTACTTCATTTTTAATACTATTGAGACTTGAAATGATGATGTACACCTTATATTTATTTGTTTTTGGGTTATACTAATACATTGTTGTGTTTTTTTTATTGCAGGGTGAAGAAAATATTTGGGGGGGCGTTTGCCCTGACGCCCCAATGGACGGGCCGCCCCTGATATTATTGTCCTAATAACATACAATGGAACATAAAAATGTAAAATGAAATAAAGATCCTGGATTATGTCATTGTAGTGAAAATTTCTTAAAATGTAATGTACGGTAACACCTGTTTGAAAAGGTAAACTAATCATGGTGCCTCGGCCTAACTATATCAGTGTGATATCCCAGCCTTCAGTGCAGCTTAACTGCTGTGCTCTAGTGATCCCAACCCCCCAAAATTAATGTACCATAACAGACACTGCCTGCCACACAGGAGAAAAAAGGCAGATACTGGAAGATGTGCTTAAAAATCTGTCTGCTTTGCAGCAGGTACATAGTGAATGAGCATTACAGTATAAATGAGAACTAGCAGATAAGGAAAGGAGTAAAACAGCAGTGAGATGTAACAGTAATGACATATAATGATGTTTGGTATAAACAAAATACTTTTACAAATACGACTGAGCACTTACTAGTGTTTAAAACCAAGTACATAGTGAGCTCAGGATAATAAAACATGCTGTATATCTTGTGTGAAAGCGAGATCTTGTAAAAATAATGAAATAAATGACATTAAAACGTGATTGATATAAATGAATGATAAACTTGATAATTGAAAACGAATTGAGAGGCGAGTGTGATATTTAAGCAGCAATGAATAATGCTTTCTGCAAATAACAAATAGTGACTAAGCAAATACATGAAGTTTGTGAAATGACATGCTGTAGGTTTAATTAAATAAACCCATAATAGGATATTCATGATAACTTGAATAACTTAACTGAAGTAGTCCAGAACAACTCTGCGTGATCAGGTATCAGGAGCAGCTACTGTCTATGCAAGTATCACAAACAGCATGGCAAGGGGGTGGCGCTGGAAGCATGTGTGCCTGATTAGGTGGGGGTTCATATAGGGTAGGGGGAGAGAGGGACCCTCCCACAACCACTATATTTATATATATATATATATATATATATATATATATATATATAGTAAATAAATAGTACATTTGAATGTCTAAAACAAGTTAAAAAAACTTGTTTCATGCCCAGAATTCCAAGAAATACAGTTATTACACTGCATTCTGGGAATCTTGGCAGGGACATGCAAATGTGCCCCTATTAAATTGTCCTTATCGCAATTACATTAGCCTGATATGGAGTCAGTAAATGTCACTGATACTCAATTGGCTACTTTTAGCTACTCACAATCCAATTGTGAGTTACAGGCTCAAAAGCACTGCGGTTGTCAAAAACATAACCCCGTCCTTTCTCTTCCTTTGATGTTTTAAATATTACCAGTGCTAAAGATGCAAAATCCATATTCAATTCAACAAGCCTGCAATTGCCTTCAAACCAGTAAATGGCAAATGCATAAAAAATATATTGTTTGTAACACTGCAAAAGCAAATAAACACACAATACTGTATTTAAAAATACTGGGAAAGTAATGAAAGGCATTATAATTAATTGCACAACAATCTCTAAATCTGCAATAAACAATGTTTATTGTTTTATTTCTGTGTTATATCAAAACCAGGATCAAGGAGTTAATACATATCATGGAACTCGCATGGACTAGAACAGTTGCTTTATTTTAGTTTTTTTGGATTTCTACAGTTATGGATTGCGAGTCTTGTCACAGAATCTGACTTCTAAACACTAATTGATTGTGGTTTAAACTCAATGTTTTACTGACGTCATGATGACGGTCTCATTTCCTATACGATCTGTCTAAAATGTAACTTACAGACCTGCTTAATTGATCATGATCATGCCCTGAAATGCTACGTATGGGTTCATGGGTTACATGTGGTGGCTGTGAGCATGTAATTGCAGGCTTGAGTCAATTGAAAATATCTATATATGTAAAGAAAGTAGTAACCCGCAGCCAATATGTCAGGTTACATGTAATTACGGGCTTGGAATTAAATAGGGCCAATGTCTGTGTGTAAAGAGAGAATCCGGGAATGTACTGCCTTTGAAGTTTATGTGTAGGTCTTGATCATATTTTTTAAATGAATGTATCATCTGGCTTGGTTTACCCAAACAGACAAAGAAATGCAGGATCTAACCCTTAATTAGTAAAGATTTGGGTCCTGAGAAGGTGGGTTTGGGTATAATGCGGGCAAGGGCCCTAGTCATGGTGTCTAGGAGAAGGCTGAATTGTCTGCCCCACCAACTTAAACAGTCACCAGCCGCCACTGCTGGTCAACATAACCTAAAGTGAGGTCTACAGATTCTAAAGTAATGGAATTCAATAAACATGCTCTAATGCACTTAAAGAGAATCTTTGAACCTTTTTTTTTTTGCTTTACATAATTATTTTAACCACATTAATTTTATACTCATCAATCTAATTTGCATATAATATCTGCTCTTTTAAAGGCACTAAAGAGCATGAAAAACTAACAACGTGTTGTGCTATCCATTTTTTTAAAAGATAATCAGTCCTGGGAGATTCTATGTTGTTGTTACTGCATGTATTGGCAAATGAGAGACTCACACATATTAATTAGATGTGTTCATATGCTAATTAGGATTATTGTTTGCTTGTCTCTCTTTAGTTTCCAAAATAGAGACCTGTAATGTTACATGGCAGTTAGACCCCTCTCCTAACCCTCTTCATGCACTCTGAGCCACACATGAGCATACTGAGTCGCACATTAGTATACAGGAGCCTCAAAATATTCCATAAATTAACTGTAAAGAAAAGCTGCTACTACAATGTATAGAAGCTCTTTAAAATGAGAAACAGTCTGTCAGCTTCTGGAACATCCCCCTTTCTTCCTGCTTACTGCCTTGAGTGCTGTCAAACTTCACAACTTGACGGGGCTGCAGATTCACATGCTGTATGTTATACAGTATGTTGCAAAGTGACAATTTTTGAACTGCTATGAGAAAAATATGGATATATTTAAATGCTCCCTTTTTACATGTTATACCTGCAGTTATTATTATTATTATTATTATTATTATTATTATTATTGTAAAATATAAATATTATGATTAGGAAGAGGTTATATTGAGCAACAATAAGAAGAATTACTATTTTCTGTACTTGCTCCTTTAAAATCATAATCATTAAATGTATTATTTTATTATAATATATATTGCAGCTACACAATCAAGTACTCAAGATTTTTGTGTTTGATACTGATATATTTGATATTTAATTGCATCACATAAACAGTTCTTATTATAAAGGAATATATTGACCACTATATCAACACTTTAATGTGTTTTTAAAATGCTTGCTGGTAGTATTGTCCAAGAGAATATCTGTATATGTCACCTGAGCGACATCATCTATGATGACAGAATTGCAGTTTCTTGCACATCCTGCATTTGCTTCAATTAAATAGATTTCCCAAGTATTGCACATATCATTAATCACTATTTCACAGTTGTTTGTATATTTACCTATTGAAAGATGTAATTAATATTAATATATTTTGTGCACATAAATAGATTTGTAAATTTGAAGCATGGATCTCCCATTCCTTTTCTCTTTGTCTATTCTGGAACACTGCTGCATGAGCAGGTATTTTTGCACCATCAGCTTTACCTGTTAAAGCATCACTAGCTGAGCTGTTTTGTCTACTCTGATGCAATAGGAACCCCTTCTGCTCATGATGTTATTTAGGACAGTGTTGTTTCGGTGACCTCCTGTCTTTTTGTGTTTAGTGCACATCAGAGTGATTCAGCCATGGAACCCTTTTGGGAAATAGAAGTATTGATGGAACCAGGGTCAGTGCTGAGCAAAAATCCACTGCAGGCAAGTTAAATCCATGTCTCTTTCCCATTCTAGTATGTATGTACTGTATGTATTTATATGTGTGTATATATAAATATATATAAAAATATATTTATATATACAGTATTTACACCCCTCATATTTTCGTAAATATTGTATTATATCTTTTCATGTCACAACACTGAAGAAATTACTCTCTGCTACAATGTAAAGTAGTAAGTGCACAGCCTGTATAACAGTGTAAATTTGCTGTCCTTTCAAAATAAGTAAACACACAGCCATTAATGTCTAAACCGTTGGCAACATAAGTAAGTACACCCCTAAGTGGAAATGTCATGTGACTCGTTAGTGTTACAAGGTCTCAGGTATGAATGGGGAGCAGGTGTGTTAAATTTGGTGTTATCACTCTCACATTCTCTCATACTGGTCACTGGCACCTCATGGCAAAGAACTCTCTGAGGATCTGAAATAAAGATGGGTTAGGCTATGAGGAGATTGCCAAGACCCTGAAACTGAGCTGCAGCACGGTGGGCAAGACCATACAGCGGTTTCACAGGACAGGTTCCACTCAGAACAGGCCTCGCCATGGTCGACCAAAGAGGTTGAGTGCACATGCTCAGCGTCATATACAGAGGTTGTGTTTGGGAAATAGACATATGAGTGCTGCCAGCATTGCTGCAGAGGCTGAAGGGCTGGGGGTCAGTCTGTCAGTGCTAAGACCATACGCCGCACACTGCTTTAAATTGGCATGCCAGGCTGTCGTCCCAGAAGGAAGTCTCTTATAAAGATGATGCACAAGAAAGCCAGCAAACAGTATGCTGAAGACAAGCAGACTAAGGACATGGATTACTGGAACCATGTCCTGTGGTCCAATGTGACCAAGATAAACTTATTTGGTTCAGATGGTGTCAAGGGTGTGTGGCGGCAACCAGGTGAGGAGTACAAAGGCAAGTGTGTCTTGCCTACAGTCAAGCATGGTGGTGGGAGTGTCATGGTCTAGGCCTGCCTGAGTGCTGCCGGCACTGGGGAGCTACAGTTCATTGAGGGATCCATGAATACCAACGTGTACTATGACATACCATAGCAGAGCATGATCCCCTCCATTCGGAGACTCGGCCGCAGGGGAAAATATTCCAACATGATAACGGCCCCAAACATACCTCCAAGACGACCAATGCTTTGCTAATGGAGCTCAAGGTAAAAGTGATGGACTGGCCAAGCATGTCTCCAGATCTAAACCCTATTGAGCATCTGTGTGGCATCCTCAAACAGAAGGTGGGGGAGTGCAAGGTCTCTAACATCCACCAGCTCCATGATGTCATCATGGAAGAGTGGAAGAGGACTCCAGTGGCAACCTGTTAAGCTCCGGTGAACTCCATGCCCATGAGGGTTAAGGCAGTGCTGGAAAATAATGGTGGCCACACAAAATATTGACACTTTGTGCCCAATTTGGACATTTCCACTTAGGGGTGTACTCACTTTTGTTGCCAACGGTTTAGACATTAATGGCTGTGTGTTGAGTTATTTTGAGGGGACAGTAGATTTACACTGTTATACAGGCTGCACACTTACTACTTTACAGTGTAGCAGAGTGTAATTTCTTCAGTGTTATCACATGAAAAGATATATTAAAATGTATTGTGTATCCCATGCTGGCAGAAATACTACATGGAAAGCAGGAATCCAGATCAAAAGAATTGGCTTTACAGTAAATGATAATACATTCTCTACAGTTTTTTCAAAGTCACAACCAGCCATCAGAATGATCTACCTATATTTAATTTTACCCCATAGTAAGTTAGTTGTAGTATGTAATGGAGGGTAGCATGATTACTAAAGTAATGCATAGTGATAGGCTGTGATGTGCAACAATTATGCATAACGGCACATTACCATATTTATTAAGTTCTGTAATTTAATAATCAAGCACATTGCAACCAGTGGCATTTTATGATTGTGTTAAATGGTATGTTGTGCATAAAACAATAAGCATGATCACAATATTCACTAAAGCATTTCTATGATACTGATCCCTTATGACCTGATGCCATAACGATAACCAATTTTAAAATCCTTTTGCCACAAGCAATGCAAAACACGTTATGATTATGTTTATTATTATTATATTATGTATTTTTTATTGTATTTTTTACACAAATAACTAAAATGATACATATGTATTAAATCACAACCAATTGCTCATACTACCAGTTGGAAAAGGTGGGTGGACATTTAGTAAATTGCGGACCACGTTTCATTTCATTAATGTTAAAAATTATGGTTTAGATGTCTTTTGTAATGAATAACAATCAGTCACGAATTTTCCATGAATCTCCCCCAATATTGAGGATTGAACTATAAATTGTTATATTTACTATCTTATATGTATTATAGCTTTCTCAGAACTCTAAATGCTTGTTTGGGAAAAAAAGTTATTTCGTTTTTTGAATGCTTTGTATCCATTACTACAAATATCTAACTTTTCTTCATGATCAGTACATGATCTATACTCTTATACTATAAGTTATACTATTTCAAGTTTGGCAAAATCCTCTTATAAATTTCTTAAAAAAAAAAAAAAGTAAATGAAGTGTTTATGGCTATTAATACTTCCTATTCTGTGACATCAGGATCGGGGGCTTAGGCCTGTATATTGTTCACCTAGTCTGAAGAAATTAGAAACTTCTGATTCTTATAAGACAAAAAAAGAAAAAAATATTAAAATTCCTGGCAAATACAATGAAAAGGAAAGATATTTTAAAAGTTTGTGTATTTTAAAATAATTTTGTTGGCAATATTTGGAAAATGTCCTTTTCTTAAAGGTACTACTAATAACATAAATTGAATTACAGGTAAATAAAAAAAATCAGTATAACACAGTTGCTAAAACATCTCAATTATTTTAAGCATTATATTTGATCATGAAAGATGTATATTCATATAAACACAAGCAGAAAAATGTTTTAATTTAATTAACTATATTTTAATATAGCTGTTAAATAACTTTGATGACACATCTTAACTTCTAACTTTAACAAAATAAAGACTTCCATCCATTACACTTGAATATGACATTTGAGCAAACAACACAGTCCAAGATCCAGACTCTATACCCCAGAGTGACTGGTGACAGTAAACTTAGGGCTGGTTGCCACACTCTCATGTGTGCCATATGTTTTGCGAAATACTTATGCAGAAGATCAAAAGCATCCAATGTCCCAACCCCCAGAGACCACAGCTTGTTGTGTTGATGGAAACCACGTGTATTTATCTTCCCTGACTGTGGATAAGGGTGAGGGGGCGGTGATCACATGATGGCAGCTCCCCCTAATACTAGGCTGTGATTGCTGTGTGTCAGACTGTGGGCGTTGGGATGGATGGGACACTGGGACACTGTTAGTATTTAAATACCTCTGCCTTGCACTGGCATTGAAACCCCACACAGCACAGGTGTATTGGTCTATAGGCTATTCACCTCCAGAGAGCAACTCACAGCACTCACAGATATGGATGCAAAGACATACAAGATGAATGGAGCTCACACTCATGTAAGTTGGGTACCAGTTTCACCGCCAAGGAAGGGGGAGGTGATAGATTCATAATATAATACTATCATTAAGTTATTCCTGTAATTTAGAGAATCATAACAAACATTCAGTTATTAAAGGCTAAGACCATAATATCATTTATAATAGTTTTAGAATGTAATAGAGCAATCTACAAAGTGTAAACATTAATTTTATACAAATAGTGTTAAACTTTACTTTTAAACCTATACTAACAGTATATACTTTTTAATAAAATAATAATTATTTATTTCAGATACATTATACTTTATGATACCTTTTATGTGCTTACTTATGCATAAAAGGAAACCTTATTGTCTCACTTGGTATTAATTAATATGAATATCAACTTTTTAGCATTTATTTTGAAAATTTACATCTATAGACAATACACAATAACATGTTGGAATTTCTTTTTGTGTTTATCCTCATTAGAAATGTGCTGAAATATGGAAAATAAGTATATTTTACATTTGAGAGAATACTGGAAAAAAATAAGAAACGTGTAATAGTCCTGTGTTTTTTATAAATATCTAATATACATTAAGATGCTGTCAAGTCATTTATCTATACGTTCTAAGTGGGACAACATATTAGTTGGAGTGACATTTGTTGCTTATTTCTGTAAAATATGTGTGATATATTTAGTGGAAATTAACATATTACAGGTTCATATTCCCAAATTAAGTTGTGCACTAGATATCCACAGCAGTTTATAAATGTATTTTCCTTTACTTTGAATTGCTGATATGACAGACAGGAGAAAGGTGACATGACAGAGGCCTTTGATAAAGGTCTTCCAAGAAGAGAAGTGCAAGAACAAGAAGTCATGAAATATAGTTGGAGGGTGGAAGAGATAGGGGTATTGTGCAAAAAATCTACTTTACAATGAAATGGCCCCTGTAGTTCAAGAAAAGGACACTTGTAAAGTATGTAATAAACTAACACCATTGGCAGCTGTGTAGGCCATAGACATAAAAACATTTTTACAGAAAATTGTAGACTCTGTTTATAAATATTAGAATAATTTATGTGTTTGATTCATCAGTTCCTCAGAGCTGTATCGTTAGGGTCTGTTCATGTTGCTATATGTGGAAGGAGGATAGCAAAGGAATGAACAGGGAGAGGCTGATAGTTGTTAAATAATTGGATCCACATCCCTTCCACCTTAAAGATCCAGACACAGCTCTCTACAAATATAAACACCGATTTGATGCACACAACTTCCACCAAAGTATCATGGATTCCTCCAGAGACCAGCAGAGGCATCAATTTTTTCTTTCTAAAAACTTTATTATTTTTTCTATGCTTATATATGGTCTAAGTCAGACTCAAAGTTTCCACATATACATTATATATATTTATTTTCTTTGTACAGTGGTCCATTAAGGTAGTAAAAACGTGCAACAGCCTTAAAGCGAAAGAGGTGGGGACAATTAAAGCACTCCTGAGATAAGTATAAGGCTGTACTGAGACATGCTTAAGCTGAGCTGTGTTAGACAGAATGTTCAGACTAGATTTGCCTTTTAGTTGTTGACTAATATCAAATCTTTATATTTGTAATGATAGTGTAAGGAGAAAAATAACATTACATTAAATCCCACAGGTAGATTACCCATCGGGCAATGGGTAATCTACCTGTGGGATTTAATGGAAGACTTTTGGTTCAGATGTGGATTACTTGTATAAAATAAAACAAATAAATATGCTAATATTATCTCTAAACATATTTGGTTATTTTGCAAGAGTAATAAAACTGTTTGTAATTGTGTTAGCCACTTTTTTTTCAAATAAAATCATTCCTGAGACATGTCTCAGAATGGCTCAATATTCTATTGTGAAGGTCAGTATGCTAATTTGTGACAATATAAACTTGATTAATGTAAGTAACAGGACCAGGCTGCATGATAACACGTGGTTATATCAATCTACATCACAAATTTGCACACACATTAGCGTAAGTCACACATACTGTTATTGTCACACAATAGACAATGTAATCTGCCTGTAAATAAAACTGTTAAGTATTAAATATCAGCATAAACAACTTTTCAGTTTATTGTGATTATTTAAATATTTTTTGTGACAAAACATAGCTGTTGTCCCTACTATCACTAGCCTGCAGCTCCTTCCATTATTTTAAATGGTGGCAAAGTGGGGAACACCATTCCCTGCAGTGGCCTAAAGCTGCACAGTTTTGATGGTCCACACTCAGCCACTGCTTGTAAAAAATAGGAGGAGCTCTGGCTTAAAACCAAGCTATTCTTTATGATTGTAAGTTTGCGAGTTTTCAATCTTGCATGGCGCTTTGTGGAAGCATTATAGACACTGGATTCTTAGCTCAAAGACAGGGCCCTCTATTCTTTGCAATGTGTTAATATTAAATTTGTCTTTGCCTGGAAATTAACTTTTGTATAGCACTACGGAATATGTTGGCGCGTTACAAATAAACAATAATAATAATACTAATATAAAGTCTTCTCACAATAGATCAAACTTCTTAATCAAAACAGATAGTTTAAATCATGTTAATTAGTGGGAAGCATTATCTAGAATATTATAACTAAAACAAACGTTCATAGGAATAGCTCTGTTATGCAGACCTGTTACTAGATAAATCGCACCAAAGTGTTTTTATATCATGATGCTCTTGCGGATGATTAGTGACACAGAAACAGCTCTGATTGCTGCTTGTCCCAGCCGCACTGCATCTACTTGATCTACTATGAGGTTGCTGATTGGTTGTGTGGCCAAGCCTCCATCCATCCTTATGAGCTATGCAACTATTTGTAAAAGAGCTTCAAGGGATATTCTTGCAATTAAATACATTGAACTCCATCCATTCCCGATTAGTTCTATTCTGCTAGTTTTCCCACTTGATTTTAAAGCCTCGACCTGCTGGTGTGCAATGTTTTTTGTCTCAGCTTCATGTTCCTTTAATATTACAGAATAAGGAACATTAATTATTACATAGATCTGGCTTAATAAGGTGGAACAGATATCTCTCCAGTTTCTATAATATCATTTGAAGACTCTTTTCAAGTTGGATAGATCTTTACATCTTTGAAAAAGGGCACCATAGCATAACATAGAAACTATGTAGACATTCCACTAGTACAGTGCTGAATCGTCTCTGTCTTTTATCACCAGCAACATGAAAAAAGTCAATGTTGCATTTACTGCTGTTTTCACTTATTTGTTCAATAACTGAAAGAATTCTTGTTCTGTTGCATAATTTTTGCTTTGCTTGTCATTTCTATAAAACATTATCCAGCAAAACTTCTGAAGAATGATAAAATGCATCTCCAAAACTTGTTTCCAATTAAGGAAAGTATTTTAATTAAATCAGAGTGTAATTTGTGGTTGGAAAGCTGAAATTATTTTTTTAATTAAAAGTAGCAGAGACAGATAGTTTCTGGGAGGCCCAACATGTACATTACATCCTCTATTAGTATGTGCTTTTTGTCTCTTTTTTTGGAACTTTACAAATTCAGTTATGAAGTCTACTGCAAAACAGGAGAGGTGTAATTATGTAAAATGTTCCTATGGATGTAACTCTATTTATACCACATTAGTACAGTGATATTATATACTGTCTGAAAATAATGCATATCATAATAGTATGTATTGCATTTTAGTACTAAGTAGGATTGCATTTATTCCACATATACAACTTCAAAAGTAGCTGAGGTTTTAAAGTACATACATATAGTAGTACTGATTTCCAAAATATACTATGCCCTTCCTCTCGCTGTCCCAGTTAATTATTAATTGCAAACCGCTTTTACTTTTCTATCCACCTAATTGGAAAACATTATTATTGTATTGTATATAATAGTGGGGAAATTATTAAGGATCACATTGGCTGTGATCTGCATCCCTGTAGTTAATATGCACTTTTTTGCATGAGGGAAATTGTCATCACAGCCCTTTACACCTAATCACAGCCCCTGTGATAGTCATACTTTCTCAAATGGTAAAAGAATATGCAATGCAAGGTGATTTATTCACATTAATATATATTTTATTTATATTTTATTTTGCAGGAGTCAAACTACATTGAAGAGAGCACTAAAGACAACAGGATTTCTTTGATATTTTCCCTAAAAGAACAAGTTGGTGCTTTGGCCAAAGTTCTGCGCATATTTGAGGTATGATCATATGTGGTTTTACAAGTCTCTTTGACCATTTTGATCATTTCTAATTGCCTTATAACTTAATAGGCTGCTGGGTTAAACAGGACCATATGTGTTATATGTTTTAGACTTCTAGGATCAGGATTTGAGTATTGCTGATATGTTGGGTTTTGCCAGTCAGTTTAGTAGCACACAAGATGCAAGATGCACAATATCTCAAATTTATTATCATGCATTTAAAACAGCATATTTATAACCTGGCATGCAAAACTAGTCTGGAAAACATACATACTTAATATAGTTTAAGCACTTCTCCCATACTAATATTTATTTACATAGGGAAGGATCAACATGTCCTAGAACAGTCATAAAAATGGGATCTGATTTGTGTTATGACTGAACTTGTAAGGGTAATGGTATAGGGGCCGTAAAAAAGAGAATGAGCAACCTTATGAGCATTGTATAGGAGATTTTTCTAATCTACACTGCATGTATAAATAGACAAGAGGCCAAGGATGTGCACCTTGATACAAATGTACATAAGGATGGACAGCAGTATATGTGCTCAGCAGTTTGTATGCATATAGGATGGGGTGTGTATGTGTTGCAGTACAGGTCTGTACAGAGAAAGGACAGGAGTATATCTATTCTAGAGAGTGTATGTATATATGTACATAGAGAGAGTGGGGTTTAGGGGGGCTGCCCCTGTCTATACACCTATGTGTGAGTAGAATAGTAGGGTCCAGTCATTAAGATGAAATCATTGAAAAGCTACTTTTAAGAGAGAGGGAAATACATATAGGGCTGAAGAGTTGAATGAGAAATAGAAGTAAAATAAAAAAGTTTGATTTTCTGTGATTCTGATACGTCTAATGATAGATGTCTTAGTGTGTAGCCTATTTTTCTGCAATATTTCTAATTTTTTTGTTGCACAGTAGTACTGGTTGGCAGCAGTTACATGTTGCTTCTTCTGATGGCATGTTCCATGTCATCTCTTGGCACAGAGGCCCACAAGTAGCCTGTAGAAATGTGTATGTTTTGGATCGTAGCATAGAGAAGAAGTTAACATTTACCTCTACTAGCACACTAGTGTACAAATGGTTTCGTAATATGTTTACTCTCCCAAAAAATCAAGGACACTAGAATCGGTTGTCATGACCTCTCTTTATAGTTTCCTACCTATTTGGCCAGTAAACAATTAATAAACTTTTAAACTCATACTTAGGCTAGTATGTCCTATCTCATTCACCATCCTACCTCATAACCATTGTTTTCAATAGAATCATTTTGCTTTCATTGGAGAAATCAATGACCATGCTTCTGATAATTGTTGAAAGATAAGTATATATATATATATATATATATATATATATATATATATATATATACATATATATATATATATATATATATATATATATATATATATTGTAAGTAGCAAGTTTCCAATCTTGTAGGGTGCTTTTGCAAAAAAAAGCACCTTCTACACAGATTCTAAGCTCAAAACATGGCCCTCAATTTTCCTCAGTTGTTATTATTGTATTTCTCCCTGTTCTCTTCCCCTGTACAGTGCTACAGAATATGTTGGCGCGTTACAAAGTAAAATTAATAAAAATAGGTTCATAATTATTTTTTTATATTTTCTTTTTAAATCTTTTTCTCTTTCTCCTCTCTTTTTCTTCCAACTTGGATCAACAGCTCTTTCTCCAGAAAGGCATGATTGTTTAATAGCGTGCATATTTGAACACACAATCTTCTGATTAGTGTTGTATTATGCATATTCTAATTGCCACCAGTTAATTGCATATTCAACTTATTTTGCATCACTTGGTGTATTATGAAATAGCTTACTGAAAGTTAAACATACAAAAGGTCACTGTATGGAATTTTACATTGATCCAGTTCACCTTACACCTTTCTCCTGATCATGCCTAGTAATGATTATCCAGTGTCACGTCTATAGTATTATTCATATAAAGTTTATTTTTTTCTGTAGCGCTGATTAAATATGAAGCTGTTTGTATAAAATATCCTTTGGTAACACAGCCACAAATGTTATGACAATCTATCTATCCTATCTATCTATCTATCTATCTATCTATCTATCTATCTATCTATCTATCTATCTATCCCTCTCATAGTTACATAGTTACATAGTAATTGAGGTTGAAAAATACTTTCAGTCCATTAAATTCAACCTTTTAAGATCTCTGACCTGCAATATGCATATTAGTTGTAAATTGAACCAGAGGAAGGCAAAAAGAAAAAAAAAGTGAAACTTTGCCAATTGTCTCAAAAGGGGAAAAATGAATTATTTTCTGACCCCAGATACTGGGAATCAGATTCCTCCCTGGATCAATACTCTCTCTCTAATTATCCAGGATAACCCTGAATGCCCTTTTTAATTAAAAAAATATCCATTTCCTTTTTAAAATTATCCATCGAATCCGCTGTCACCACCTCCTTTGGTAGAGAATTCCACAGATTAACCACCCTTACTGTGAAGAACCCTTCATGCAATATGTTTCAAATGGGGCTCATGAAGAGCAGTAATGAGGCAACACAGCCTTTTTAGAGCCTTAACAGACCACTTTAGGGGCACTCTAAAGAATAGCAAGGTAGCTTAATATAAAAACACCTTTATTACATTTTTACTGTGCATTTAAACAATTAATAATGACTTTTAATCATTTTCCAGGCTATAAAAGCTCCCTATTTCTCCCTCTGAATGATGTATTGTGTCTAAAATGGGATCGACCCAGGGAAAAGTACTAAATGTAAAACATTTTGAGATCACGCTATAAAGCACACATAGGTAGCAGGCAGTAGTGTAACATGAGCTGCTAGCAATATACACAAATACACTTTCTAGTCACCTCCCACTATCATACTGCAAGTACAGTATACAGTATCTTTTTGTAAGCATTCCCCTCTGGCGGCTCCCTTTTTTAACACAATAATTAATTTGGGGGGCAGAGAGATAAGGAGCTCATGGTTCATGGGGGGCATGATTAAACATAAGTAATTAATTTTTTTTAAAGACACACTTAAAGTTTAATATAGGTTATTTTTCTTAGCAGGTCCTACATAACTATTCTTTAGAGAGCCCTGTACAAGAACACAAAAATGAACATTTAACAAAGTTCAGTAATCTGTGTTTTTTGTACTAACTTCTAATTCCAATTTGTGATTAATGATTGTGTTGTGAATAAATCACTAACCACAATCATCATGGTATTTACTAAGATTGTCGCCTTTATACACACTGTGAAGCATCTATTCAACCTGAATTTCCCCATAATTCACTATTAGTTATAATAATCATATTATGACTAAGCTTGTATTATTGTAATTTGCTGGATGATAAAGCTTCTATTATCAAATTAATCATACAACTAAATCAAATACAATGTGAATTACGCCTGTGTGTTAACAATTACTCTTTATATATGAGTGCAGAGGAGAGGTATGGTGAGCTTTGTTCCTAATTAGATTAATACTAATTTGACTTCCAAAGACTAGAGTACCAGCCTCCAGCTGAGTATTTGTCTCCACCCTCATAAGATCATCCAGAGGAGAGTGGGATTGCTTGACAGACATATCTAAAGATTTTCAAGAACAATCACATATAACAGTTGTGGATATTGCAAATTGTCGTCACGCAATGTTAACATTTACGGGTTTGCACATGCACCTTTGGCGCTCATTGCGGGCCTCGGGATGAGCACCGAAGGTACTCATCTTGAGGCCTGAAAGTTGCGGGTTTGACAGGAGCTGCAAAGAGCGCCAAAGGCCCGAACATAGAGGCGTCGGTTTACATTGAGTTTCGGGCTTGAAAAAATAATGGTGTCTCCCTTTCCTTATAGCCTGTAACTCGATTTAAAATGCCGCCATTTTTTTTTATCGCGAGGCCTGTAAAGTAAAGGGGGGGGGGGGGGGAAGAAGCTCGTCATAAGCCTTTCCTCTCACCTACTCTACGGGCTGATCATTCCAGGGTTCGTTAACCTGCAAGATTAGTGCTTGGGAATGCCATGTGTCTCTTTCCAGCATCTCCCCCCTGTCCCTTCCTTGTGTCTTTCTCCTCTGTGTGTGTGCTGAATGTTTGCGTGGCGCGCAGTAACTTTGGTTGTATTTTCAAAGTCCAGTGTGCCTTGAGTAGTTTGTGTAAGTGTTACTGTCTTCGGGGTTGTGTGTTTTGTAATTTTTGCGAGCCTGGTGTTGATGAGCCTCGTTTTCAGGCTGTTTCTGAAATGTTTCCTTTTTCGTCCTCCATTTTTTTCCTTGCTTAGGAGATTTTACCAAATATGGGTGTAATTCGCTTGCAACCTCACTCCCAGGCTTCCTGTGTCTCCCCCTGTGCTGTGTGTGTGTTATATTTTTTTGTAGATGATTTCTTATTTTTGGTTGGTTTTAAGAGTTACGCGCTTAAACAGTGCTGCGCCACTGGTGAGCCTCGCTTTGTGAGGCTTGCCTAAGTACTGCTCTGCTGGCTGCAATGAGTGCCTAAGTACTGGCAAGCATAAATACTGCGCCGCTGCTTCGCCTCGCTTTGCAAAGCTTGCATGTGTGACGGCACCGCTGGCAGCAATAATCACCTTTGGCGTTCATTGCAGCATAAGTGCTGTGCGGCTCTTCGACTAACTTTGTGAGGCTTGCATGTGAGACAGCACTGCTGGCTGCAGTGAGGCCGAAGGCGCTCATTGCAGCCTAAGTGTTGTGCTGCTGCTTCGCCTCGCTTTGCGAGGCACGCAGCTGCGTGACCAACATAGCAAACGTCACCAACAACGCAAGATCTACAACTATATATGTGATAATGAAATGTAGCTGCAGTCCTTTGAGATAAAGATCCCTAGTTCAAGAGACAAATGTGTATCAGTCAGAGGGTGAAGAGTGGGAAGAGATAAAGGAAAAGGAAAGAGAAAAGGATAGAAGAAGCAGGGAGAGAAATAGAGCTAAGAGGAAGTGAGAGAACAGTCACATGAAGACAAAGAAAGTGGGAGGGTTGAAAATAGGGGAATGAAGAAAAAATAGAGCTGAGCAATGAATGTAGTCAGCCGTATTGTCTGGAATATCCTACAACCCTAGGGTTAGCCTGGTGAGCCATTTGGGAAATCCATTCCTATAGACCACACGTATGACTTAAGGAAAGCTGAAGTGTCATATTAATAATATGCTGTTTTGACGAACTTGATTGACATGTGCAAAATGTATAACATGTCAACTAAATATAAGATTTTCCATAAGTTAGCTTTATCTTCCTGCTAATGTTGTTATTGTGTTCCATACATCACAAGCATTTGAAGTTTTTACCAATCTACAGTGACTCTTTCCTTTCCTAGTAATAATATTCCTATTTTTGTGCTTCAATAGAGCAAAATTATTTGTGAGACTATTTTGTGATTTATTGATTTATAGCAATAGTTCTGTAAATATAATTCAAAACAAATTACTGGCATAATTAATGTGTTTTTTTTCTGGATGTTGCAACATCACTTCTAATTTATGTTTTTCTCAGATGTTAAAAGGGAGAAAAATGTGTCTCTTTAATAAGCTTCAGATGGACTTCAATAGTAACCATGCCTTCACCAAACACAGTTATTTTTATTGTGTGAGACTGACACGTTTCTGCTCTGGCCTATAGGATTGCTGGATTGGATATCCACCCTTTTTTGTGGATGTGCATAGCATGTTTGAAGAAAATAAATCATTTACTGATAGTTCTACCTCCCCTCCATGTCTCTTGCCTAATTTTTATCAACACTGATAGCTTACTATTACTGCCCATGTTTATCAGAACCAAATCAAAATCAATAAAGCGCAATGTGCCATACAAATTAATGTTTTACCATTAGCCACAATATTATGCTGCATTGTGCAAATAGTGTGCTTATTTTTATAGTATAAACTGAAATCATATTGACCCTGTGTTAAGATGATGTTTGTTCCCGTTCTCCATACAAATAAAGCACACTGAGGAGCTAATTAGCCTATTGGGCTACACATTAGCATACTGAGCCACAAAGACGATAGTGTAGATCTCTTTAATGATTCTATTTTTGAAAAAAAAAGTGTATAGCCACATTCTAATGCACTTTAAAAAAATTACGGTAAGTTGTCAGTGTCCTTATATGATGGAAAGGCTGTGGCAGGAAAATCTGTAAAAATTACCTTTCTTGAATATGTTTAAGGAAATATACTACATATTTATTTTTATTTAATTATATACTGTTATTAATTAGTTACAAATATTGTTGCAACAAGGTTATTCAAATTGAACTAACCCATAATAACAAATAAAAAGTACATAATTTTTTATTAAGGTAGACAACAATAATGTCAAACTAACTACAGCCAGGGCCGTATCTACCTTTTTGGAGCCCCTGGGCAGTGAAGTGGAGGAGTGTGAGCAAGGTATGCATGCACGCATTTTTTCCATTTTTTTTGTGTGTATATCGCTCTCTTGCTGTGTTATCAAATCAGACATTTTCCCATAACCGCCATTTTAACAACATAGCTACTTACTTGTTTATTAAATGCATTTGAAAGTGGGCCATAATTTTTATAATTTTCTAAGCCAAAAAATGGGCGCCCTTCACAGAGAAGAGCCCCTAGGCAACTGCCTAGTTGGCCTAATAGGTAATCTGGCCCCGACTACAGCGATACCTTGGGTTTCAACCTCAACATTTTCAGCACTGAACCTGTCTGGATGAGCAAAAAACCTTGGTAATCATTGCGTTTACTAAAACTAATTTACATTACGCCTTATGGGAGTTTGGAACTCAACCTTTTTGGTGCTCAATCTGCAGTCTGGAACAAATTTGGGTTGAGAACCAAGGTATCATTGTAATCACATATAATAGTTGTCAAACTACAAGACGTCATCATGCTTTGCGTGGTGTGTACGAGTTAGGCGATGAGCGCCGAAGGAGCTCATCATTGCAAGCCACTTAGGCTAATGAGTGCCAAAGGCCTGTGAGCCTTGCGTAGTGATGTGAGCAGTTAAGGCACTAAAACTCGCCTTACAAAGGCGATGAGTGCCGAAGGCTCTCATTGCCTGCTCCCTCGCAAAGCGAAGCGAGGCGAGCAGTGAAGGCAATGAAGCACGCGGGACTTAGCCACCAAACACTTAGTAAACACGGGATCGCCAGCCTGCAAGCAGTTGACAAACATGGGACTTAGAAAAAAATTAATTACTAGACGCAGGACTTTGAAAAAAATAAATCTGAGATAGGAAAAATATGAGGTTAACGGACGAATCACGCAAACCAAAAACAAATAAAAACACACAACAAACAAAAAAAAATACAACAAAAATATCACACACAGCATGGCGGAACAGCCAGGAGTGCAGGAGTGAGGAGAAACTCGAATTTAAGTCGAAAATCGCCTAACCGAGAAAAAACATGGCCGCCCAAAAAAATGAAAACAAGGCTACACGACCCGGGGACCACACAAAACACTGCCAACCGCGTAGCACTTTCACACAGGAACGTACGAGGTACTAAAATACACTATTACAGAGTAAAAAAAAAAAAAAAAAGATAGGAAACATACGAAATTAGTGGCCGAACCGGCAAAGCCAAAAAACACAAATAAATAAAAATACAAGAAAAACATCTCATTCAGCACTGGGGAACAGCAAGGACATCGGTGGAACGCAAATTTAAGTTGATTTGGACGAGTTTGGCCACTCGAAAATCACCTAAGTGAGAAAAAAAATGGCCGCAAAAAAAATTATAGCGAGGCTACACGAGCCCGGACCGAGCAAAACACTGCCAACCGCGTAGCACTTTCACACAGGAACGTACGAGCTACTAAATACACTATTACAAATTACGGAAAAAGCTTGCGTGCTGCGTAACACATTAATAACATTATGAATCTACAATGGCGCTTTACACAACTAAACCAACGGTTTGCCCTCACGCAGCCTAATGCACAGTTGGGACATTCATTACACTTTATCATCAGGGCACCAACACTCAAACTGTACATTGTATGCTGCCGGAAAATACAAACAGATTGTTAGCTCTTCAGGCTATTGATTGCTGGATATATTAATTATAAATAGGTAAAGTATATATTTTTTTCAGTAACTAATTCATTCATTATTAGTTAACTAAATATAGATAAATATATACCTCTCTTTGTGATGAGTGACGAAGGTGTAAAAGCTTTACATTGTGTGTCAAACAGCATTGCCATGGCTTCAAATTTTATTGCCCCATCATTTTTGACAGGCAAGTCTCTAGTATTTAAATATTTTAAATATTATAAGCATCTTGTGTGTGGAAAAACAAGATATGACCATTATAACTGTTCATGAATAAATAAGATGTTTATTGAACTTGTATTTACAGCCATTAAAAATGTTTAAAGTATGAGTGTTTGCATTACTTTCACTTCTCAGACTTTACTGCAATCTTCCTGTGACTATCTGCTATCCAGTGGTGGAGCTAGAGCATTGTAGTAGTGATGTCCCGAACAGTTCGCCGGAGAACTATTCGCAGCGATTTTCGCATGTTCGCGTCCGCCGTGAACGGCGAACACATGCGCTTTTCGGTTCGCCCCCTATACTTTATCATTGAGGAAACTTTGAACATCATTTATTTTATTTTATAATTTTTTTGTGTAATCTATGCCTGCCTGCCAGCGTGTGTGTGTGACAGACTAACACCTAAAAGCTTATATTGTGCTTATTTTCACTACTCATGCCTGGTGGTGTAACATACATTGAAAACAACCATTTTTTTCCTGTAATCTAATTTCAGTTGCCTGCCTGTGTCAGGCTCACAGCTTATATTGTGCTCAGTGACATAAAACAACACTTTTTTGACTGTAATAGATTGAATAGCAATTGCCTGCCTACAGGCGTGTGTGTGAAGCCTATTGCATCTACTCTGCCAACTTTTGCCAGTGCACAGTGACACTCATATCTGGTGGCACCTTAGATTGCACGCACAGTGCCCCAAATTTGAAGTGGGAGGACCAACCAAACATATTTTTCCATCTCCCGCTTTCAAAAATCCATGCCATATACACGTCCCCTGATAGTGGACGTAACAGGGATTAAACCAATAGGAATAGTACTACTTAACAGTACACACCTTATAATAACGCAGACAGAGGCAACGCGTATAATCTTCCATGCTGTGCAGTGGAAGCCCCCAGACTCTGACCTGTGTATAATCTTCCATTCTGGGCAGTGATTCTGGGCAGTGGAAGCCCCCAGACTCTGACCTGTGTATAATCTTCCATGCTGTGCAGTGGAAGCCCCCAGACTCTGACCTGTGTATAATCTTCCATGCTGGGCAGTGGAAGCCCCCACACTCTGGGAGTCTGAAGAAGAGAAGTCTGAGGAGGAAGGTGGCTTTGAGGAGGTTGAAGACCAAACACAGCAGGCGTCCCAGGGGTCTTGTTGTCACCTTTCGGGGACCCTTGGTGGCTGGGGGGAGGAAGAGACCTTCAATGACATCAGTGAGGACAAGGAACGGGACATGGCTAGCTTGGTATCCAACCTTGTGCAAATGGGGAGTTTGGGGTTGTGCAAACGGACTGTTTGTGGTTGTTTGCGGTGCATTAAATGGGGAGATTGGTCTTTAACTGTGAAGCGGGTGTAACCCTTACACTACCTGATCGATACAACATCATACCTGATGTTTTAAAGCATGTTATTCCAAACAATTTAGGAATGTTAGGTGATTTATGCCCTTTATGGCTTAAAACCAGACTCTGCATCAACTATGTAATTTTCCGTGGGAGTTTTGCCATGGATCCCCCTCCGGCATGCCACAGTCCAGGTGTTAGTCCCCTTGAAACAACTTTCCCATCACTATTGTGGCCAGAAAGAGTCCCTGTGGGTTCTGAAATTCGCCTGCCCATTGAAGTCTATGGCGATTTGCCGGGTTCGCCCGTTCGGAAACTTTTAACGGAAGTTCGGGACCGTTGTTCGCGAACCGAAAATGTTCGCGACATCACTAAAAAAAATGTGGGGCCCCACAAAGGGGGTTTGTAAAAATGTTTTGTGTGCTTGCCCCCCCAGCGACTAACTCACTTAGAGCCCCTACTCAAGATCCCTTCCCATTACATTCACATCCCACAGACCCCTTCCCATAACATCATCTCTCTGCAAGACTCTTTCCCATTGCTGCTCCCCTTACCTCCAGCCTGCTTGAAGCATACATACCGTATATACTCGAGTATAAGCCGAGTTTTTCAGCTCTTTTTTTAAGGCTGAAAAAGTCCCCTTGGCTTATACTCGAGTCACCCTGTGTCTCTTTCCCCCAGTGTCTCTCCACCCCTGTGTCTTTTCCACCTCTCCCTCTCCTGTGTCTCTTTCCCCCCTCTCCCTCGTGTCTCTTTCCCTCCCCCTCCCTTATCATCCTCCCTCCTTAACCCCCCTCCTCAACCTCCCTCCTCATCCTCAACCCCCCTCCTCACCCCCCCTCCTCATCCTCAACCCCCCTCCTCAACCTCAATGCCCCTCCTCCATTGAGACAGGTTGAGGAAGGGGTTGAGGAGGGGGGTTGAGGATGAGGAGGAGGGTTGAGGAGGGGGATGAGAAGGGAAGTTGAGGAGGAAGGATGAGGAGGGGGTTGAGGAGGGAGGATGAGGAGGGAGAATGAGGAGGGGGGTTGAGGAGGGAGGTTGAGGAAGGGGGTTGAGGAGGGAGGATGAGGAGGGGGTTGAGGATAAGAAGGGAGGATGAGGAGGACTTTTGAGGAGGGGGTTGAGGAGGGAGGATGAAGAGGATGATAAGGGAGGGGGAGGGAAAGAGACATGAGGGAGAGGGAGGAAGAGACACAGGGAAGTGATAGGGGGGAAGAGACACAGGGGAGGGAGGGGGAAGAGACACAGGGGAGTGAGAGGGGGAAGAGACACAGGGGAGGGAGGGAGTGGGGAGAGACACAGGGGAGGGAGAGGAGGGGAAGAGACACAGGGGAGGAAGAGGGGGGAGAGACACAGGGGAGGGAGAGGGGGGGAGAGACACAGGGGAGGGAGAGGGGGAAGAGACACAGGGGAGAAAGAGGGGGACACAGAGGGCACACAAGAGGGGGACACAGAGGGCACAAAGAGGGACACAGGGGGCAGCACATTTCCCACCCTCGGCTTATACTCAAGTCACTACGTTTTCCCAGTATTTTGTGGTAAAAGAGATGCCTCGGCCTATACTCGGGTCGGCTTCATCTTGAGTATATACGGTATATACAAATACTATTGCTAAATATCAGCCAGTCCCTCTCAGGAGTCATCGTCACATAACAACCAGTCCCTCCTAACATCCACCTCCACAGAGCACCCGCCTCTCTCAGGATCCATCCTCACAGAACCCATCCCCCTCTTCTTTGCTCTCATCTAGTCCCAGTGTGCTGAACTGCTCTACACTGCCACCTCTTGGAGCTTCAGTAGAAATTCTCTACAGAAAATACAATTAAATGAAAACAAATAATACATTTCTCAGCTCTGGGCCCCCCCAGAGAAGGGCACTGGTGCACGCACCACCTGTACCACTGGTAGCTCAGCCCCTGCCACTATCCATGTGGGTGTTGCAGGTCACATACAGCAAACTATACTCACTTGTCTATGTACATTGATGCAATGGTTTGCAATTGCTACAAATATCTATAAATTATTATTTACCTTTAGTATAATTATGTTTACATTCAATTAATAAGCCTCATAAAAGAATTTCTATTTACACAAGTTACATCCAAATTATTGTTATGTTACTGACTGTTTATTTTTAATTTTAATATTTTAGAGTAATTTCAGACATTTCTCAATGAAAGGCAGAAAGTAAAATAAGAGACTGGATCATGATCTAGATCATAGGTTCCCAAACTTTTGTTACTACTGCCGCCTTTACAAGAAAAAAACATTTTAACGCCCCCCATTATAACAGTTTTCCCTTTCAAGCCATCTGATATTTGAGAAAAGTAATGGCCAATAAGTGCTTCATCTTGGAAACTGCTATTGCTATAGTGATTTTGAATGTAGCACATATAAAAAGATTTGTACTTGTTAAGACTTTTCTGCTGCACAGATGGACTAAAGTAGCCAACCCTCTGCCGTCCCCCTAGAAGGCTTCTTTTTGCACCGGGGCCTCCCATGCACTGACTCCGCCACTGGCCACATGGAGGACTATTATACAAATTAATATCTGCTCATAGATTGAGAGCTGGCTAAAAGATAGAAAGAATTGTTGCAAATGGAACATGCTCAAATTGGACCAATGTGGTAAGTGGGGTTCCTCAGTGTTCAGTATTAGGTCCTCTCCTTTTTAACATATTTATTACTGACTTAGAAGTAGGACTAGAAAGTATTGTGTCCATTTTTGCTGATGACACTAAGTTGTGCAAGGTAATTAGATCAAGAAAGGATGTACTTTACCTCCAAAGGGATTTACATAAATTAGAGCAATGGGCTTCTAAGTGGCAGATTAGATTTAATACAAATAAATGTAAAGTTATGCATTTGGTAAGGAAACAAATTGGCAAATCACCAAAATAAACTTATTTTCATTAGAAAAAAGGCATCTAAGAGTGGATATGATTACCTTATATAAATATATCCAGGGTCAGTATAAGACTTTGTCAAGTAAACTTTTTGTACCAAGAGGTCTTCAATTGACAAGAGGACATCCTTTGAGATTAGGGTACTTCATAGTAAGGGTGGTTAATCTGTGGAATTCTCTACCATAGGAGGTGGCGACAGCAGATTCGATAGATAACTTTAAAAAGGGATTGGATATATTTTAGAATAAAAAGGGCATTCAGGGTTATCCTGGATATTTAGAGAGAGTATTGATCCAGGGAGGAATCCAATTGCCAGTATCTGGGGCCAGGAAGGAATTCCATTTTTTCCCCTTTTGAGACAATTGCCTTCCTCTGGATCAATTATTAACAATGAATCCCCATATTACAAAGATCTGAGGAAATCTAAACTCGATGGACTAAAATTATTTTGTAAAATCTCAGTTATTATGTAACTATGAAATAAATTGACAGTCTGACAAACATCTGTGTATATTCTCCAGAGAAAGCAGCTACAAATAATTAGCCAAACACACACAAATAAATCAATGTTACTACATCCATTGTAGTTTGGCAGCAGTAATGTAAAACAAAAAAAGAAAAGAAAAGGACAACTGATGTATCATATTTTTTGTATTGAACTTGAATTCATAACGTGCAAAATGTTTTTCCAATTTTGTAAAATTAATAAATAAAACATTTATTTTTTAACTAATGCATTAAATGCTGTATTAATAATGACATTTTGTATTTTTGAATAATGGATTTAGGTAAGATGTCTAGTCAGTTTTGCTTAAAACTGCTTTCTAAACAGCATAATTGACAATAGACGTAAGCGTAAGCGGCATGTAGTAACCCTCCCCCTAAGGCAGCGTTTCACAACCTTTCTAGTGCTGCGACCCTTTGATCAAATTTCCCAAGTTGTGGCGATCCGTAACAGTAAAATTATTTCCGTTGCTCCTTCATTGCTGTAATTTTGCTACTGTTATGAATTGAAATATAGATGTCTGATATGCAGGATGTATTTTCATTCTTACAAATTTAACATAATTAAAGCGTAGTGATTAATCACAAAAACAGTATGTAATATATATTGCAAAAGTTAAAAATAGTAAAGTTACGAGAATGGAAACGTTTGTAATCATTATGATTAAATTGTTTGCCAACATCTATTGAATGACAATTATAGTAAGAAAGTACTAAGTACCAGTGGTGAAAAAATGTACAATTACAAGTTTTACAGATTAGAATAGTAAAAAAAACAATTTCTGATGATGTTAGGCTACCCCTGGCAAATGGTCATTCAACCCCCGAAGGGGTCGCGACCCACAGGTTGAGAACCGCTGCCCTAAGGATATTGACATGGGCACAATAGTGTGTGTTTTCCAAGAGGTTGCTAAACTATGGTCCATGGATCACCAGTTTTCCTTTCACCTTCTTTCAGGTGGTCCACAGAACAACTAGTGTTGCAAAATAATTGAAAACAAAAATAATGAAATTAATAAAACAAGCATAGAAAAGCAGTGTGATTGTACCTAGATACTATAAATTAACGTGGATAGGTGGATAGCCTATACTCCAGCCTATACTCCAGCCTATACTCCAGTCTCACATGCAGCGTTCGAAGTACTACTGTACACTTTTCATCATCACTCTAACTATATACAATTATAAAGAGATATACGGTACCAATGTGCTTACCAGTGTTAACTCTTAATGGAAATTGGAGAGCTGATCCATGGACAAACATAGTGATATTAATTAGACTTTTAATTTAAAGCAATTAACAAATAAATAAAAAAAATGTTTAATAAATAACTTTTTATGCGTTTATTTCTTATTGAAAACAACCATTGTTTTATTATCTTACTCAGCTCATCACCTGGAGGAGTTCTATCTCCAACAGATCATGGGGTAACTTGTTTTCCTTTGTGGCAGTTCATTCAATAGAACTATATGGAAATGTTATATGCACCCCTGGTCCCCATTAGAAGTGATATATGAGGTTAGGGAAAAATGCTGGCCCAAATAAATAAAAATTGCATGTGTGAATAACAATAACAGTGAAATACTGTAAGACTGAACACGTTAAATGCATTTTTTTTACAAATTAAACTGCTCGGTGGATGATACTGTAAGTACTGGAATTTGGTGGTCTTTTGATACTTCAGGCTAATTTTTTTAAGGTGAATTATAAACACATTCTTTTAGTGACCACCAGAGGGAGTAAATGTCTAATAAATAAAGTCAACTATTATTATTTAACACATTTTCTACATTTTGTATTTAAACTGTCAGATTTTACTTGGTATCACATATATTTTACGATAAATAGATCCTTGAATTAAAATGATATATTTATTTGTTTGCAGGAAAAGGGAGTTAGTCTGACCCATATTGAGTCCAGGCCTTCCCGTCTCAATAAGGATGAATATCAGTTCTTCATCAACTTGGATAATAAGAGTATTCCTGATTTGGATGAGATTGTTACATGTTTGAGACATGATATTGGGGCAACTGTGCATGAACTTTCTCGAGACAAGAAAAAGGATGCCGGTGAGATTCTGTGTTACTGTCTGCTCTGTACTGGTTATAGAACTGTTTATATATACTCATTAAAGGGTCATGCAACAATTACATTTTCTAATATGCACTTAAAAAAGAACATATTTTGAACATTATACAATGTTTTAGATTGAAACTTTACATTTCTAGATGGTACTTAGATAGCAATGTATAATCCACTGCTCAGATCTCTTACAATAATATTAAATTGTTATGTTGTAAGATTGTGTACACATACAGTGTGTGTGTATATATATATATATATATATATATATATATATATATATATATATATATATATATACACCGGTGTGTATATATATATATATATATATATATATATATATATATATAATGTATATTTTAGATTTTATTCACTCGTGGCATCATTTTGATTATGTATTTATAAACAAACCTTCTTAAAGCAGTAGTGGGCATCTCTCTTCTATGAAATCCTCAAACAGTTCAGGGTCTCTGTCTCTCTCTGCTTTAGCACACATTCTTCTTCTTCTTCTTCTTATTATTATTATTATTAATATTATTATTACTACAGTATTTTATAAAGTGCCAACATATTCCATAGAGCTGTACAGAGGGTAAGAATGAAGGGGAAAAAATGAAAATGCAATTTTAAGCACTTGTCAAAAAGTAGGTGGCACTGTTTTTGAGTTTAAAATCTTATATACCTTGTGCTTTTTTCAAAACACCGTCCAAGATTGGAAACTCGCAAACTAACAATCTAAAAGGATTATTGAAACAACAGTAGAAGTAATTAAAGGAACAAACAAGGGCTTGGCAAGCCATGGAAATGAGCCAATTGGTTTCATTCATTCTGACTGCTCAAGCAAACACATATTGAAATCTTTAGATTGTAAGTTTGTGAGTTTTCAATCTTGTAAGGTGCTTTGGAGAAAGCACTTTGGACACTGGATTCAAAATTCAAAGACAGGACCCTCCATTCTTTGCAACATTATTGTTTTTGCCTTGATTGTAACCAATGTATAGCCCAATGGAATGTGTTGGTGCGTTATAAATAAATAATAATAATAACAATATTGAAATCCTGGACTGTTGGCAGCCTTCACAGGACAGAGTTGTCTATCTCTGTCTTAAAGGTTAAGAGAGCTGGTGTTAGGTTTAGCTACCCAAAGGAATGCCAGTGTATATTTAGTGGATTACATTTAATTTTGATGGGTTATTCTAATAATAATGTCTCAGGTTTGTGAGAACATATTGCATTTGCTGATGTATTATAGTCCCTAAATGAATTCCTAATTAATTCTCGAAAACCAATATAACAAATAATGTATATCAATTAATCAGTAATATGATTCTAATAACTTATGAGCAATGAAAAGACTGTCTAAGTATAATAACAATCAATTTTTTTTAACTATGTATACTAAAGTTAAGTTATAATGTAGCATGAAACTAATTAACAGGCATTTCTTGCATATTGAGAGACTGACAGTTCAGTAATAAGATTCTGAAACATCCCACAGTTCAACATGCGGTGCTTTGATTAGATAGGAACATCAACAGGATTGAGTCTGCTCTACATGAGGAGTTTTAGTGCTTTAGGAAAGTTCTCCCTAAATCTTATGGGGGCTGCACATGGATAAGCTGCCTGTCAGCGAGCAAATCCATCGTGCCCTCCTGGTGTGCACAAACCTAAATTATGATTAAAAAACGAGAGGATAGGTAGGACGTGTAGACAGATGTCTGGGCTTCGGAGAGCTGTGACTAAAACCCTTATAAAAGAAATATCATTCATACAGACACTAAAGATAAAAACGTATAAAATTATATTTGGAAAAAAAATGCTCTTGGAAACAAATATAAAAAAAGTATAACTTTTTACGTCTCCTTTTTTTGCCTTTTGAAAAGAAGCCGTTATTGAGGAAAGTTAGCATTTATGAGCCACTTACATTATCTTGTCCAATTGGGGAAGTATGCTAATTTTTAAATGTGCCAGTTTCAGTTTATTTGATGAGTGATGGCCAGGGCATCTTGTATTAACAACTCGAGCCAAAAACTAAAAAAATCTGGTCATGAATTGAAGTTGAAATGTGAAAAAATATGCAAGATTTCTTTGCGCCTTATAATAAATAAATATGTAAAACATAGGATGTGTGGCCCCAATATTCCTTTAGTATTTTAAAGGACCAAAGCAACTCCATATATACATCCTGCCTGTTTGTTAATGAGCAAAACGCACAATACAAATAAAAAGAACCAACTAGCAAATAGCATTTTTCTATTTTTTTGTAATTGTATTATGCTAGTTTCTCCTTTTAATGATGACTCTATAGAATAACCATGTTGTTAAACCATTTTATTAATCATGTAGGAAGTGACTTGCCACTTGTTTCTCTCTCTGTAAGATAATGTATTGGTTGTAAGAATGCTCCACATTACAGATATGTCTCTCTGTACAGCACATCATTGTTTATATTTAAGTTGAACAAATCTCCCATTCATTCCCCATTTCCTCAAGTTCTATTATAAGTTGATTACTTATATACAGACAGATGGGCAGCCATTTTGGTGCCGCTTATCTGTTAGACAACTTCCTGTATTATATTAACTAAAGGGGAAGTTCTTCTTAAACTTTTAAATGAAAGTGCTCACTTTGAGAAAATGATAGATGTGTGCCAATAACTTCTGTTTTACCCCCAGTGTTCATGTTTATTATGGGCCCGTAGCCTGACCAAGTGTCTCATTGGCACCAGATACATATTTAAACATATCTAAATGTACATTTTTATATTAAAACATCTTATATTTAGGTAGAAATTCTAATCCCTGTGGATACTGAAATACCAAAATGTTTTGTGTTTTAACAGACAATTGTGTAGGTTCACTAAGCTTCAACGGAATTGTCAGGTACTACATTGAGGCCTTGATAGCAATTGCCTAGAGGAGATAATCATCACAGCTACTTTGTAAATTTATAATTATGTCCTAAAACTTTTTTTCACATAAAACATGAGTTTAAAACGAAAACTGATGTGGGAATTGTTTGCTGCACCCCTGTCATACACTTTTAAAGTGCTAAAAGTGAGCTCCTTAAAATAAATTTGATTTATAATTCATTTTGTTTGCATTTTTACATAAATAACATTTAATGATCATTGTATTTTACATAGGATTCTTTTTAATTTTTGGTAAATATATAAAGACCAATTGATATAAAACATGGAATTTAATTACAGTAATATTTGCATTGTTATCCTTGAATTGATTCATATAGTTTTTACAAACATGGCTGTCCAGGTGATTTAAAAGGAATGTCTCTAGAAATGCTGCCTTGCTTACTGTCACATTTTCTATAGGATTAAACACATATATATATAAGTAGGGATTTGATTTTATTGACCGGCAGATGTCTTGGTCAAAACAATTTGCAAGACACACGTGCTCTTAGAGCTCATCTGATGATAAAAGTGTTTTTAATGAAACTTAGCATGATCCGATTCCTTGTTCCTCACAATTTTTAGCAGTTTTAAATCCTTCTTTTGTCTCTTCTTTCCCATTTAATATCCCAATAAACAGCAGGATCAAAGTAATGTGCTCAAATCAGATTAACCTTTACAAATCCTATTATGATTTTATAACATTGCTCCAGCATATGGATGCAGAACTGCCTTATGGAAGCCAAAAAGTAAAGAAATATAAATGGGAATAAAAACCACTCACAATCAGATGGATTTAAAATGGCGACAAGAGCCTAATGCAGTGGGTAACATGTAAAAGGCTACCTACCGTGAGGCAGAGCACACTTATTAATGCTGTTTATTTAGATCTAGCGCAGACTAAATTTGTGTGTACAGTTCTCTTTTATTCACTAATATGATTCGTGCATCACAATGGCTCGATTATTTAGCAGTTCTGGGTTCTCTCCAAGAAAGAAAAATTCTTAGTGAATACCATGAAGGCAATTGTGAAACACACCTCCAACATGCATCCACAATAAAGACTTTAGATGTGTTGTGGAAGGTAGTGGGGGATGTAGTGATGTTGATGGAATGACCACAATGCCTTGCAGGGTAGCATTATAGCTGACAAGTGAGTAGATGCTCACAGACTATTATACAAACCTCAAGCTGGCCCTTTAAATTTAATTACCATTATTTCAAAACACTACATTGTAAGGTTTTGTGCCTCAAATTACTTATCCAGTAATGCAGTCTTATACCTATGGAACAGAGATTATAGCAACAATTAATACATCAAAATAAACATAACCTGTAACAGTTTTGTTCAACATATTTGCTCAAGTAGGCAATTTGTTGGCAAGAAACATTTTTATCTTGCAAATATACACTATAATGTCTCCTTAATGCAATTCAGACCTCAAATTGAGGCACACACGGCACATTTTTCTTTTTCCTCCATGGGCACCATGTTGTCTAGAAACAGCTCATCACTTTTTAGTACATATAGCCCAATCACATTTCAAAATCAATTATTTTTATATGAAATTCCTTCCCAATTTTTAAATATTAATGGTGCTGTAAGAAATGAGAGAAACAGAATACAATGAAATTACACAATATACCTTCCTTGCCCTCAAGTCTAAACAATTAAATACATTTGATGTTTTATATAACGATCACAAAATGTGTTTTCTATTAAGAAAATCAGTAATTTGAAAAACATTAACTACATACTGTAATTGAAAATACAAGCTAAACCGAATCTCTAAAAGAACCAACAGACATTGTTGCTGAAACTAGAACACAGACATAAGATATTTTTCTTTAACACTATCAGCCTTATTAAATTGTGATTCGGCCAATTGAATAGGGCTCTATTTAAGCACAGAGCATATTTTATTTACAGAAGTTTTTAGTTAGTGAAGACCTTGCTTTTGGATAGAAGTTCACTAACTAAAAACATCTGTAAAAAAATATGCTCTGTGCTTAAATAGAGCCCTTTTAAATTTGCAGAATCACAATTTAATAAGGCTGCAAGTCAGACATGCATTTTCCTGTGTTTTAGTCTATCTGGCTTCAGCTGATATTCTGCAGATGCTTTCTTTGAGGAAACCCTGGGGCTTCCCCTTAAAAATGTGTAAATTGTGGCTAATAAAGCAATAAATTCATTAGACCTAGACATGACCCTTAATATATCGATCAGCACACAATCTCTTTACAAATTGTAAATACTTTAGTTGGTTACTTCACGACAAGTAGCTAATTAGTAGCATTTAAATATTTGACCCCTATTTTAATTTGGTTACTACTTGGGTGTTCTAGCCAAACTCATAAAAAGGTTCTTTTATGCTTAAAAAACAAATCAATATTTATTGGTAAAGAGACAACAAGTTGCCTTCAGTTGTTACTAAGGGTCAGTATTAAACCAGCTCATTCTAATGATTTATTACTGGTCTAGAAGACAGTCAGTCTGATGAGCTGAATGTGCCCGGAAAAGGCTTGACAGTGATATAATGTTTAAATAATCAATTATTGAATGTCATAGCTAATTTGAATTTAGACATATTATAAGCCAAGAACGGAATGTGGGTTTTGTAACTGATATTGAAGTTTATTTTTGTAGAGAATTTTTGAAAGGGTTCATTGTAATTTGAAAAGAGAAAACATAATCTGCTGTACAAATGAGTGAAAGTTCAAGACAGAGACTATTTGTTCTGAAGCATATATTGTAATTTCATAGTAATATTAATATAACGTTGTGACGATTCAAGACTGTGGAGCCTTTCATATCCCTGAAAATATATTATATGTGTTAATGTTCTCAGAAACAAGGTTTAATAGAGTGGCTTGTTACAATGTGCATACAGCACAAATACATTAACAATACATTAAGAAAATAACAAAAATAAAAAAAAATATAACAAAATAATAATGTATTAACATTTCCACCAAGCATGAATCTTGGATTGGATTTAAGCATGATCTGTTTCCCATGCAGTGTGTCAGCTTGCTTAGCTTTTCCCCATAGTGTCTATCTGTATGTGACTGGCTTGATTGCAGATTTGTCTTAATTTGTTTTGCCATCAGTCTCCAAACTGTTATTGTTCATTTTACATATGTATAATTAATAGTATTCCCTAATGGAAATTAGATTGGACAACGTTTTATTATAGGGTCAGTGAGAGTCTCGAAAGATCTTGCCTGATATCACCTTCAAAGTGCAAGCATCTTGCATCTACCTCCTACAGTGACATCTAACAGTGAATTCTGTATTAAAGGACCACTTTAGTATTCTTAAAGTTCTCTCTAAAGAATAGTTAGGTAGAACTTGATAAGTAAAAATCCTTATTAAACTTTTAGTAATTAGTTTAACCAATTACTATTTTTTAATCATGCCCAAAGTCTGCCATATCTCTTCATTCCCTGAATAAAGTATGGTGGCTGGAATGGAGCCACACAAGGGGATGTGCAATATAAAATGGCACATAAGAACTGCATTATGATAGTAGGTGGTGACCTGAAAGTGTGTTTGTACATTGCTAGCATCTCCTGTTACACTGATTCCTGTTACTAATGTATGTTCCAGAGAGTGGTCTGATTATTATCTGATTATTAAATTGCGATTTGGCCAATTGAATAGGGCTCTATATAGGCACAGAGCATATTTTCTTACAGAAGTTTTTAGTTAGTGAAGACCTTGCACAGTAAAAATTTAATAAGGATATTTTCCTACCTACCACTTCTTTAAGACCACTAAAGTAGTCCTTTAAGTTATAACATGATACTTATACACAGTTCATTATATATGCACTAAATGGTTTTTAAAAACTTTTCTATATACCGTATATAGTCGAGTATAAGCCGGCCCGAGTATAAGGCGAGGCACCTATTTTATCACAAAATACTGGGAAAACTTAGTGACTCATGTATAAGCTGAGGCTGGGAAATGTGTTACCCCCTGTGTTCCTTTTGTGCCCCCTGTGTCCCCCTGTGCCCTCTGTGCCCATTTCTTGTTCCCCCCTCTCTCTCCCCTGTGTCTCTTCCCCCCTCTCCCTCCCCTGTGTCTCTCCCCCCTCTCCCTCCCCTGTGTCTCTTCCCCCCTCTCCCTCCCCTGTGTCTCTTCCCCCTCTCCCTTCCCTGTGACTATTTCCCTCTCCCTCTCTTCCCTGTGTCTCTTTCCCTCCCCCTCCCTTATCACCCTCCTAAACCACCCTCCTCATCCTCCCTCCGCAACCTTTCCTCCTCAACCCCCTCCCCAACTTCCCTCTTCAACCTCCCTCCTCAACCCCCCTCCTCAACCCCCCTCCTCATCCTCAACCTCCCTCTTCAACCCCCTCCTCAACCTCCCTCCTCAACCCCCCCCCTCAACCTCCCTCCACAACCCCCCTCCTCAACCTCGCTCCTCAACCCCCCTCCTCAACCTCAACCCCTCATCCTCATCCTCAACCCCCCATCCTCAACCCCCCATCCTCATCCTCAACCCCACCATTCCTCAACCCCCCTCCTCATCCTCAACCCCCCTCCTCAACCTCCCTCCTCAACCCCCCTCCTCAACCTCTCCCATCAACCCCCCTGCTAAACCTCTCTCCTCAACCCCCCTCCTCAACCCCGGTCCTCAACCTCAACCGCCCATCCTCAACCTCCCTTCACTTAACTTCCATCTGCGGCTGCTCCTCTGCTCCTTGCGCTCCTTCCGTCTGCGTCGGGAGCCGGCATATGTTAATGACGTGACATCACATGCGCGTCACGTCATTAGCATTGGCCGGGGCAAGATGCAGCCAGAAGGAGCGCAGAGGAGCGGAGGAGCAGCTGCAGACGAAAGGTAAGTAAGGCGAAAGGGAGAGGGGGAGGTAATTAGAAGGGTAAAGTGAGGAGGAGGGTTTAGGATGAGGGGGGTTTAGGATGAGGATGGGGGGATTGAGAATGGGAGGGATGAGGATGGGGGTTGAGGATGGGGATTGAGGATGGGGGTTGAGGGTGAGGACGGGGGGTTGAGGATGATAAGGGAGGGGGAGGGAAAGAGCCACGGGGGGGGGGGGGGACACGTCGGGGGGGAGAGAGACATGGGGGAAAGAGAGGCACAGGGGGAAAGATAGACATGGGGGAAAGAGAGACAAAGGGGTGGTGACTTGAGTATCAGCTGAGGGGGCCCTTTTCAGCCTTAAAAAAAGTGCTGAAAAACTCGGCTTGTACTTGAGTATATACAGTACTTAATTTTTCATATAATTATTTGCTTTTTTTTAATTGGTGTTATTTCAGGTGTCTGATATGCTGTTGATATTCTATATAACGTATATAGTCGAGTATAAGCCGGCCCGAGTATAAGGCGAGGCACCTATTTTATCACAAAATACTGGGAAAACTTAGTGACTCATGTATAAGCTGAGGCTGGGAAATGTGTTACCCCCTGTGTTCCTTTTGTGCCCCCTGTGTCCCCCTGTGCCCTCTGTGCCCATTTCTTGTTCCCCCCCCTCTCTCTCCCCTGTGTCTCTTTCCCCCTCTCCCTCCCCTGTGTCTCTCCCCCCTCTCCCTCCCCTGTGTCTCTTCCCCCCTCTCCCTCCCCTGTGTCTCTTCCCCCTCTTCCTTCCCTTTGTCTCTCCCCCCCTCTCTGCCTTCCCTGTGACTATTTCCCTCTCCCTCTCTTCCCTGTGTCTCTTTCCCTCCGCCTGCCTTATCACCCTCCTAAACCCCCCTCCTCATCCTCCCTCCGCAACCTTTCCTCCTCAACCCCCTCCCCAACCTCCCTCTTCAACCTCCCTCCTCAACCCCCCTCCTCATCCTCAACCTCCCTCCCCAACCCCCCTCCTCAACCTCCCTCCTCAACCCCCCCCTCAACCTCCCTCCACAACCCCCCTCCTCAACCTCGCTCCTCAACCCCCCTCCTCAACCTCAACCCCTCATCCTCATCCTCAACCCCCCATCCTCAACCCCCCATCCTCATCCTCAACCCCACCATTCCTCAACCCCCCTCCTCATCCTCAACCCCCCTCCTCAACCTCCCTCCTCAACCCCCCTCCTCAACCTCTCCCATCACCCCCCCTGCTCAACCTCTCTCCTCAACCCCCCTCCTCAACCCCCGTCCTCAACCTCAACCGCCCATCCTCAACCTCCCTTCACTTAACTTCCATCTGCGGCTGCTCCTCTTCTCCTTGCGCTCCTTCCGTCTGCGTCGGGAGCCGGCATATGTTAATGACGTGACATCACATGCGCGTCACGTCATTAGCATTGGCCGGGGCAAGATGCAGCCAGAAGGAGCGCAGAGGAGCGGAGGAGCAGCTGCAGACGAAAGGTAAGTAAGGCGAAAGGGAGAGGGGGAGGTAATTAGAAGGGTAAAGTGAGGAGGAGGGTTTAGGATGAGGGGGGTTTAGGATGAGGATGGGGGGATTGAGAATGGGGGGGATGAGGATGGGGGTTGAGGATGGGGATTGAGGATGGGGGTTGAGGGTGAGGACGGGGGGGTTGAGGATGATAAGGGAGGGGGAGGGAAAGAGCCACGGGGGGGGGGACACGTCGGGGGGGAGAGAGACATGGGGGAAAGAGAGACACAGGGGGAAAGATAGACATGGGGGAAAGAGAGACAAAGGGGTGGTGACTTGAGTATCAGCTGAGGGGGCCCTTTTCAGCCTTAAAAAAAGTGCTGAAAAACTCGGCTTGTACTTGAGTATATACAGTACTTAATTTTTCATATAATTATTTGCTTTTTTTTAATTGGTGTTATTTTAGGTGTCTGATATGCTGTTGATTAAATTATTTGCAAGCACTAATGAACCATATGTCATAAGGCCGTAATTTTTAATATACTTAACCTCATATATCCAAATATGATTCTAAATTAAGATTGGGTTGAATGTAATGGAATCTATGGGCCTCATTCAAATGCGATTTGGCCAATTGAATAGGGCTCTATATAAGCACAGAGCATATTTTTTTACAGAAGATTTTAGTGAACTTCTACCCAAAAGCAAGGTCTTCACTAACTAAAAACTTCTGTAAAAGAATATGCTGTGTGCTTATATAGAGCCCTTTTCAATTGGCCAAATCGCATTTGAAAGAGGCCACTAGTGTAAGTTTTGATTTATAGGATATGGCTGATGCTTTGTATGTCAGTTTGTTTCCCCCTACGCACTCACTTCTTCACATTAAGTGGATATGGAACTCCCAAAATGTTTATTTTAAAGGATCACTAGATGGCTAATGCAGTAGGATTTCATTTATTTATCGATTAGCAATAAAATCAGTATTTGTAGACAAAAATCAATGTGGCATTTGAAGTTTAATGTTTGAGTCCTCAGAGGATCTACCCAGAGGCACTGCTCTGATAGAAGTCTTTATCTACACAGAAAAGAACAGGACAGCCTTCGGGGGGAAGCACTTTCACAACTTGATCACCTAATAGTGGTGGAAAGTAGCGCACATTCTGGAAGTTACAATGCTAGTTTTAAAAGTAAACGTTAAATGGTATATTGATTTTTTTTTCTTTACTGATTTTATTGCTAAGGGGTAACTAAATAAACAAATAAGGTGGCCCTTTCATATAATTAGAATTTAACATTTTTAAAAAAGATACTGCTTATCACTAATGAAAGACAATGGAAATATCTGGACCTTCTTACACAGTCAGCCTGTCATATGCCACCATTTACAGAATTTATATCCTTGTTTGCATAGTTCAGTCGAGTCCGACTCTCTTTGACCTCATGGAGCGCAACACACCATGGCAGAGATACTGGAGTGGGTTGCCAGTTCCATTCTTCAGAGGGCCACAGCATACAGCTCCTGGTATTCCAAGGTGGTCTCCCATCCATGTCCTGATCAGGCCAAACCCTGCATGTCTTCAGGGTGTTGTGACCTCTTGGTTCCAAGACTGGAATTGAACCTAGGTCAAAGTGGTGAAAGCACAAAATCTTAACCACTGGACCACCATGGAACTCTATATTCATAACCCATTACAGAGTAAATTATTTCTGCACAGGAGTGCAATCTGTCATAGGCTGGCTGGACATACCCTCCTCCCATAGGAAGGAACTGACATTTTCAAAATTTGCCTATTTACACAAGTTAAAAGTAGCTTTTCTTCAAATCTTCACAGCACTGATTTCATGAAAGCATATTTGTTATTTGGTAGGAGTTTGGGAGTTCCACATTCATTTAATATTATTGAAATATTATCTACAACTTTGCAATTCAATTTAAAAATATGAAATTTGGAAAATGAAATTATTTTAATATTGCACTTATTGCTTTGAGATTTCCAGAGCATATAGATTTGTTTTGTTTCATGAAAGTATTTAGAAAAATGTATTTTATTTTAGCATACAGCATATATAATGATTATTATAATAAAGTGATAAAGGATTGGATATGTAGCATATATACCTATAATGATAAGCCAGGCTCCCAGCAGTCTTTCCTATTATCTCCCCAACCAAGAGGACCGGCATGCATTGGCCAGTAGATGCCGAAACAGTGGCTCGCCAATAATTTGTTGAGTTTCTTCTTAGGGTTAGGATTACAGTTCGGGTTTAGTAGTTAAGTTTCAGGTAGTTTAAGATGATAAGCTTTACATAGTAAAATAGTGGCGTGCCACTATTTTACTATGTAAAGCGTATCATCTGCCACTACCCTAACCCTAGCCCCAAACTCTAACCCTAAACCTAACTGTAAGAACAAATTCAACAAAGTCTCAGGCGCCACTGTCATGCCATACCACTGCACACCAATGCGCTGGTGGGGTGATAACAGGAAAAGACCTGGCTTACGTGTGGTGTGATAATTCCACCAATGCTTGATTATCAATTGCTTTATTTTGTTATCTGGCTGATTCCTGTCTGCATTCTCCCCTGCACTCCTTTCCTCCCGTCCTTCCTCCCTCATGTACTTAATTGCAGGTTCCGGCTCTGCTTTTTTGCTACATGCTGCTTTGTGCTCCCCATCGTCCATGCTGCATCAGAACAATGTGATTGCAAGTGAGTGGGCCTGTGGTTGTATATTGAACATTCACTTGAATAATTTCTATGTTTCTGCATTTTTATGACGCACATATATGTAAGTATGGGCTTATTATTTATTATATTGGAAATCCAAATACACAAAACTTGATCAAAAATGACATTGTGGAGGGTTCTAAAGTTAAAGTGAAATATTTAAAAATGTGCTATCAGTATTAAAATAACAATTCTGCATATGATTAAAGAATATGATTACATGTATTTCAAGCAAGTGTTGAATAAAGAAATGATCCAAATATAAACTCCTACTAGAAATACTGATCTATTGATTAAAACATGAAATTAAGCTATCATGTATTGTTTTAATAATCCGTTTTTGTGTGTACATAAATGATAATATCCATTAACACTAAAATAGTTTTAATTTCCAGTTTGATACTTTATCATTTGCATCCTTAGGGCCCGATTCAATTGCAAGCCCGCATCTCAATCATTGTATGCCATATGTCTGCGGGTGTTTTGCGGGCTCCCGTTTGTCTCAGATTGCGATGCTATTCAATTCCTCAAGCCCGCAAGTTACTGGCCCAAAGCCGACTCCGTAAACCATGCACTGGTTCGTAGCAGTTCAGGGCGGGAACATGATCAATTAAGCAAGCCCGTAACCTCCCATTTCAAATCAGCCAAAAGAAAATGAGTCTGTCATATTTACAGCAGTAAAACATGGATGTTACATGTCAGTCAATTAGGTTCGGGGGTCCGATATGCACAAAATAAAGAATTATGAAAATTAATGTCAATACTCTTCTAGTCATATGGGTGGCCTGATATGTATTAACTTATTGATACCTGAGATAGATTTAACCCGAAATGAAACATACAAATAAATGTTATATTCTGCCGATTTGCGGGCTTCAGATTGTTGTGCAATTAATTCTAATGTCTGTCATCACTTTCCCCGTTATTTACAGTGCAGTGGTGATTTTTTATTTGCATTTACAGTGCTACGAATAGGTGTTTAACCTCCTTGCGGGTCCTCTCTAGCACTCCTAGGATTTTCTCCTTCTTTTACCATTTATGGGTGTGAAAACATTTGTGGGCTTGAAGAAATTGAGTAATTGAATAGTGATTTGTAATTTTAGCCATAACTCTTGCAAAAGTAACAGATCAAAGGCTTCTGGAGGCTGTAAGTTACCGGTTTAACCATCGCAATTTTTTCAAGGCCGTAACTCGTAACCTGTTTGGAGCCCGCAAAAAGATGCCTATTGAATAACACATTAACTTGCGACCTCACTTAGGGCCTCTTTCAATTGCGATGTGGGCAATTGAATAGGGCCCTAAAGAAGCACATAGCATATTTTTATTAAATAAGTTTTTAGTTAGTGAAAACCTTTCTTTTGGATAGATGCTTGCTAACAAAAAACTTATTTAAAAAATATATGTTATGTGCTTATTTAGGGCCCTATTCAATTGGGCAAATTGCAATTGAATGAGGGCCTTATTGGCTACAGTAACATGCGAAAGCTCAATTGAATCGGGCTCTTAGATTTTAAATCAAACTCATTCACAGACTAGATAAACCAAATATTTGCTCATTGAATGGGAAGAGGGAAATTAAAGGGAAATGAAGGAAACATTGTGCAGAAAATGAGGAATACAAGCGGTCATGGTTGGAAGTTGTGGGGGATGAATATTCTCTTGTAGTTTTCAGCATTGCTATTTTACAAAAGGGGTGATAGTGGCATGGACATATTTCAATTAAGAAATTCAAGAATGTATGAGGTATGCACACATTATCTTGAGGATTAACTTAAGCTTTGCTTTTTAGGTTGATAGAATAGTAGGAGTAGTGAGACATCACTCCATAAGTACTAATCTTGTGGCACAATGCTAAAGATTAATCAAAACTCTGTTCTGTATTGATTAGAAATCATCTGTAGTTGAATTTCTTGGTTACCCAGAACACGTCAAAGTTCCTTAATATCCAGCTTCAATATTGTTGAAACTGGCCTCCATGGAAAATCAGTAATCAAGAAAACCCCAAATGTCTGCATTCAGAAATATAACATCTTACTTCAATACAAATGAGCACATAGTTTGCACATTTTCACATACGTGTTTATACATTCACTTGAGAATGAACTGGCAACCCACAGTATCTTTGGCAAGAAAAACATATGGATAAGTGCCACCAGAAACACAGACAGATATACCTGGTGTGATGCGTCCATATGGTCACCGAGAGTCGGGTACAACTGAAGGACTGAACAACAACAACTACTTTCTAAATTAAACCTTGTTTCTTTATTGCAGTTCCATGGTTTCCAAGGACCATTAAGGATCTGGATAAATTTGCCAATCAAATTTTGAGCTATGGAGCAGAACTGGATGCTGATCATCCTGTAAGTGTGTATTTTATACTCTGTTCAATCATTGGCTCATCTGTGACAGACCACATGCATTTGCCAAAAATAAATCTATACTGTATAGGTTTTCAGCTCTTAAACACATTGTAAAATGTCAGAGTAGTGTGCACTTTGTATAAATAAGGGAATCTGGATACCAGATTCTCTGTAAAAAAGTGAGTATGCAGTTTAATATAAATACAATTTATTTTTTATCTTAGCTTTTCCCCTTAAGCAGAACAATATATCTCCTCCTACCTGTACCTATCAAGGGTGTGCCCAACTCTGCCTGTGTGCTGACCTATCAAGGAGCTTAGGAGCAGGTCACTGGCCCTGCCCCATGACATAATTAGCTCCGTCCCCACTGCCTACACAGCGATAACAGCTCTATTGTAACCTGCATGCTACTGCCACATAGTCCCTGCCCATGACAGTGCATGAGCCATCAAAGCCTGGCCTTTACTGAGCATGCTCTGTCTGAAGCAGAACCTCGACTGCTTTGTGGGACTTTATATTTAGTCCAGCACACAGGTAGGAGGAGCACATGCTTAAGTAAAAAATACATAGTTTAAAAGAAAACTTTTAAAACGGGTGGGGCTATGATGACTGTCACAGGCTGAGACTATGTGGCAGCTGCATTCATGTTACAATAGAGCTGTCACTTCTGTGTAGGCAGTGGGGGCGAAGCTAATGATATTGTGGGGGAGAAACAGTGAAATCAGCCCATCTCCTTCTAAGCTCCTTGATAGTCCAGCACACAGACAGAGCTGGTCACAGCCCTAATAGACAGGTAGGAGAAGATATGCAACACTGCTTGAGGGGAAAACTGACAGTTTCAAAACAAAGAAACAAAAACTTTGATTTATTTTAACCTGCATACTGTTTTTAATACCCTATGCACATGTGTTGCATTTAAAAATTATTGAGGAGATTGATCATGATGGACTGCAATGCACAGTATTCACTAAGCTCTGTATTCTGTCTCACCCATTCCATTGCTATCTATGGTAAACCCATTGTGATCGAGTCATACTGATAACTTTTGATGCATGTCTCATTGACAGATAATTAGAACTAAATTTACTTTAAAAAATACCTGAGTATTACTACATGATTTGTACTCTGATTGCAGTGCATATAAAAATGCAATATCTAGTAATGGAAAGCAAAAGTAATTCTTAGTGTATTTCCATGAGGCAGAAATAATGCTCACAAAAGCAATAATTTATTAAAACAGAGATAACAGAGATCTTATTTCAATCTATATGAATATGATAATCTATCATGCATTACATGTTTGTAAGAAACAATACGATATCAAGAATAATACTTTTATTGTAATACTGTATACAGGGGTACTGTAAATTCCTCATTTTGAGGCAGAATACTAGGATTAATCACTGACAAGCTGTTGTGTTATACAGAGCACATTTTCTAGCTAAAACCCAATTTAGGAGAAAGCTCCACTTAGCCATTGAAGCCGACATCTGTGGAATAATATGAATTGTAAATCTAAGTGCCATCTCAATTGTTTTTGTGCAGATCTGATGAGTTGCTCAGGTGTGTTTTTTACATTAATTGCTTTGGAAAACAAAACAATAATATAATATTCTTTTATGACTAAAATAGTAGGATAAATTCAGACCACAAAATTGGTGCTATTACTTTAATAGACATGGTGTAATTATAGATAATTGCCCCCTTGTAATGTGGTCTAATCCAATATGCATTAGGCATTGTACACCATGATTCATGGTCTTCAGAGTAATATTTTCAAAAGAACATGAAAAGAGAAGGAAAAATAAACAAAATCAGCTATTGAATCTGCGGTTGTCAGTATGTATGCATCCTTGTAATGTTTAATGATCAAAATAATGATTTGCTCTGTGTGATCCCTAGTCACTATGGGCCACATTCAAATGCGGTTCGGCCAATTGAATAGGGCTCTATATAAGCACAGAGCATATTTTATTTCAGAAGTTTTTAGTTAGTAAACTTCTAACCAAAAGCAAGGTCTGTAGAAAAAATATGCTATGTGCTTATATAGGGCTCTATTCAATTGGCCAAATCACATTTGAATGTATATCTCAAGCCTAGAATATTATTTAACCATTATCTTTGAGTCATCTTTCAATGTAAAGCTGCATTGCAAAATGATGCTTCATTTTTGGATGACATATTTTAGGATTAGATATCAGAATTTGTGAATGACACCAATGGTGGAGCTAGTATCAATGGCCAATATATATATATATATATATATATATATATATATATATATATATATATATATATATATATATATATATATTGGTGAACAGTAGATTGGCCAATGAAGAGCTTAACATAGAAAACGGCACAAAACCTTGCAATAAAAATCGGTGTAAATTGTGTCAACACATCTGCAAAGAGGACACAGCCACGCACAACAAGAAGACCTATAACATCAGAGGATCATATTCTTGTACGTCATCCAATGTAGTCTACATGATACAATGTACTGCATGTGAGAGAGGCTGCTATATTGTAGAAACCAGCCAGAAATTACATATGAGGATGAATCTACACAGACATTCCATCAATAAGCACAACGAGGAGACTTACTGTACTCCAGTTGGACACCATTTCACCCAGAATAACCACTCCATGAAAAATCTCAAAATCAAAATACTCAAAGTTTTTTTTAAAAACACTAAGGAAAGAAAGACATTTGAAATTAAAATGATTATGTTCTTCAACAGTAATAAGTCAGGACTTAATATCGACATTGAATTCTTATCTCATTATCAAAATTTTTTATAACCTCCAACATTCATGCTTGGAAATATATATGTGTGTTTATTGATTTTTTTTATTTTTTTGACTTTTTGTTCTCTGCCTTCATCCTGAGTTTGGTTACAGCCCTATGGTTCCTTAGATGTAAAACTATTTACGACCCCAATTTACTTACTCTGGTCTGCACCCCCACACACTTGCACGGCTGGCTGATCAGAACATTATTTGTTAATCCTGGAATTTTTTTGCTGTATTTGTGATTCTATAATCAGTATTGACTCTGACTCGACAAAGAGAGGAACACTCTCGAAAGCTCATCATGAAACCTATGAATATGTTTGTCCAATAAAAAAGGTATCACTATATACTGCAATACTCTGATTATTCATCTGGATTACTGGACATTCACGGCTACCTCACTCTTCATATATATATATATAATATCGTAAGGTCAATAAAAAAGAAAATACTATTTTGTACCCCTTTTTTTATTCCCAAATAAATTGAGATTTCATCTTTACCCCAAGACTATCAGTAACTGCTCTGCACCTGCAATGTTTACGACCTCTGTCTGATATGAGGAGCCCAGTTGAAAGCAGGACCTCTTAATAGAGATTAAAAAGCACAGAGTCACTCTGGATTATCTAAAGTTTAAAAAGGGACTGTAAAATATTTTAGTAAAAAAGGGAAGTACACAGTATATTTTTTTATAACCTAACCCTGACTTGTACTTCTCAACAACATTCCCCCTTACTTGTTTGGAGAGTTCCTTGGTCTTCATGGCAGCGTTTGGCTAGTGGTGCCTCTTACTTAGTTATTGCAGCCTCTGGGGCCTTTAAAAAAAAAGGTGTGTTTATGTAATGACAGATCATGTGACTTCGATTGCACACAGGTGGACATCATTTCACGAATTATGTGACTTCTGAAGGTAATTGGCTGCACCAGAACTTTTTATGGGCTTCATAACAAAGTGGGTGAATACATACGCACATGCCAATTTTCAAAAATATCATTTTAAATAGATATTTTCTCATTTCACTTCACCAACTTAGACTATTGTGTTCTGATCCATCACATGCAATTCAAATTAAAAAAACATTTAACTTAAAGCGGTAATGTAACAAAATAGGTAAAAAGTAATGCGGGGTGAATACTTTTGCAAGCCACTGTATATATATATATATATATATATATATATATATATATATATATATATATATATATATTTATTTATATAAACTATGTCTCAGGTACACTTACAGACAGAAGAAATGTCACTGCATATGAACACATTATTTCATGGCACTTCACTAATATACTTATGTATGCACTTTCGATTTAACAGAGTACAGTGGTCCTTTAAGAAGGGTCTGCTAAACACTTTTGCTAAAGTTTGCACAAGTTAAATATAGCAGATTATAACTTGTCACATATTGATTTTATGTCAGTTGGAAGGTAGTTTTTGCTTTATCCAGGTGTACTTCACATTTTTTCTTTTTTTTTCAGGGATTCACTGATCCAGCTTATCGTGCCCGTCGCAAAGAGTTTGCTGATATTGCTTTCAGTTACAAACAGTGAGTAAATATACACGAGAATACGTGCCAGTTAAAAATGTTTGCGTTCTTCTAGGAAAGGGTACAGGAAGGAAATCTATGATTGTTTCCTCCATAAAGAAGGAATCTTCTACATGATACACTCTCACTAAGACACTAACACACATTCACATTATTTTTTTTAAAATACATGGATATATTCTTTCAAAGAGCATACTGGTCAATGAATAACAAGTACAAACAGGTAAGCACACTCACTGGGATAGGATGCATACTTGCTCTGACATACTCTGGCATCTTATGAATGAGATCACACTTGCTCTGATTGGATGTACTTGAACAGATAACTTGCACTGACAAGATGCACGTTCTGAGAGGAGGCATGCTCTAACATGAAGCCCATGTTTACAAGGTATAGTCAACTTAAGGATTACCCACACAATAAACTTATAGATAATAAGGACACTGCTCATTTATTATAGCAAAAAACCTTAACATAAGATTATAAAATATCCACTGGTGCTTTCAATCCCCCCCATAGATGGGTACCTCAATCTCGTGCCCCAGGAGGACTACCTCAATCTCCACACATTAAACCACCATATCTTCACCAAAAGAAGCAAACACTCTCGCCATGCACCCCAGCTGTGACAATAACCCGAAACACACCAAGTTTTGATACTATAACCCGGTACCTAAATGAACCCAAAACGTGTGCCCCTTTTATCAGGGAGGGTGTGGATGAAAGTTCTTCCTGCTTGTTCTGCACAAAACTGATAAAGGGCGGGAAACCTCATCCTAATATCGCTTACTAATACAATTCTAATGTATATTATTGTCTACATTTACTTAAAAACATACCTGAGTATTACTGCATGATTTTTACTCTGATTGCAGTGCATATGAAAATGCAATATCCAGTGATGGGAAGCAAAAATCCCAGTAATTCTTAGTGTAATTCCATGAGGCAGAAATAATGCTCACAAAAGCAAAACAGTATTAAAACAGAGATCTTATTTCAATCTATTTGATAATCCATCATGCCTTAAATGTTTCATTTGTAAGAAGCAATACAATATCAAGAAGAGTCCTTGTATTGTAATACCGTATAAAGGGGTACTGTAAATTCCTCATTTTGAGGCAGGATACGATGGTTAATCACTGACAAGCTGTCAACCACCACATAATGTAACCTAGGTCCTAACCAGGTCTAACCCCCATTCTCTTCTACTGCATTCAGACGTGGGTTATCTTTCTGAACACACTCACTGTGACATGGGACAATCTCAGACATGAAGCACATTATGCCAGGGAGCCTGCTGTGAACTGCTACATGCAGTGAACTTAATTAATGACCACTGCTGGACCCCTCCCCACCACTCTCATTGTCATGAGCATTATTAAAAGTAAGCAGAAAATGTAAGCGTTGATAACATTGATTAGGCTGTCTTGGTAAGACCTGAATAATGTTATTGCAATTGAAATATTCCACTTTCTTTCAGCAGTGCTTAGGACATTGAGAGAGGTGGAGTTAGGTTTAGCTGTGGAGTATAATGAGTAAACTGTATTTTTAAAATATATTTTCTGGCTAAAGCTTTGATTTTCTACTGTTGGTGCATTTATATTTAATGTTATTGAATGGTGAATTAAAAAAATAGGTTTAATATGAAAACCACTTACACTGGCCCTTTAAGCACACTGAATTCTGGGAGCACTGCCCACAGCAACACTTGTGATATATATTGTAATGTGTATAGATGCTTATATTTTTACTTGACTAGGCACATTTATAAAACAGCAATCAAACAGCTAAATTGCCCATTCAAGTCTATTCCTTTATCTATGTTGTCTAATTGAGTACAATTATTAGAGGCTACTGCAAAGGCTTTGGGATAATAATAAATCAGCTTCTGCTACTCTGGAAAGAACAAGAGGCTTAAATGACATTATAGCGTATGCAGCAGACACTTTTTAAAGAAACCATAATTAATACCCTCTCACTGCCTAATTTAAACTGTTATATTTCTTTTTCTTCTAAACAGTGACATTTATTTAGTAAATTTAACCAAATAAAATAAAAAAAAGCAAATAAATTGTGATGATTTATATCTTTTGATGCATGTGTGTTAGAAAATAAGAATATTTCATAGCTTAAAACGTATTGAACATTCTTCAATACATAGAGCCTCATTCAATTCAGGCATTCGGGAGATCCCAGCTCGCAAATGGAGCCCGTAACTTATTTTGCTATTCAATTGGCTTCTATTTGCGGGCTCCGATCGAGTTACGGGCTCTGGGCTGCGATTCATTGCGATCCATTGCAATTTCTAAAATCGCAAGTTAATGCCCCTCCAAGCTTATGATCTTTCATGGCCGCAAGACTTCTGAATGCTAAAATCGCAAATCGCTATTGAATTGCTCCGATTCCACCTCACTAACCACTCCGTCAAGCCCGTAAATGGCAAAAGTCGAAACACAAGTTACTGGTACCAAGAAAGACTCGCTAAGGGCTTAATGACATGTCCGGAGGACTTTCAAAGCAAATAAAAAATCAATACTGTACTTATATTAAAAGTTAATGTGATGGTAGGTCTTAGACTTAATAGCACAACATTCTCAAGCTTGCAAATCGGCCCAACAAAATACTTTATTTCATGTTTAATTTCATTGTTATATCGATCCTGGCAAGCAATATGTTAATACATATAATCAACCCCGCATGTAATAGAATATCATATTTACGGCTTTATCAATATTGCATTATATCTGGAATGTGGGTCTGATCGTAACTCATAATTCAAGCCTGTAGGACTTTCAAATCTAACCTCCATTTTTCATTGAAGTCCTATGGGCTTGAACAGGATTGCTGACACAAGGCTGTAACTTGCGGTTAGAAACAGCAAATGGAATATGGGTCTGAACGTAATGAAAAATGGAGGTTGGATTTCAAAGTCATACAGGCTTGAACCACGAGTCACGATCGGACCCAGATTCCATTGGCTGTTTCTAACCGCGAGTTAAGGCCTTGCGTCAGCGATCATACTCAAGTTTGCAAATGCTACTTTTGATAGCCGCTGCGAGCTCGCAGACATACAGCCTACTCTGATTGAGTTGCAGCGTCTGAATAGAATGAGGCTCATAGTCAAGACATATAAGAGTTGGAAATCCTAGAACAAACAATGCTCTTTAATTTGGTACACAACCAGGGTGCTATTAGAAGTAAAACAGTGGATCCCAAACCGGTCCTTAAGGCTCCCCAGACAGGTTGGGATTTCAATGTAACACTGTGTCCACACGGGGAGGCAATTAGTGACTCCAGTGCCTGTTTATTACTAATTGCCTCCCCTGTGTTCACACAGTTTTACATTGAAATCCTTACCTGTCTGGGGAGCTTTGAGTAGAGGTTTGGGAACGAGTGCTGTAGAATATTATTATAAATAACTTCAACCAAAAGGACAGGCTAGGCCTGAATAATTAATGAAATGCTAATTAGTGGTACAGACAGCTAATTAGTGACATTGTTTGCTAATTAATTTTTGCGAAGGCCAAAAATGATCTACAGCTATTATATTTCTGTTTCAGTAGTTCTCTAATTTCTTTATGAAGGGGTGTAATTATCTGCCATTATATTTAAATATTTAAAATCCTATTTGATTAATTATTACATACTAGTCACTTGCCTGTCAAAAATGACGGTATAATGTTATATTAAATATTGTGTGTTCTGTCTCTTTGTGCGCCCTCTCTCTCTCTCTCTCTCAGTTTACCCTGTCTCTTTATCTCTCTGTGTGCACCCTTTCTTTCTCACTTTGCCCTCTCCCTGTGCTCACTCTCTCTCTGCATGTCCTCTCTCTCTCTCCTTCTCACCCTCTCCCACCCTCCTTTTATCTCTCTCCCTTCCTCTCTCTCCCCCTTCCTCTCCCTCCTTCCCTCTATATCTCCCCCTTCCTCTCTCTCTCTCTCCCCCTCCTTCTCTCCCTCTCTCCCTCTGTCCCTCTCGCTCTCTCCCCTTCTTCTCTCTCCCTCTCCCCCTCCTTCTCTCCCTCTCTCCCCCTCCTTCTCTCCCTCTCTCCCTTTCCTTCTCTCCCTCTCTCCCTCTCGTTCTCTCTCACTCCCTCTCCATTTGCTGCGCAGTGTCAGCCATGTAATGCGCACAGCCGCGCAATGCAAGCCTTGCAATGTCATCCTTGATGCACGTCAGCCTCGCTATGTGCACAGCCGCGCAATGCGAGCCTCGTAGTTTTGCAAGTGTTACACACACACGACAACTATATTAGTGATTTGTATTTTTATTTACATGTTCATCCTTTTATTTCAAATTAGCTGAATTATCATGCTTTTTATTTAGTGGGCAACCAATCCCTGAAGTGATCTACACGGAGGATGAAAAGAAAACTTGGGGCACGGTGTTCAGAGAGCTGAAGACTCTGTATCCGACCCATGCTTGTTATGAACATAACCATGTATTTCCCCTATTGGAAGAATACTGTGGATACAATGAGAATAATATTCCACAACTTGAGGATGTCTCCAACTTTCTGCAAAGTAAGTAATGCAATATTTGACATATTTAGAATAGACACCTCACTAAGGGCCTCATTCAATTGCGAGTTTGGCCAATTGAATATGGCTCTAAATAAGCACATAGCATATATTTTTTAAATAAGTTTTTAGTTAGTAAACTTCTATCCTAAAGAGAGCTCTTTACTAACTAAAAACTTATTTAAAAAAAAAATGCTATGTGCTTATTTAGAGCCCTATTCAATTGGCCAAATCGCAATTGAATGAGGCCCTAAAACTTTTAAACCTATCAGATATGTCCAGCAACTTTTTGAGGCTTAAAGGATCAGTGTAGAAGCTTTTCATGTTAAACCTATTTTAGTTCACCATTAATTAACATAAAAATAAGTGTACAAACAGCAGAAAATCACATATTTGGCCAGAAAATATAATTTAAAAACACAGTTTGCCTCATCAATGGCCACTGCTATACCATGCTTACCTCTTGTATCGGGCAGCACTGAAAGGAAGTGAAATATTTAAACTGCTATAACTGTACTCAACATCAATAGCAGATTAACTACTAACCTTATTGCTCTGTAAATTAACATTTTAAGTCTCTTAAAATGCAATTATGAGTGCAAAAATGTCTAAAGAAAATATTTTATTCCAATGTCCAAACAAATTTAGCACTTTCTGTATCTTTCTAAATTACTTTCCAGTGCTTTGAGATTGTCCATGTTTTAAATTTTTCTAGAGTCCCCTATCACCTTTAGGGAGACTAATCCCTAAGTTTAATTTGCATAAACAAAACAACAAAGTCAGAGGTGCTCAATCAGAGAACAAACTAACTTTAATAGATTAGTTCTATGACCATGATAAGCCACTCTGAGAGCAACCTCTTTTAGCTCACTTGTGCCCTTCACAGGGAGAAATATTATGAAGTATATCAGTCTGGTCCCTGGACACTTTATTTATATCCTACATCTTATTTCAATTCCATAGTATGTTTACTGTGGATGTTATGTCATATTTATTTTATCATCTTGTATTTCAAGATAAAAATAACACTTGCATATTTGCTATACTGAAAATCTTTCATACACATTTTAATGTTAGCTTAATTTTTTCATAACATTATTGTGCTCACGATAGCACTGGATCATGTAATTTTATACATTATTTTTTATACAAAGCCTGCACTGGTTTCCAGCTACGCCCTGTTGCTGGATTGCTATCCTCTCGAGACTTCTTGGCTGGATTGGCATTCCGGGTTTTTCACTCTACGCAATATATCCGACATTGTTCAAAGCCAATGTATACACCTGAACCGTAAGTACCATGAAATGTAGACTATGATTAAAATGTATGGGAATTAGATGCTATAGTCAAATTGTAAGGTAAGTAGAAAAATAATACAATACAAATATGAGACAAATAGGTCAGCAGAAAGCTTGGTACAGCAGAGTTGGTGCAACAGGGTTGAGATCCCTACTCTGAAGAGTTTATAATTTAAAATATAAAGATTGGGTGTAAGACAGGAGGATGACAGATGTAGTGATTAAGGCAGTAGGCTGATGCAAGTGGAGGTGGTTGTTTTATAATGTAGGTTGTGTATGAGCATGAGTATGGGCAGCATGAGAAAAGTCCTAAAGCTGGGAGTGAGAGGAGGTGGCAAGAGATGAAGAAAGAAGAATTAGCAGAATGAAGAGGGTTTGGGGAGTCTACATATATATATATATATATATATATATACTTTTATATATATATATATATATATATATATATATATATATATACCGTATATACTCAAGTATAAGCCGACTTTTTCAGGACATTTTTTTATGCTGAAAAAGCCCCCCTCGGCTTATACTTGAGTAAAAAAAATCCTCCTCCTTCCCCCCTTATCCTCCTCCTTCCCCCCCTTATCCTCCTCCTTCCCCCCGTTATCCTCCTCCTTCCCCCATCATCATCTTCTTTCTCCCATAACCTCCTCCTTACTGCACCCTCTCCAATCCCTATCCCCCTCTATCCTTACTTGCTACTTAGCTCCGATGAGCTGATGCTGATCCTGACGTTGCAGCACGTCTTCTGTGCCGGCATATGCTAATGATGTGAAGTCACTTGCGCGTCACGTCATTAGCATATGCCGGTACGGAAGACGTGCTGCGGCATCAGGATCAGCATCAGTTCATCGGACCATAGTAGCAGGTAAGGAGAGAGGGGGATAGGGATTGGAAAGGGTGCAGCGAGTAGGAGGTTATGGGGGAAAGATGATGATTATAAGGGGGGGAAAGGAAGAGGAGGAGGATGATGATAAGGGGGGGAGGAGGATGATGATAAGGGGGGGAGGAGGATGATGATAAGGGGGGGAGGAGGATGATGATAAGGGGGAGGAGGATGATGATAAGGGCTGGAAGGAGGAGGATGAAAAGGGGGAGGAGGAGGATGATCAAGGGAGGAAGGACCATCTTTTCCACCCTCAGCTTATACTTGAGTTAATACGTTTTCACCATTTTTTGTGGTAAAATTAGGTGCCTCGGCTTATACTCGGGTGGGCTTATACTCGAGTCTATACAGTGTACATTATATATATATATATATATATATATATATATATATATATATATATATACTTCTTTTTATTACAAAACAAGTTTTCAGAGCTTTTTGGTTTTCCATGCCATGCAGTCAAATATTTTGTTTCCAGCTCACAAAGTGGTGTCCTTTGCATAAGTGTAAAGATTGTGTATTAATAAGTGTGATGAAACTTTACAAAACTTGATTTCAAGTGAACTAAGCCTAGACTGCAAAGAAGAGGAAGAAAGAAAAAAATATTGCTGAAATTGTCCATTTCCAATGAAATTATGTTTACAGTATTTTACCCGTGTGTTTAATCGAAACACTTGTTGCTTTTCACCAGGGATATCTGCCATGAGCTCCTAGGACATGCTCCTCTGTTTGCTGATCCAAGCTTTGCTCAGTTTTCACAAGTAAGAGTCTTTGCAGCCTTATCTAATGCATTTAATGCTGTATATTGCAATTTAACGCTTATAATAATTATCAAACATTTTATATTTCCAGGAAATTGGATTGGCATCTCTTGGTGCCCCTGATGAGTACATTGAGATGCTTGCTACGGTAAATTAAAACGTTTTATAACTCATATAAATAATTTTGTATTGTCCATAATATACTATATAATAATTATCAAACTGATTTTAGTTTAATAGGTTGTTTAACAACTATTAATAAACCATTTTTATTAAACAATGTTAAAGGAAAGTTGACACAGTATAACATTTATTTAAATTCTAAATTCCTGTAACCCTGAGCTGGAACGTTGCTGAGCTTTTATTACCGTATTTACGCAAAACTGGTGCGCCATCGAATCTAATGCGCACCCCAAGTACCCAGTACCCAGGAATAAAAAAAAAAGTTTTTTAAGGAGAGACAGACTGCATTTGAATCTACACACATCATTACATCAAAATGCCACAATAAATACAAGTCACAGTGTCAAATACAGTCATCCATACAGTATCCCTTAGTGGCACATTATGAATCTCCACCATAATGTTTAGATAGTAAAGTCTATTCCATTGACTTACTTGTATTCTGTAACCTTATAAGTAATAGTTATTGCGTAAATATGAACAGTTAACATGAAGCAGCATGGAGAAACCATAAATCAGCCAGCCTTGCTGCATGTCCTTAGCTCATGACTGCTTGCTTTTCTTCTGCTGACACTGTGCATTTCTTGTTACACTATAAGCAGAGTGTCCTGACATCTTCTTCTAAAACGAGCACCTCTTTGTAGAGCAGCTGCCTCCTCCTTAAAGTATTACTGCTGTCACTGACGATACTTTGCAAAAACAGGCCCACTCCGCTGTCTGCTCATCTGAGAGCCGTTTCACGTTTTTTGCCATCGATTCTAGTGTGCATCCTTAATTACGGACCAGATTTTCTTTGAAAAAGATGCGCATTAGAATTGTTAGAATTATCATGCTGTATTATTTATTTATGTATGTGTAAATCCTCACAAACATGCATGGAAGTTGCCCATTTATTTGCCATGCTCTCCTAGAGTGCCCTTGTGAAGACTTAACCATGTATGACAAGATCTTGTGGAGCTGGCTGTTATTGCCTTTCCAATATATATATTTTTTCCCTGTATCCTTGATACCAACAATTGACACATACATGCAGAATAGCAAAATTGCTAGTTTTGAATAAAGATATTGTTGAATTAGGTAGAAGTTTTCACAGGAATCACATATATAGTTGTCAGTTTCAGGAAGGCTTGCAATGTTGGTCACATTTTGCGAGCCTCGCAAATCGAGGTGAGCCGTTGACCACGCGGGACTTAGGCTGCAAAGCGAGCAGTTGAGGCACGCGGGTCTTAGGCTGCAATGAGCACGGAAAGAGTTCATTGCACTGCTTGCCTCATGGAGCGAGGCGAGCAGCTGTGAACAAGGGACTTAGGCGGCGAGCAGTTTCACGCGACTGCGGACCTTGCGAAACGAGGCGAGCATTTGAGGGCACGCGACTGTGAGGGTCGCAACTGCTAGCCAAGCGAATAGCTCTAAAAACCTGAAAAACAAACAAAATAATTTAACAACAATAATAACACACTCACAGCACAGGGCGGGGAGCCAGGAAGTCTGGGAGTGAGGTTGCAAGCGAATTTGAGCCATATTTCGGGTTTTTCGTCAATACAAAATCGGCTAAACGAGGAAAAAAATGGAGGATGAAAAACCTAAAAAATCTTAAACTGGATGAAAACGAGGCTGAGCAAAGCCAGGCACTCAGGACTTTGAAAATACAGGACGGCAAAGACAGTAATACTTACTTTGACTTTGAAAATAAAACCAACGGCAGTCAGCGTGTAACACGCAAACATTCAGCAGACACAGAGGAGAAAGACACATGGAAGGGACAGGGGGGAGATGCTGGAAAGAGACACATGGCATTCCCAAGCACAAAATTTGCAGGTAAACAAAACTTGCAATGAGCTCACGATGAGCGTTGCAATGGCGCTTATTGTGAGCCCCGCGATGAGCACCAAATGCGCTCAGCGTAGGGATGCGATCAGCGCGGAAGGTGATCAGTACAAAGCAGGAAAGTTGAACTACACAAGGGGGGGAGGGTCGCAATGAGCGCTGAAGGTGCTCAGAGGAGCAAAAGCCTCACATTGTGTGGCAAACAGCATTGCCAGCCTTACAATTTTAATCTCATTATTTTTGACGGGCAATTTCCTAGTATATGTATAATGTTGTGTCTATTATTTAAGCACCATTGTTTGTCCTGTATTCTCCAAGTTTACATATTTGCAGATATCATTCACTTCTACTTAAATCTGTAAACTACCCAGCCTGCTATAATTGCTGATACAGATATTTATAGGTTTATATGTTATCAACCAAAATGTTACCACTTCATTGGTAGGTTTCCATACATAAATAGTTCACATGGAAGTTTACTCAGCTTAGGTCTCATTTTATCGTATCTTGATCAGTAATATGAACTGTAATATATTACAATGTACCATCTCCTACCACACATTATAGTGTTTTTATTGATTAACCTGTTACATTCTTCATGTGCTCCTTTTTTTTTATTCTAGGTGTACTGGTTTACAGCAGAGTTTGGGATCTGTAGACAAGATGACAAGTTAAAAGCCTATGGTGCTGGTCTCCTCTCCTCATTTGGTGAACTGCAGGTCAGCATCACATCTATTATGTTGCAGTAAATGCGTTATACGACATTAGAAGTATTGTATGACCATTTCAAGAACAATTTATGGAAAACACTATTTTATTATACAGAAAAACATAATGTTAATGGAATGCACAGTACATAATATATATACAGCTTACTGTAATATGCAACATGAAGCATGGAATTTATGTTTGGAGAAAGGGAACCTAAATGCATTTTATTAGTATCTTATCATTGTTTTTCTTTTTTTGCAATTTTGCTTCAATTTTGTAAATTTTTATGTGGCAGATTTTAAATATACATATGCTTCAAGTTTTTTTTTCTAGTTTTAATAAATGATATCCCTTAGCTAACTAGTAACCATTATCATGCTGCTTTACAAGTAGAGATATAAAATGGTACGATATTTGTATACATTACAAGGTACACATTTTCCCTAAATTGAAGTTATCTTTATATCCATTATAGATAAAACAATAATTTTTCACTGCACAGTGGTCATAAAATATTATTTGTGTTTCTTTAATTCCGATCCTATTTGTTTCTAAATACTGCACAATAATTGTCATTATTTTTCCACAGTATTGTTTGTCAGATAAACCAGCATATAAGCCCTTTGAGCCTGAAAAGACTGCTTTACAAAAGTATCCAATTACAGAGTTTCAACCTGTGTATTTTATTGCTGACAGTTTTAAAGATGCAAAGGAAAAAGTAAGGTGAGGATGATTTTTTCTGCATACATATAGTATAACAAAAAAGAAACATTAACCCTCTTAGTGGCAAATAAAATATGGAAAACCCACTGTACATGGTAAATTAATTTATGCATTTTTTTAAAATAAAAATGCATACTGTAATTGTCCACTGTAAATGTGTGTGTATATATATATATATATATATATATATATATATATATATATATATATATATATATATATATATATGTGTTTTTACTAGTATTGTTTTCTTCCCCAAGGTTCAGCTCTCCCTAACCTTCCCTAAAACGTCTCCCAAATTTCACCTGCATTTCCACCAACCATCCCTGCACCTCCGCTCAACCTTCCCCTGTACACTCCTCAGCGCTTCTTGCACTTCTCCTAGGAAGTTAAAGTGTTATTTATGAGTTAACTCGTCTTTAACATTTGGAGATTTAGGAAATCCTAACCTAATGTTATCTGGTAATGATCATAATTTAAATGAAAATACATTTTGTTGTATGTTAATTTAATTGTATATTAAAATTGTATTTTTTACACATACTCTACACTGCTGTCTTTTAATGGATGCTGTACCAATGGATATTTTGGTAACTGCTGATTAATTTAATTAGACTACATGTTAAAGAAGAGGTTGAAATCAGACTTAATTACACATGTTTATATACCCCTGTTATCAGGCACCCACGGGCAGTGGCGTAGCTAAGGGGGGGGCGAGGGGGGCGGACCGCCCCGGGTGACAGCATATGGAGGGTGACACTATGTCACCTCCAACAACATTTTTCAGCCAGGCTAAGGTGCGAAAATAGTCTGAAAATCCCCCTTCCTCTGCCTCCCTTGTCTCCTTTCCCCCCTCCTCTCCCTCCCCTGTGTCTTGTACTTGGATGCAACCCTGCCAGCAGTGCCGCACTCACCCTCTCTGTGGCTCCCATCCTCCGGCCGGAACTACTTTCTGGATCAAGCCTTGCATTGCGCATGCGCATCCCGCCTGCGCTATTCGCGGCTTGATCCAGAACTTAGTTCTGGCTGGAGGACGGTCGGCACAGAGGAGAAGACGGTGAGTGCGGCACTGCTGGCAGGATTGGAACCAGGTAGTGGGGCAGGGGGACCATCAGTGGGGCAGGGGGAGCATCAGTGGGGCAGGGGGAGCAGTGTGGGCCTCTGAAAGGAGGAGGAAGGGGACAGACATGGGAGGCATTGAAGCCTCTCCCATAAGCCTTGCGATGAGCGCCTGCGGCGCACATTGCAGTCTAAGTGCCGCTAGCCTCGCAGTCACATGTCACTGGGGTGACATTTGAACGGACCGCCCCGGGTGACGTTTACTCTAGCTACGCCACTGCCTACGGGGACTCCCTATTGCCGGAGAACTGTAGTTGTCGGTTAATCCTGAGTCCCCGATTTTAAAGATCTAAACGACCCTCAACCCCCCAAAACAAAATGCATTTAAAAGGTATTAGCACCTAAACTGAGCCATTTAGAGCCAAAAAAACAATTAGAAATAAAAGTTAGCATTTTTTTTTACAGTCACAAACTGCCGGATAGTGCCAGATGGTGCCAGTTATGCCTGGTTAGCTGGAGTTTTTTGAAAATGGGGAATTGATGCCGGTGCCGGTTGCTTGAGAGTCCCGGTTAGTTGAGTGCTGGATAACCGGGATTCTACTGTATTTGTAACATTCAAGGCAAATGAAAATATTATAAACAGAAGATTTTTCACAAAAACCTACACAATTACATACTGAGTTCCATGGTGTCAATTCTTATATTATTAAATACCATAAGAGAGAAGATTTTTAAGATCTGTAAAATAGTTAAAATAATTTAACAAAAAAAGCACATTGTTGCACATGGAAGTTGAAAAAAAAAATTAGAAAAATTTTATGAAATTAACCTGTTTGAGAAGAAGCTTAAAACAGGAACATGGAATTGTGACATGTTTATAAACACTGTTACAGGCCTTGTATAGCAGTAGTTGGATCATGTTATGTGTTTTCTTATCATTTTATTCCACTTAAAAGCATTGGCTACAGTGGTTACAGTCTAGAGGATAACAACTTTTCTGCAGCATGCCAGGAAAAGAGGAGAGAAAAAAAAATCATCCCTTTTTCACTGTAAGTACAAAGAGAAAGGAAAGATCCTTTTGTTGGGCACACCTAAAAATCCTAGTCTCAGAAGAAAGAGAATAAACTAAATAATAAAACCTAACTTTTAATGATGGTTAAAATCCACATAAAATATATAAACGTAGGTAGCAGAGCATAAGGTTATCTATTATTGTATCTCACAATTGTAGATTCTGCCACTATTAGGCAGACCATATGAAGTGCTAAGTGCTGATAAAGTCACAAATAAAGTGACTAGTGTGTAAAATAAAGTGCTATATATATATATATAAAGTACCAAGTGCTATAATACATATAGTATAATATATAACTATATGTGAGTTAAAAACTGGTAAATAAATACTCTCTATGGAGACCTGCAAGGTGCAGAAAGATCTATTTTGCAGCTAAATGCTGTCCTTTCTCTTTGTACTACAAGCTTTAATATATCCTTAGGAGCACCCTGAATTTATTAATTTAGATTTAGTACTTATGCATTATACCTGAGCCACCGCGCCCTAACTTTTTCACTTTAATGTAAATTTCCTGCAAGACCATTCATTTTGTGTACGTTTCTAAACATGATTTTTTTAAATGCATAATAGAACATTTTGCACTACAGGGTCCCTTTTAATTAAAGCAAAATGGGCTGCACATGTTAATATATGAAGGATGCATTTGTGTTCTTAAAGTATTTAGTGTTCCACATAAATTATATCAAATATATTGTTCCTTAGGAAATTTGCTGCCACAATTCCTCGGCCATTCTCTGTTCGTTATAACCCATACACTCAAAGCATTGAGGTTCTGGACAATGTGCAGCAGTTGAAGAACCTTGCTGACTGCATTAGTGGTGAGTCATCAAACTTTATACATGTTGAAATATACCACAACCCATATACTGCATGAGAAAATCCATTAAATTATTCATGGGGATACAGAATGCTCAAGTATATTAAAAATATTGTCTGACTGAGAGTATCATTATTATTATTATTAGTAAAGTTGTTTATTTAGAAAGCACCAACATATTCAGTAGTGCTGCATATAAGATAAGTTCCAGGCAAAGGTGAATACAAATCAACATATAACAAAGCAAGGATGGCCCTGTCTTTGAGCCTTGAATCCAGTGTCCATGGCGCTTTCCCCAAAGCACCCTGCTGGATTGAAACTCGCAGACTTACAACCTAAAGTTATTGTGTGTGGTAAAGGAGGGAGAGAGAGGCGATGAGCGTGTAAGGGTGGAAGGTGATACGCTTCTTTAAAGAGACGCGTTTTTAGTAACGTTTTGAATGTTTTGAGGCAGGAGGACAATTTGGTGGAGAGAGGAAGGAGGCAGCATGAGAAAAGTCCTGGAGACGGGAGTGAGAGGAGGTGACAAGAGTTGTAGAAAGGTCATTAGCAGAACGAAGAGGGCGGTTGGGGGAATATTTGGAGATAAGAGCAGAGATGTACAGGGGAGCACTATTGTTGAGGGCTTTATAAGTTAGGGTCATAATTTAAAATTTTATTCTAGAGGCTAAGGGAAGCCAGTGGAGTGATTGACAGAGAGTTGATGCCGACACTGAACGATGTGTACAGAAGATGAGTCTAGCATAGGCGTTCATTATAGATTGAAGTGGGGATAGTCAAGTGGTGGGTAGGCCAGCAAGAAGCGAGTAACAGTAGTCAAGTTGAGTGATGACGAGAGAGTGTATTAGGATTTTAATTGTGTCTTGTGTAAGAAAGTGACACATTCTGGAGATGTTTTTTTAGCTGGAGAAGGCAAGATTTTGTTAGTGATTGTATGTGAGGGATCAAACACAAGCGGGGTCCAGTAGCACTCCAAGACAATGGGCTTGGGAGGTGGGAGTGATGATGGTGTTGTCAACAGTGAGAGAGATGAGAGGAATTGACACTGTGGTAGTGGGAGGGAAAATTAGGAGTTCAGTCTTAGACATGTTGAGTTTAAGATGATGGGTGGACATCCAAGAGGATATAGTAAAGAGGCAGTTGGAGAGTATAACTAAGGCATCCCTGAACAGAAGATGCATTCCCTTACTCATAAACAGAGTCTTCAAAAATGTTGATTGAATACATTGTATACATATCTGTTAATGTTGTTAGTTTGTTATATGCTTCACAAACAAGTGCCTTTTCCATTCAAGTACTGTGGTCCTGGAGCACCAAAGACAGTACCAAAGTATTTGTATTGAGCTCTTTGTCTATACAACACAAACTTATTTGACTGCAGTGATGTCATTAGATTTTTATAGCTTTTGATTAAGGCTACTGGTTACTGACCTGCTGCTTTTTTATATCCTTGGTGTGATACACTACTAATCTCATTTCATCTAATTTTCCTACAGGTGAAATTGGGATTCTCTGCAGTGCTCTTAGAAAGCTGGAGTAAGCAATAGCTGGAGCTTTTGCAGTTATGGCGCTTGATGTGTATGCATAAATATATCTACTCTGAAGTACTTCAAAGATTCAAGACACACAATAAAGCAAATCAGCCTATGATGCTATAATATGTTATTAGACACCTTACAGTCTATTCAGTTTTTTTTATAAAGATGTGTTATGAAGTAGCAGTTTTTTAGCAAAAAAAATAGCAATAGGCCAAAATCACTAAACTGAGATCTTGAGGTGAGCAGAAAGCCATGACATAATTACCACTGATCTTATGGAGAAGGGACCCTCTTTGTATTTGCATTTTTAAGCATTTGCTTCTTTGTAATATTTGCATGATGTACAAGTGTTTCTCTATAAGACAGTATTAATGGAATTCTAATACACATTTTCCCTGTTAAAGGCATATCTAAGGCATATCTAAGTGAGCTGAGTTATTAAATTGTTGCTCTCTTTATGAAAAAGCATCATCATTTGTGTATACTGTACATTTCATAAAACATTTTATTTTTATTAATATCTAAAAATCCCTCTAATGATTATTTTGAGACCCTCAGGGGTAGCTAAACAAGCCCCTGATCCCCACCCAATTAGCATACAGCATTAGGAGAGCAGTTTTTACATCCTTACATACCCTGTGTGCCTTCTTCAGCCAATTTCACCACAAACTGCATTTCCCAGGCTGCTTTACAACACAAACAGGAACCCAGCGTTAATTAAAAAGTTTCAGCTAACCTGATTGGCCAAAACAAATTATTTTACAATTTATGCTAATTTAGCCTCAGATTGGAGGGTGTTAACCCTGATTTACAACTGTCAGAAATTACGAGATATTTAGCAAACTTCAAGGTAAGTGTTTAAATGTATATTTTGGAATTTTTTCATGCAATAAAATGTTTGAATACACTACTAATTGTCCTCTATCAGATGCTCTCATAATCCAGCTCACTTAGATACGCCTTTATATGATTTGTATTATAACAAAAGAAGCAAGTTATTTCCAATATAAATATTGAAACAATATATAATCCTCACTTAACTTGCAGCTTCTATGAAAATACAAATTAAAGGTTCAGTAGTCTATCTTCGAAAATATGCATAAGACCCTTCATTTTAAATATAATACAGTACATGCATAATCATATAATATTGGTTTTAATAAATTCTGCTATAATTCTGACCACATTTATCACCACATTATAGCAAGGAAATCTTTGGAAATACAACAAAAATCATTGCAATAGTTTGCATCAAGCTACATACTCAAGATCTCTCCTTAGTAAATCTTCCATAGTATCAAGTACTTTGACACTTTCCCTATATATTCTAAGCTGCAGTGTGCTTCACTGAGGGCCACAATGGCTATGTCCTATAGGGAAAATTGTAGCCTCTGTAAAGGTTTAGTGGAGCTTCACATTAGTGCCTGGAGTGCATTGATTATCTTGCTGTGTCTATATTCATGCTGCATTTAACAATATCTAAATCTATGTCACAGTGTAAATTAGCATCATGTATTGCAGTCACCTGAAGGAAAACACATAAATACTTATTTGCTTATAAAAGTGCCAATTTTAAAAGCATTTATTGTATTCAGACCTTGTTTTTACTTAAATGTTAATTCAGATTCTTCTTGTATTCAGAATATATTAATCATTTGAACAATTTACCTATCCTTTACCTGTACTGCGTATGTACTGACATATTGTTATATAGTAAACATTACCATTTATAATGAATAAAAATTGTATTCTGTGTTTTTTTATTTAAATCTATCTCAAAATGTTTCATAAACACATAGATATGAAGGGAGTTTGTATATATGTCCCCTAAGATTCAGCAATAAATGGTATACTCGTGATTAGTAGAGGAAACATTGCCTGACCTAGTTTTCAACAAAGTATTTAAAAAAATGCTTGTGGAAGATAGTCCCTAATTTTTATAATGTTTCATAATATTTGGGAATATCATAGTGTTTGACTCTCCTATCTATTCCTGAATTTAGAGTATATCATTATTTGGAAATTGGTATTGTTTACTTTAAAATTTTTTAAATTAAATGAGTACTTAAAACATGATGTTGAGAAACAGTCTGTAAGTAACTAGTACATGGGTAGAACTGCTAAACATATTTCTGCCTTCTTTTAAAACAAAGTGCCCTTATCTATGACAAATTAAACTACCCGCTAACTTTAACGCTAAGGTTTCTGTGTGTATATTTTGGACTCTTCCCCCACTACTCCGTATGTACATACTAGGGATGCACCACATGGAAAAGTTGATTGTTAGCAAAAGTCAACTGCAACTTCAATATATACAGATGGGTAGGGTTCCCTGGTAGGGGCAGTGGTTGGGATTTGGTGCTTTCATCGATGTGACCTGGGTTTGATTCTAGTCAGGGAACCATGAGGTCACACCACCCTGAAGCCAACCAGGCTTGGACTTGGTCAGTACTCGGATGGGATACCATCTAGGAATACTGGGAGCTGTATGCTATGTCCCACTGTATAAGGAACTGGCAACACACTCCAGTAGCTCTGCCATGAATATTAAGGGAATCACCATGGTGTGTTGTGGTCCATGAGGTCACAGAGATTCGGACGAAAACTCTAGGTCTACACACAAGCACCAGATATATTTTACTGGTTTAAGTAACAAAAAATGTAAGTCAATTTTCATATCACATGTTGCTTTTGTTTCCTAGTCTACAACCTTCAGTAAGCCATACTAATATTTATATACAGAGGTAGAGGTACCGCCGGTGCAACCCCTGTGTGGCCCCTGTTGACCTACTGCGGGTCCCATGTGGCCCCTGCAGGTCTCCTGTGGGTCCCCTGTGACCCTCCAGTGATCCTCTTGTGGCCCCAGCAAGTCCATGGTGGCCCTCACATTCCTCTGTGGCCCCCAGGGCCCCTGGGGCACCCGTGGCCCCAGGACCTCTTGTGGGATCCCTGTGGCTCCTGCTGTTCCTTATGGCCCACTGTGGCCCCCTGTGTTTCCTCTTAACCTCCTGTGGCCCCCCTTGGACCTCTGCAGCTTCCCTCAGTCCCCTGTATTCCCACTCAACCTCTTGTGGCCCCCGGCGGACCTTTGCAGCCTCCCTCTGCCTTTTGTGGCTCCCCGGGTCCTTGCGGGCCCATATGGTCCCCCATATACACATATACATTTGCATATGCATCTATACACATATATATATATATATATATATATATATATATATACTGTATATACACCTATATAAATATTTTCTTACATCTATATGTAGGCGTGTGTGTGTGTGATGTAGGTGTGTATATATATAAATATATATATATATATATAAATATATATATATATATATATTTATATATGTATGTGTAGATATATATGTAAATGTATATGTGTATGTAATCGAAGATACTGAATTAACATATATATTCCAAAAACCTCCCATCCTTGCATTTAAACAACCACCAAACCTGAAACAAGACCTTGTCAGCAGAAAATTGGCCAATGAACAACTGAATACAAAAAATAGAACTAAACCTTGTAACAAACGTGCCTGTAAACTATGTCAACACCTTTATAATGATCATACAGCCACATAACAGCAAGACCTATAACATCAAAGGATCATATTCATGTACATCATCCAATATGGTTTATATAATACAATGTACTTTATGTGACACAGGCTGATACATTGGAGAAGCCGGCCAAAAATGCATTTAAGTATGAATTTACACAGGCATACAATAAGAAAGCATAATGACTTCAGTTATTGTAGCCCAGTGGGACACCATTTTAGCCAGAATGATCACTCCATCCAAAATTTAAAAATCAAAATAAAATTTTAAAACATCCAAGAGAGAAAAGCATTTGAAATAAAGATGACCACATTTTTCGACACTAAAAATACAGGACTTACAGCCTTATTAAATTGCGATTTGGCCAATTGAATAGGGCTCTATATAAGCACAGAGCATATCTTTTTTGCAGAAGTTTTTAGTTAGTGAAGACCTTGCTTTTGAATAGAAGTTCACTAACTTCTGTAAAAACAATATGATATGTGCTTATATAGAGCCCTATTTAATTGTCCAAATCACAATTTAATAAGGCTGTTAATATGTAGCTTTCTAACACATTATCAGAATTTAATTACATTTTTTCTTGTTATACCATAACAGACTTAGCACTCTTAGTGAGGTGTTTGTCCAATAGGAAAGATATCAGTGTCGACTACAGTGCTCTGCTTTTTCATGTATATATTGATGTATATGTGTATATATGTTTCCTTTACTATGTTCTCTCTCTCTGCATCAGCTGTTATTCAAACTGAGGGTTCCATCTCATATTAGCATTGCTTGGGACTTGATAAAGAGAGGTTGAACCTCTCGAAAGCTCGTCATTATAAATAAGACGTTTGTCCAATTCCAAAGGTATCAAATTATATTGCAATACTCATTATATATATATATATATATATATATATATTAATAATTACTAAATTACTAGATTACTGGACATTCACGGCTGCTTCACTCTTCAATATATATATATATATATACACACTCCTGGGGGAAATGTTTTTTTTTTTTTTTTCACCAATGCCCCCCAGGCACTAGTTCTGCCACACTATATATATATATATATATATATATATATATATATGTACATGTATGCTAACTTCAAAGTTTAGAATGTATTTTACTCTCTCTGCATTGATTGATTATTTCAAATTATATTCTTAGTTATATGTGCTAGTTTCATGATGGAAAAACATACAAGAAGTTTATCCTAAAATGAATGGTTTATGGCTTAATTATTTTGGACAACTGGGCCTACAAAATTGAATTTGCAGATTACTATAGAGGAATAGAACTACTATAGAACATTTCCAAGAAATAAAATAAAAGTCAATTACTGGCTCAGTCACCTTGACTGCCTCAACTCGGCATAGGAGGAAAAAATATTAAAAACCAGCACTGAAAACTCAGCATTATTTTGACTACATTGGCTTTATACTTTTTAAAATAAATTTTAACGTGAATATTCACCATTTATGAACCAAAGTGTTATTATTAAATAAAATTGCCACTCTTCTAAAAAGCATGTTTCATGGCAATACAGTATGACTAGCAAGTGTCTGTGTCTGAGGCAATTTTACTGAGGTTATCAAAGTACATTACTCAACATTTTGTATACTTCAGTTGTAGTCATGGTGCCTTGAAATATTACTTGTAATTAACAGATATCTGTGTTCCTAACATACAAATTACTAGAGTGCAGACACCCTCTTGCGTTCCTCAAGTTTTCCTATGTGTTCATCAAGTCTTATATTGTAAATGGTATTGCGGAAAAAGGATATTTATGAATAAGTTTGTTTAATATTCATTTTACTTCCTCAGCAAATATTGTTGTTTAGTCATTCAGTAACTTCAGACTCTCCTTGAACAGCACGCCAGGCTCATCTTGTGCCTGGTTGTGCTAATCCATAAGATTTTCATGGTAAAGATACTGAAGTAGGTTTCAAGTTCCTTCTCCAGTGGATTGTTATTTGTCTGATCTCTTTGCTATGACCTGCTCATCTTGGGTGACCCTACATGGTATAGCTCACAGCTTCATTGGGGTACACAGGCCCCTTTCATTAGAATTTGAATTCTGATAGAAGGAAACATAAAATAATGCTTTTATTGAAGAGAAACTGGAAATGCACAAGCCTCCCGGGCAAGTTGTAAGTGTTCAGAGCACCCCAATGTCTCACTTCAAAGAATACTATGCCACGACAACCACTGATCTAGGTTATAAACTGTCTAAAAGAGTGTTAGCTTTTTCTAAAAGAAAGTTCCACTGCTGAGTAAACTATTTTGAATGTATAACTGCTCTGGAAAGGAGAATGTCCTTGCAAGCAAGCTACAGACATTAATAGAATCCTATATGACATGAGTTTGAATTTACTATCTCAAGTGGATGACATGTGCATCTCTGGATTTACTATGCACTATTTGCTATGTGGAAACTGAGATCACATTATCTCCGCCACTTGAGATGCCTATTAACCTCTCCCACACACACACAAACACACTGTTGTTTGACATATGATTCAACATTTTAAGTGTACTTCCGTATAAGCGAATATAGCCTATTATTTCATAAATAATCCAGTAATTGTCAAACAAATAAAGGAAAGTTTAGGGAAGCCTCAGTTATAATGTTGTTTATGGGACTGTGACGCTTATTTTATACACTCAAACAGGGCTACATGGCCCTTCCCTGAAGACTTGATTCAGTACCTTGGAGAGTTCTCAAATTGTCATCACAATAATATATAGCACAAGATTAAAAATCACAACAATATATGTAAAATGTCAGCCGTACTGTTCGTCAGAAAATGCAAATAATGGGATTGCTGGGTTTTTACAAAATATGATAATTTACTATTTTTTTTTTTTTTCTAAGTTAATATAGCATTTTAGGAACATAGTATTAATTGAAAATATCAATAAATGAATGTTGTGCAAGTACTTTAACAAATTTAATGATAGTGTCAGCAATGCTCTTGTATTCTTTCTTAACAAGCAGGAAGTGCATGACTAATAAATAAAAGTGTGACGCCATAAATAGATGAATATTCATTGAGTCAATTCCAAAAAAGTGTATATAACCCCCTGAAATAGTCTGTTGATTGCTGCCCACCTAGATCTATCTGAATTATATTTTTACAGCAAATATATATTTAATCTATGTTTTCTATTTGAACCTTAACACAATTGTACCTTAAATCATCAATTTCCTTTGTGGGATAGATCATTACTCAGTGATATTTTGTTTTTTAACAAATTATTCAACTTAAGAAAATACATTTTTATAATAGAAAAAAATAACATATCATTAAATAATTGCTAGGAATGGTGTATTAAAAAAAACATTTGTGTAATAAGTGATTGTGAGCAGGTAGGTCATCAATGAAGTCTGAAGTGGGAGCTCCTCCAGGGACTCAATACCCAGGAAGAAAACAAAGCCTCATAGATGATGCGAGAAAGGACAAGGACGTCTCTGAATGTCTTGCATCTGAGCTACATGCTGGCAGTGACAGTCCTGAGGAAGAGAGCAGCACCTGGAGCCTGGTATTCACTGTGAGGAGCTGCAGGAACTCAGGGCTCTCCACCAACCTGAACATCTTTGAGGTATAGTGACAACAACATCTTATTTCTGATCTAACATATAAACCCATGTTGTTGATCTATAGATAATGCCAAAGAACTGTATTTTGGAAATGTGAATATCTATAGCTTCAAACAAAGTACATTTACAAGCCATGTTTCTAATGATTAAGGTAGCATACTGTTTTATCCAATTTTGTCATCTGGAATATGTCTTTATACATTTACATATGTTATACCCATTTACTGTTTAGTGCTTTGTAAATTATTTGAGACAAATTATTACATTTCCACCTCTTTAAAGTGATTTTTTTTTAATGTACCATTTAAAAAAATACTTCTGGTTCAATGGCTTTCAAAGTTTATACATTTGTCAGAATTCCAGGGATACCAAGTTAGGCTTTTTAGCATGAGAATTATAGAATAAAAAAACACACATTTAACCTGTGTCCCCACTATAGTTTGTGGTTATTTTTGTAATATTATAAAATTATTGCAAATACATAAGAAATAATTGTGTTTTTCCCATAACATTGATTATTGTTTTTTTTTAAAACCATATTTATTGAATGTTTTCCCAAGATCATAACATTTGTAATAAAATTGACCTGCAACAGTGGTGATATAGTATAACACTACACTATGTATCAATGCTACTTACTTTACTGGTAACAAAATGCGTATGGCACATCTATCTATGTATATATATATATATATATATATATATATATATATATATATTATTTTTGTGTGATTATCTCTGAAACAAAAGCAAAACACTTGTGATCTATCTATCTATCTATCTATCTATCTATCTATTTATATATCTATATATCCATCTATCTGTCTATTTACATATAGATCACAAGTGTTGTGCTTTTTAACTCTAATAAAAATTGGAGTAAGTTTGAGAAACAAATGATATAATAATACATTTTCCTGACATGAACTCGCACTAACACACATTTACAGCATATGCACAATATCTCGGTGTCTACATGTGATTGGAATGGTTATAAGTCTATCATTTGTTTTTTTGCTAAACAGCAAGTTTTCCGTAAATAACACATATCAAAGTTATCAGCCATATCTTACAGTATTTTCCCAAAAAAATTTAACTTGGAAAGCAGGAACACTACCTGTACAAGTCACCAGGACATGTTATATGGATATTGCTTGTATAAGTTGGTTTAACATTGTCAAGATGTTAAAGTGGTTTAGATCCTACAAGGAGGTACATAGTTACTTAAATTGCTTATTTAACTAAATGGTACAGGAAAAACAGGGTTAGAAGAAAATAAGCATTTAAATGTCAAAACTCATTACAATGCAGGTTGCAGTTTATCAATGTACCTCTAATTAACAGACACTAAGTGAATGCCCCCATTACTTATGCTGTCTTGCAGCAACATGCAGCTGGTATATATCATGTTGAAACAAGATCTGTGCAAAGGTCCAGTAAGAGCCTCAGAGACGGTCTGCAGTGCTTTGTGAGATGTGAGATTCAGAACTCTTCATTCAACTCTTTGATAGCTGCTTTAAAAAGAGTGGCCGAAGATGTGAAAGCAACCAGGGAGGAAAAGTGTAAGTACTTCTACTGAAAACTGATTGTGCATTTTGGGTTTGATATATAAAAAAAAACAAAAAACACTATACCCTGAAATGTGTAGCACACACATATGAAGATCTACACTTAATAAAAAAGGCAGCGATCACATTTGACGAATAATAAATTGGATTCAGATAAAGTTCCTCTTTAGTCTTTTATAAGTTTGTGGGAGTGGGAATTTTATCTGCATCCAGGATGCCATCCTAGGTACATAATCACACATGTACTTAATAGATGAAGGTTATATTTATGTATTCATTGATTTTAATTAATGGGAAAAGTGAATAATTATATAAATGATGTAATACAATTATAGCACAAGTTATTTTATTATTAGATTTTGTATTGTGTTATAGCATGATACAGAAGCTTTAGGTAAGCAGTGAGAAAGATTTTAAACATAGAACACCAAAACTTTTCCAGTTTGTTTGGTTTTGATTATAGACGGGTAGGCTTCTTTTATTCAATAGGTGTGGTGTTTTTTCTGTCGTTATCCATTGAATTAAATGAAAGTACATTATGACCCCTATTAAATTGCAACAGTTACAGATCGATTCAATTTTTCAAGCCCTCAGCTACATTGCCGAAAACCAAAAACATGCACCCATAAGTAGCATTTCAGATCATGATGATGATCAATTAAGCAAGGTTGTAACTACCGATTTAGAAACAGACAATAGTAAATGAGACCATCATCATGACATCAGTAAAACATGGAGTTTAAATGTCAATCAATTAGCGTTTAGAAGTCCGATATGCGATCAGACTCGCAATCCGGCAATGTACAAAATAATAAAAAGTAATGAACAAAATTTTATAGTCCATGTGAGTGGCCTGATATGTATTAACTCCTTGATTACCAAGATTCATATAACACGGAAATGAAACGTAAAAACAAATATTTGTTATTGCAGATTTACGAGCTTGAGACTGTTGTGCAATTAGTTCTAATGTCTTTCATTGCTTTCCCTGTCTTTTAAACTCTAATATAGATTTTTTATCTGCATTTACAGTGCTAGGATCAGGTGTTTTACCACCTTGTGAGTCCTATCTGGTACTCATAGGATTTTCTTCTACATTTGCCATTTATGGATGCGAAAACAATTGCGGGCTTGAGGAATTGTAACAATTGAAAAGCGATTTGTGCATTAACATTTACAGGCTTGAAAGATCAAAGGCTTAGCTGGGTTGGAGTTACGATTTTAACAACCGCAGGGATTTTCAGTCTGTAACCCGCAAATTGTTTGCTGGTAGCTAAAAGACGCCAATTGAATAGCAAATTAGTTTACGGGCTACATTATGGGCAACAGTCACTAACAATTGTAACAATTGCTCAATTAAGTAGGGGCCTATGTATAGATTCTGATTTGCATACTACAATAACCACACCTCCCAAGATGAGAAGCCACAGCATTAGAATCGAAAAAACCTAATCCATACAACTATGTTCAAACAAACTTTGCTCCATAAATTTATTAAAAAAATATTATACCCATGTATGTTAGCGCACATGGTACACATACTAGTGGGTGGTTAAATACATTTTGAAATCAAATAACACTAGTTTCTGATGTTGCAATAAGGATATATGCTAAAAACAAACAAATGACACATAGGGGCACAATAGTCCCTCCCCTCCTCTCAACCTATAGTAACAATATTGTCTTCAAACAAATTTGTGTTTTGAGCCTTTTTCCCAACAAAATTGGAGCAGTGGAATGGGGGGTAAATAAATCTATATACAGGGATACTTGATGTATGAAGAGGCCATAGGCATCCTCTTCCAATTCCCTTGAAAAGGGGAAATCAGAGAAATAAAAAAACAAGATTGAAGCCCTACCTTGTCTCTTCTAACCAGGTGGGCAAGGAAGGATATACTTTTTAAGAGCTTACTCAGTTTCTAAGTGGGTTTTGAGAAACATCCCCTGTGGACTATAACATATTCTGATACTCATTCTGGGGTGGCACAACTTTTAGGCAAAGCACAGGCGAAAAAAATGCCTGAGAAATGAGCTCATCCACACCAGCACACACTTATCCTCCTTCTCCAGCTCTCCAACTTGTCTCAGTACATCTAACCCAGGAAATATATAATTTAAAGTGACAGTTACTTAAATATAAATCAGCTTACCCTATTCTGTAAGTAACTGTCACTTTAAAATTATATATGAGAGGGTGATTAGTAGTGCCACCCTTCTGGCAGACAGGGAGATGAGTTGGAGAGCTGGAGAAGGAGGGGGAGTGCTCGCTGGGATGGGTGTGCGCATTTGGCGGTGCGCACATGATGTTGTGGAAGTCTGCTTCACGCTAAAGGCAGTGTGCCCATTTCTGGCTACCACAAAGTTTTTGTAAATCTAGTCTATAGCCCTCTAGTCAATATTACCCAATGATTTAGATACAATGTGCCATGTTGCATGGATTTTATGTGTATTTCCCACAAAAATAAAGAGCTATGGCAATCTTGATTTATCAATGGACTTTGGCTGTGCTTCTAGTGGACAAAGTAAAAAAAAAATTCCCTCTTGAGTTATTAGATTTTTATAACATTGTAAATTTAAATCAAATAGCATATTTACACTATCTTTTTTTCCTTTTTGTCCTAAGCAGTGCCTTCTTTCCCAAGAAAGTTGCAAGACCTGGATTTATGCCATCACATGGTCATTAAATTTGACCCAGATTTTGACCGGGATCATCCTGTGAGTAATACTTTATTGAATGCATTACTTCTCTCTTTGAATAGTTTCATACAGTGAGAGATGTCTTATTATCATTTTCACCAAATCATAAGAAGTCTCTACAGTATGAAAAATATAATAACCTAAAGGGCTTCTAAAGCTAAATATATTTCAGCTTAAAAAGGGACATGGAACACATACTTTAGTCTGTAGATCTCGTTGGCAGACAGGGGACAGGTCCCCCAAAGCATTTAAAACATAAATACCGTATATACTCGAGTATAAGCCGAACGAGTATAAGCCGAGGCACCTATTTTACCACAAAATACTGGGAAAAATTAGTGACTCGAGTATAAGCCAAGGATGGGAAATGTGCTGCCCCCTGTGTTCCTCTTGTGCCCTCTGTGTCCCCCTCTTGTGTGCCCTTTTCTTGTGTCCTCCCTCTCCCTTCCCTGTGTCTCTTCCCCCCTCCCTTATCACCTTTCTCAACCCCCCTCCTCATCCTCCCTCCTCATCCTCAACCTCCCTACTCATCCTCAACCCCCTCCTAATCCTCAACCCCCTCCTCATCCTCAACCCCCTCCTCAACCTCCTTCCTCAACCTCAACCCCCCATCCTCAACCCCCTCCTCATCCTCAACCCCCCTCCTCATCCTCAACCTCCCTTCTCATCCTCAACCTCCCTCCTCATCCTCTCTGCTCATCATCAACCTCCCTCCTCATCCTCAACCTCCCTCCTCAACCGCCTCCTCATCCTCAACCCCCCTCCTCATCCTCAACTCCCTCCTCAACCTCCCTCCTCAACCTCAACCCCCATCCTCAAACCCCTCCTCAACCTCAACCTCCCTCCTCATCCTCCCTCCTCATCCTCAACCTCCCTCCTCATCAACCTCCCTCCTCAACCTCCATCCTCAACCACCCTCCTCATCCTCAACCCCCTCCTCAACCTCCCTCCTCAACCTCAACCCCCCATCCTCAACCTCCATCCTCAACCACCCTCCTCATCCTCAACCCCCTCCTCAACCTCCCTCTTAAACCTCAACCCCCCATCCTCAACCCCCTCCTCAACCTCCCTCATTAACCTAAACCCCCCTCCTTAACCCCGTCCTCAACCTCCCTCCTCAACCCCCCATCCTCATCCTCAACCCCCCCCTCAACCCCCTCCTTAACCTCAACCCCCCTCCTCATCCTCAACCCCTCCTCATCCTCAACCTCCCTCCTCATCCTCCCTCCTCAACCCCCTCGTCAACCCCCCTCCTCAACCTCCCTCCTCAACCCCCCTCAACCTCCTCCTCAACTGCCCTCCTCAACCCCCACATCCCCATCTTCAACCCCCCATCCTCAACCCCCTCCTCAACCTCCCTTCTCAACCTCAACCCCCCTCCTAAAACCTCAGTGTGACTTGAGTATAAGCCGAGGGCCCTTTTTAACCTTAAAAAAAGGGCTGATAAACTCGGCTTATACTACATTGAAAAATGAAAACACACTGTGACACATTGTCAAATACCCTTTTTCTGAAAAAAAAACATTATTTCTATGTCTTTAATAGTAAGTACTTATAGTCAGCAGGTAAATAGTATATTTTTTCAAAACAAAAATATTTATTAAAAACATACCCTAAGGATAATCAGATAGCATCTCACTCCTGTCACAAGTGGTGTGTATAGTAGTAATTGGCACGGTTGGCCATAATCTATGCAGTTAATTACTGTAAACATGTTTGGCTTATTAGAATGTGTTCATTTGTTTTATACCCTATTCATGCTCTTTAGGTTGTATTTTAATCATTTTTGCCTAAATATTATCAACTATTTTAAGTGCTTACTATTAAGCCATTAAAGGCACATAAATATTTTCATTGGCTCTTTAGAAATTGGACACGTTAAACAAAGTGAAGTCGCACTGTAAGACCATTGGCTCACATACAGTTGAAATGTTTCTTACTATGTGAAGCAAGGATTATATCATTTTCCCAGATAGATTGTTTATATAGAAATTAGGATGTTTTATATCCACTAATGTCAGATTCAGAACCAAGAAAATGTCATATAGTGAGGCAGTTGGAGGTTATGTCTCTGGGTGGGGTTTCACTGAATAATGAACACCATATGGTTCAGATAAGGCCTTTCCCATGTATATAAGCACCAGTCACTGCAGCTGTAATATTTGGCTTTATGTATCATAAGGAGAAATATGCTTTTATTATTTTATTATCAACATAGATGATCTTATTAAATGTTTGTTCTGCAAGGGCTTCTAAATTTGTTTTTCTACAATTTAATAAGTTCAATAAGTTAAAAGTTCAAGTCACTGATTTACACTAAAACTATACATTATTATTATTATTATTATTACTATTATTATTATTATTTGTAACGCGCCAACATATTCCGTAGCGCTGTACAGGGGATAAGAACAAGAAAAATTACAATGTTAAGAAACTGCAGAAAATAGAGGGCCCTGTTTTGAGCTTAGCATCTTTGTAGAAAGTGCATTTTCCAAGCACCCTACAAGATTGGAAACTCGCTACTTACAATCTAAAATTAATTAGTACATTTATTATTAATACTATCATTACTATAGTTTGTGGTACACATATAAATGCATATATGATAGGGGGGTTATGTCAGGTGCCGGTGGCGTCCAAAAGGACCCAAATAGTTATAGATTAGATTATCATGGGGATTATGTTAGGTGCCATGGGGGTTCATAATGATACCATGATTATACATAGTGGTCTAATATTTTTGTAGAACAGTATATTTTATATTTACATAAAATAATAACACTAATATTCACCTATTTATTTACAACATACACTCTTATACTTAAAACCGAGCAGTATAGGTTGTATATTAATGGATGGATATTGGTTGAGTTATTTTATTTTAATGCTTAAGTATACAGCTAAGGTGGGGTTGAAATCCCAGGGATGAATATCATCATCAAAGGAAATAAAAAGCAGGATGAAGGTTTACTAAATTCAAAGTAGTTATATTTTTACAGTTGATGCAGCTTACAGCCCCAGAACACCACTTGCTATGAGCCGCAATGAACTAGGTATAACACAGAAGTGGCATTAATAAATTGCATAATGAGCTGAGACGCTGGATTGTGGGTTACCTCAGGATATCAGCGGTCCTTTAGTAAATTTCCACCATTCTTAAGACTCACATGAGATCTATAAACCATCCCCAGAGTTTGAAATATGTTTAAACTCTGACTTGTCTGACTTTTCTATAACCCAGTATGGTGTCATGTTTAATAATGTGAAATAATATTTTGTCTGGTTTGCAGCCTCCTTAAACGTGGCGGTTTGCTATTAAGATTAGCCCTTTTAGGTTATAAAATACACTTCCTCTAAGGTATTAAATATGACTTTAAAAAGCCTACACATGCTGTGTTTTCTGAAATATTTGTGCCCAGACTTTTACATAGTCAAGCTTTTGTGAGTAGATGTCAGATAAATTGTAATATATTATAATAGCTCTGTGTATTTGTTAGATTCACCATGCCTTTGTAGGGGACTCCATATAGAAAATAACCATTGCAGATTTTTGCAATATGTATTTTGTCCCCTGTGATGCTTAGTGAAACATTGGGAGAAAAAAAATTGCATGAAAAAATAAACATTAACAAAAATACTGAGTTTGCAAGCAGTTGCTTTTGTTAGTTAAAACCCATGGAAATTCCTGCTACAATTAGCATATAATTCATAATTCATTTGGCCAATTACAAGCCGCTAATACATTTTAATACAATGTAACAATCAGTGATGGCAGTATGTGCAGGAAGGAATCATGGGATGTGTAGTCCCCTTGCAGAAGGAAGCAGGAGGAGCCAGACACTGATCTCTGCATTGAGTTGCTATTGGCCTGAAGGTTAAAATAGGTACCCAAATGCAGTGTTTCTATTGGGAGGTTCACTGCGCCTATGCTAGCAGTTCTGGGTTGTGGAAAACAAGTTTTATTTTTAAAATAAAAGAACTTTGTATGTGTATAGAATGACTCCATGTAATGTGTGTGTCTGATATAAGCAGTATGTGTTCAGAAAAAAGGGAAAAACAGGGAAACTTAGATAAACCTTTAATTGCCACTTCAGAGTGTGAACTTATCATGTTAGAATAAAATAAATTGCGCTCCCTACTAAAGTAACACTGAGTATAATGGTGGAAAATTAAAGTCTCTAGCTATTTAGTATTCATTTTTTTATTCATTTTGCCAGTTATCACAGAGGCAGTTTTTCCTTCAGGTGGTCCATGGAACTGAGATCTATGGATCTGCTGCTGTTACAAAAAATAATGAAACATCACATATAATAGTTGTGGTATATTGCGAGTTGTCGTCACTCAGTGTTAAAAGTTACGGGCTTGTGCACGCTTAATGAGCGTCAAAGGCACATCGCAGAGGCCAAAAGATACGGTTTTGACGGGGGCTGCAATGACCGCCTTTGGCTCTCATTGCGGGACTCGCGATAAGCACCGAAGGCACTCATCACACGCCCGTAAGGTAGAGGGGATGCAATAAGCGCCAAAGGCGCTCCTTGCGGAGCTTGTGATGAGCAATGAAGGCACTCTTCACGAAGCCCATAAGGTAGGGGGATGCAATGAGCGCCAAATGTGCTCATTGCAAGAGCCAGTAAGGTAGAGGGGGGGGAGCTTGCAATGAGCAAAGGCGCTCATTGAGAGGCTCGTAAGAGAGGCTCCCGACCGCTTTGGAGTTACGGACTTTAAAAAAAAAAAACACAATTTTTTTTTCAATACCGTAACTTGTGCTCATTGCAAGGCCTGCTAGTTGCATGTATGCCGAGGACTTCAATGAGCGCCAAAGGTGCTCATCGCAAGGCCTGTAAAGTAGAGGGGGGAGAGGCTCGCACTGAGCGCAGAAGGTGCTCATTGCGAGGCCCACCACTTGGAAGGGGGGGGAGAGTGTTGCATTGTGTGGCAATCAGCATTGCCAGGCTTCAAATTTTATTGTTGTCATTTTTGACAGCAAGTCGCTAGTATTCAATAAAACATAATAAAAGTAAAAGGACAAATGATATCGATGTGTCTAAATATCACACTTTATTGTTTGTAGGTGTATTTTATACTTTTATATAGCCTAAATGTTCCAGCTGATAGATTACAGTCTCAAAAGACACAGCAAATGTAAGTGGCCCATGGGGCTCTCAGAAATTGTTAAGCGATCCTTGGGGGAAAAGGGTTTGGAACATTCATGTTTGGACTGTATAATGTTTAGCAGTTTTTAATTATCTTTAAAGTCAAACAAACATGACAATGTTTAAATTGATACAATAAAGGCCCAACTTGTTTCATAAAGGAGTGGAAGTGTTATATACGGTAACTAAGCTTGAAAGTTGCGTATTTTAAGCATAAATTATCTGTATAGGACATTCCTTTCCTTATCTTGATTATATGCAAAATGTTTTAGTAGTTTAAAATAAATACATATTTATTTTTTACTATTGTCTATTCAGTTATGCTTTAATGATGATATAAACATCTCTGTCACTATTATCATTTATCCAAATGTGCATTATCTTCTGTATCATTCAGTATTATGAGGGCTAATTGATGATCCAAGATAAGAAGAGGTATGTATAATGTATGTTTAAGATACCTAACATACAACTCAATTATATAACACTTCCACAACTAAAATATTTAACAACAGCCTATTATAAGTATATTTATTTCTATGTAAACTTTTTATTTATCCAATAACTAGAACCTTATTGTCTCCTTTTGATGTATTATTAGACATAGATTCACTAAACAAGAGCTCCACATGTGAAGGTCAATAGTGTTTTCTGTCAATTGTATTACTTATGTTCTTTTATTAATGTATTTATATATATACCTTCTTCTCTATCAGGGATATGCTGATCAAGAATACAAGAAGCGCAGGGCTTACTTTGCTGAACTGGCTTTCAATTATAGAGAGTAAGTCATAAAAGAAAACAATTTTAATATCTCCATAGTGAACTTCATGAAACTGCCTGAAGATACAGTACAGTACATTGAAGTACATTTGTATATGCACATAAATGCAGTGATATTTCTGTCTGTAAATGTACTTGACACTTTCTGACATACTATATATATATATATATATATATATATATATATATATATATATATATATATATATATACATAAAGACACATACAGGCATACAGGCAGCATCAAACATAAATACGCCCTTGATCTTTACACAGGAACTTTAGGTAAGATTAGCGCCATAACTTTATAAAGGTAAATGTCATAGCTCACAAATTAAATGTAGTTATCAATGCTTTCTATTTTAGAGGAGATGCTCTGCCAAGAGTTGAGTACACAGCTGAAGAAACTGCCACATGGTGAGATAAATAATTAATTGTTCATTTAAGTAGTTCATGTATAACCATAAGCTTTGTAATATATTTTTTGTGTGTTGCAGACACGTGGTAAATTATATGGATACATATTTGATCAACCACAAAAGTAGTACCGTATTGGTCCGAATATAAGTCGCACCCGCATATAAGCCGCACCTGTAAAATTCAAGTAGAAAAAAATAGAAAAAAGATAGTACTCAAATATAAGCCGCACCCTTAAAATTGGACAGACAAAAGTCAATTAGGGGAATAAAATAGTGATTTTATTTTACCATATACTGTACCATATACGGTATACAGTATTTGGAAAACATTATACGGTAACTCCTTAGTCAGGTTGTCAATATTAACATTAACAGAAAGTTAAGGTAACATCAAACATATGGTAACAAGTAAGGTAACAAGGACACTTTTTACTTAGGTCAGTTAACACATTTTAGTGTAATTGGCATATTCGCAGTCGACTTCGCTACCAGTATTCATTTAATCACTCTCACTATTTTCTTCATTCTCCTCCCATAGCAAGTTGTCCTCACTACCATCCAGTGCATTTGACACGCAGCCTGATGATGGACTTAGATTATATACTTGACCATGAAGTGAGAGTCCATTGGCACATAAGTGTCACTGCCAGATGGTGTAAGAGCATGATCCCCTTCCCGAAGCCAATACGAATACTGCTTGCGACGGCTTGTTCAGAATGACATCAAGCACTTGTTGCTTTGAAGTCATGCCACCTGGTATAATGACGAGGTCTGTCTTCTGTGCAGCAACTTTATTCTTCACTTCAGGAGTGAGATGACCCTTAAAAGCATCTAAGACTAGCATGGCTCTCTTAGGCCCTCATTCAATTGCAATTTGGCCAATTGAATAGGGCTCTAAAAAGACACATAACATATATTTTTTAAAGAAGTTTTTAGTTAGTAAACATCTATACAAAATCAAGGTTTTTACTAACTAAAAACTTGTTTAAAAAATATATGTTATGTGCCTTTTTAGAGCCCTATTCAATTGGCCAAATTGCAATTGAATGAGGGCCTTAGTGAGCAGTGCTCCAGGTCTGCAATCCGAAACTACAGACAGCCAGTCAACCATCAGTTCCGTCATCATCCAGCCTTTTTCCTGGCAACGAATCACTAAGCCCTCAGGAATGTTTTCTTTGGGCAAAGTTTTTTGCTTCAGAATAACATAGGGGGGTAACTTTCCTCCGTCAGCAGTAACAGCTAACATCACCGTTATTCTGAGTTTTTCATTGCTGGTTGTTCTTAAGGTGACACTTTTTGACCCTTTCTGGTCTACTGTCATATTGCTTGGCATGTAAAAAAATATGGGCGTCCCGTCAGCATTGCCCATCTGGTCCACTGGGTATGCTTGACTGTGCCGCAATTGGATGACGTAGCGCTGGAAACTAGTCAGTTTCTCCTCAAAATCTGACAAGGAAATCTGACTAGGAAACCGGAAATCGCTATTCAATTGCTACAATGCAGTCACAAGCACGCAAATCGGCACCCTTAACTCGCAATTGCGCAAATAGGCAGTAATTTTATGTTTGCGAATGTAAGCTGCACACGTACCTCAGAAGCTTGCAAATTGGCAGTAGTTTTTTTACATTCGTGTATATAAGCCGCACCCGTAACTCGCAAACTCAAAAATCGGAAAAAAAGGTGCTGCTTATATTCGGACCAATTCAGTTATATATATTTTTGCATAATGCCCTTTTTTATTTTGGAATAGATAACAGGTCATCAAAAAGTGACTTACTGGATGTGACTGAAGGCATAAAGTTGCAAATATGTATATATATTAATAAACAACAAGCCAAAGTGTGACCAACAAAGAGCTAGTATATAATTAATTTGAAGGTTTATGTACCAAAATGTTGCCTTTAGAGTCCATATTTGCATAAATAATTGTTTTGAGGTCGGTAAATGAAAGGTGACAAATTGCTGAGATAATAATTCAGTGATATTTACTCATTTATAAGGAGGCCATGAAATGTAATGGTAACTCTATCCTTGTTTCCTACATTGTTGAAATGAAGGCCTAAAAATGACCTATGTTTTTGGAGAAGCACTCTATTTGGAAGATGGCCTTGATCACAACATGAGAATGAACGGATATGCTGGAGAGTGTACAGCACAGGACTTGGCATTTTTAGAGGCCACATAGACAGTCTCTTAAAAACTAATAAAAAACATTTTTTCCTAGCAGTTGTTGACTGTAAAGGGAAATAGAGGTCAACGTCTTTACTGAGAACTTCCAAGAATGATCTAAGACTTCATAAAACATGCTTAAAAATTTATTGGGACCTGGAGCGCTGTGAAATAGTGAAATACTTTAACTATTCTTACATAACTGCCTTATGTAAACGAAAACAACTAAAACATTTTACTAAAATCTGCTTTTATTAAATACGTTGTGCACACATTTTTGGCAAATGTACACTTAAATGAATTCACATTTGGATAACATGAATGGGCCAGTTTATTTATTTAAGTGTAATATGTAAATAATTTTTTTTGCAACACAGAACCAGAAAAAAAAAACGGATTAATGGAAATATATTTTTATAATGTTCTAATCTAACAGTAAATCCACCATACAAGGAAGCCAGGTCCAAATGACTCCTTCACCCTATCAGTTCCCTTTTATAGCGAAAATCCAATCCCAACGCAACTCTATTTCCTCCCCATAAATCCTTGTGAATGACTGAGAATAGGAAACATGGCGCTGGAGCTAGAAGTTGCACCGAGCATGCTTTTGGTCAACTTTAGAATGAATTTACATATTACAGTTACTTTTTGCATTACCACATTAATTCCTACATGTTTTATACACCTTGGCTGATTTTATGGATGGATGTTTTCACCATTTTACCAAAAAAGGAGGTGATTTGTCTCAGCGTACAAAATATTCTGTGGTTTGCAGTAACAATGGCTTTACTTGTGACCTTTTGCCTGTTCCTTGTGATATTCAGCCTGTTCTCTCGTGTGGGCAACCATATCCTACTTTCATAACGCAGTCCTCTTTCTCTCTACAGGACTAGCATATCCTTTTTGTAGTACTATAAAACATTTCTTCTCACCATCTATATTAACTCACCTCTAACTCTCTCCCACAGTGATGTAACTGTTTCTGTTAAGTATACCAAAAAGAGATAAACACCTTTTGAAATGCTTTTAGGGGCCACACATACAATCTTTAAGATTAAATAGGTTACTTATTCTTGCCTTATAGTGTATCTTTTAGGCAATAAGTATAGTACAAGGGTAGGGTCAACTTCAGTGATGGCCAACTTGATATCTCAATATGTGAATCGTCTTCTGTTTCACCACAAATGGATCTATCAGAATGAAGGAAACAGTAATTCAGAATCAGTGAGATCCAGAAATCCTAAGCTGTTGGCGACCCTCATAAGTCCAAGCTGCCCACCACTGCTCTAGAATATTCGGTGCTTTTATTGTGCTGTATCACTCACACGTGAAAATTCAACCCTGATTCACTACCAATACTGTGAGCTATTGATCCTAATATGCTTGATAACCCAGGTCTCATCTGCATTTTATAACAAGAATGACAAATACAGTATATTGACTTACAGTTTTTGTTGTTTGATTTGTTAAGTCAGAGAACTGAGATCTGCAAAGTATACAATTATATAAAGGAAATAAATAGATCATCTTGTCGGTGCTATTTATTATAAATATGCAACAAAATTATTGTTTTCATAAATTATTTGCAGGCTTTTTAACAGCTAACTTGTTCAGTCATATTGTTGTATTTCTTCAACACAAATCGTAATGGTGTATTCTTATAGGAAACAAGTTTACAATACTCTGGTCAGTCTATATCCAAGCTATGCCTGCAAGCAGTACTTAGATGCATTCCAACAGTTGGAGAAATACTGTTTTTTTGGAGAAGATTTCATACCTCAGCTTCAGGATGTATCCTGCTTTTTAAAAGGTAAGAAACCAAAAAGAAGAAAAATTGGGTATTTATGATAACTATATATAATTAGGTAAATGAAGATTTACTCCTGCAAATATATATGTATAATGTTTTTATCACTCTTTTAAACATCATAAGCTAAATTATGTTGTGTTTAATAGCCTTCCCACAAAATCTATAGCACAAGTTATGGGCCAGCCCCACACTGATGAGATCCATTAAGATCAAAACAGGGGCTGTCTGTGGGCAGGTCCAGTGGCATTTCTCTCCTTCTGTTTCTCGCTCCCTCTCTTTCCCTCTATCTCAGTCTCTCCCTCTCTCCCCTCTTTGTGTCCTTCTCCCTCTGTCTATCTCCCTTCTCTTCCCCTCTCTCTGTCCCCCTCCCTCCCCCATCTTTCTCTCCCTCTCCCCATCTCTTTCTGTCTCTCTCTCCCCTCTCTCCCTCTCTACTCCCCCTCCCTCCCTCTTTCTCTCTCTCAACTATCTCCCTCCTCTTTCTCCTTCCCTCTCTTCCTCTTTCTCTCCCGCTCTCTATCTTTCTCTCTCCCTCTCCTTCTCCCCTTACTTCTCTCTCTCCCTTTCTCTTTCTCCCCCTCTCATTGTCTTCCTCTCTTGTTTTTCTCTCTCTCTCCATGTCTCCCTCTTCCTATAGCTCCCCTCCACCTCTCACCCCCTCTTTATCCAGCCCTTTCTCTGTTTCTCTCTCTCTCACACCCACTCTCTTTCTAACTCTACCCTCTCTTTCTCTCTGCCCTCTTCCCCCTCTCTGTCTCTCATTTCTCCTTTGACTCTCCCTTTCCCCTCTCTACCCTCTCTTCTACATTTCTCTTTCTTTCTCTCTCTCCTATATTTGTCACCATCTCCCTATCTCCCTCTCTCTCCTTTTCTCTCTATCCCCCCTCTTTCTCTCCATCTTTCCCTATCCCTCTCCTTCTTTCTGTCTCCCTCTCTCTCCCTCTTTCTCTCTCCCCTCTCCCCCTTTGTCTCCCTTCCTCTCTCTGTCTCTCTCCCCTTCTCTCTCTTTTCTCCCCCCTTTCTCCTACCTCTCCCCCTTTCTCCATCTCTCCCTCTTTCTCTCTTTTATTCTCTCTATTTCTCTCTACCCCCTCTCATTCTCTCTCCCATCTTTCTCTCCCTCTCTATCTCTCTCCCCTTTCTCCCCCACTCACCCTCCTCTGCCCCTTTCTCCCTCTCTCCCCTCTTTCACTCTCCTCCTCTCTTGCCCTCTTTCTGCCTCTCTCCTCTCCCTCATTCTGGCTCTCTTACCACTCTCTCTTCCGCTTTATCTTTCTCTGTCTCTCTCCACCTCTCTTTCTCTCTCTCCCCTCGCTTCTCCTCTCTCTTTCTGTCTCTCTCACACCACTCTTTCTCTCTCTCCCCTCTTTTTGTCTCCCTCTTCCTTTCTCAATCCTCCTCTTTCTCTCTCTCCACTCTTTGTCTCCCTCTCTCTCTCTCTTTCTCTCTCTCCCTTTTCTCTCTATTTCTCTATATCCTCCCTCTCTTTCTTTCTCTCTCTCCCTCTCTCTTTCTCTCTCTCACGCCCACTCTTTCTCTCTCTCTCCTCTCTTTGTCTCCCTCTCCCTTTCTCTCTCCTCCTCTTTCTCTCCATCTTTCTGTCTCTCTCTCTCCTTCTCTATCTCCCCTCTCACTCTTCGCCTTTCTTTCTCTCCCCTATCTTTGTCTCCCTCTCTCTCTCCCTTTTTCTCTCTATCCCCCTTTCTTTCTCTCCCTCCCCCCGTTCTTCCTCTCTCACTCCCCCTCTTTCTCTCTCTTTCCCACTCAATCTCTAGCTCTCTCTCCCTCTTTCTCCTTCTTTTTGTCTCTCTCTCTCCCCTTGTTCTATCCCTCCCCATTTCTTCCCCTGTCTCTTTGACTCTCACTCTCTCCTTCCCCACTATTTTCTCTCTCCATCTTTCTACCTCCTCTCTCTCCCTCTCTTCCCCCTTTTCAGTATCTCACTCTCTCTCTCCCTCTTTCTATCTCTCCCCTGTCTATCTCTCCCTCTTTCTCTCTCTCCCCTCTCTTTTTCTTTCTCTCCCTCATCTCTCAGTCCTGGTCTGGTACTGTAATGCTGCATCTGGCCGCTAGATTTAAGGCCGGAGAAAATACATACATTTGGAAATGCATTGGTTTCAACCAGATTGCATTACAATGCTTGTGTGCATATAAATGTGTATTTTATAGGTTCTTATTGTGTTACACATATATTTAAGGGCACTTTTTGCCATGATTTTCACTGATTTCCATTCCAGCTCAATATCTTTGTGATCCTGTGTTAAACCGGAAAAATGCAATTGCACATCGCGACTGAGTAAAAAGTGATGTGATCACAAGGATATTGAGCTGCAATGGAAATCAGTGAACATCATGATAGAAAGTGCTCTTAAATATATGTGTAATACAATAAAAACGTATAAAATACACATTACTATGCGCACAAGCAGCACACATATGCCGCACACAAGCTGTACAGCTCATTCATATTAGTATTAGTATAAAGGAGTAAGTGGTGGGCTCTGCTACCACCAAATTTATTAGGGATTAGAGAGCATGTTATTATTTTTCATTTTTGTTTATAATTTGATTGCTGCTGTTTATTCAAATTGTTGGGATACATAATAGGTATATACTGTAAGTCTAGTACTATCCTCTGTATAATATATCTTATTATCACGGTTTGAATTGCCATTTATTTTCCTGCTGTTGGGACTCTCTGTTTTTATAATATTTTATACGCTGTGGTTCTGTTTTTAACTTTATCTAATAAATTATTATATATAACATTTGTGGATTAATTGGTACTATTATTATGTTTAAATATCTTCTATATACTATTCTGTGTCATATCCTAAAGGAGTTGCCATTATAGACAGATAAGTGTCTTGTTTCTTCAGTTTTACTTCACATTGTTTTTACACTTGTCTATATTGGTAGGTAATATATTTATTTATCATATAAGTAAGTACTTGGGATGGATATACTGTTATAAAATACCACATCCCTACTGTATACTGTTTCTCTTTATTTATTAAATGTGGTCATTGGCCTAGTTTTATGTTATCTATGTGCCTACACTCATCATGTTTGAATTCTCTTCTTGAACTTCACCAGGACTTAAACTAAAAAGTTTTAGTTTTATTCCTTGTGGCTTCATTTGCATTTATGATTAAGCACTACATGTCCTCCTTTGTTGTTTTGTCACAGTATGAGGCTTTTATGTAAATTATGGGTGTTTGTGCATCAGTGGCAGCGCTAAAGAATGGAGGGCTGTGGCGCAAAAAACAATTTGGGCCCCAGTAAAGATTTGTTTGCATTAGTAACAATTCATTCAATGCCCCTCACAAAGACCCTTTCCCATTGCTGCTTTCCACCATGATGCCTTTCCATAGCTGATTCTCTTGCCTTGCCTCCTGCTTGAGCAAAGCTCCTCTGCATGCAGCACAGCTCAAGGATAAGTGTGTTCCACTTTCTTGTGTCATCGTTTACTGGGGGGGATGCCTGGTAAGGCCGAGTTTATGTTTATGATGGGCAAAAGAATGATAGAAGCCCTCCACCGTACAGAGTTCAGTAATACAGAAAATAAATAGTACATTCATGTTTCCATTTGATTAAGTTTAAAAACATATTTCCTGTTCGGGTTTCCCAGAAATACAGTTATTGCACTGCACTATGGGAAACTGGGTATGCTCAGTTCTCATTCGCTGAATTACTGCCTACACAGGCAGTATGCCTTTTAAAAAATAAAAATAATTTCATACAGTGGTCCTTTAAATGCATGATCAGTTTCAGTTCCAACATGCCACACCGTATGTGCATCAGATGCGGGATAACCGTGCTTGATATGATACAGAATTAATTAATGTTGGAAGAATCCAGTTATAACCACATAATTAATTGGACTGTTTATTGCAGAACGTACCGGGTTCACATTGAGACCAGCAGCCGGTTTGATTTCTGCTCGGGATTTCTTGGCCTGTCTGGCTTTCCGAGTATTTCCCAGCACACAGTACATACGACATCCCTCAGCATCCATGCACTCGCCAGAGCCGTGAGTACAAGAAGAAACTTATAGAATGTGTATAGGGACTATTTGTCTGTTTTAACTGCACTCCAGTATAAAAAATAACTGGTCACCTTCTAGTGTCTTTAAGGTATACTAATATGCATTAAATGATTAAATGATGCACCATACACTATGATACTATGTATTTGTGTTTTATACAGATTTATTCCAAGCATGTATGTAAAGGTTGTTTTCACATCTCTTTAGTGACTGCTGCCATGAATTATTGGGCCATATCCCCATGTTAGCAGACAGGGAGTTTGCACAGTTTTCTCAGGTAAGATTCACATTATAGCAAAATGGAAACAGTATAAATATTAAATTAATGTCTACACTGAGTCAATAAGAATGTCATAATTGAAAATGAAATAAATACTAACATATTTTTAAAAACAAAAACATAACTTTGACTGCACATATTAACTAAAATGTCCATCTGGTCTGCCAGTTGTATCTATTTAAAAAGGTAGGGCTTAATGAATGGATGGCCTTATGTTTATCCCACTTGAGTTCCTTTACTGTTTTTGGTTGTATCGCTTCGGCTTGGAGCGTAAATATAAGCTGTGAAAGAGACAATATGTCAGATTTTCCTGTGCAGTGATGTTAATGACTGTGTTAGTGAAGTCAATATTTTATTTCTTTACTGCAGGAAATTGGTCTTGCTTCACTTGGAGCATCTGATGAAGACATAGAAAAACTTTCAACTGTAAGTATAAAAGATTGTAATGTGTAATACAGAATGTATATGTCAGAGGCACTAGTTTGTCATATTTCAATTTCTGTTTTTGCAGATAATTAACACCTATCTGTACAATATAAATGGATTAATATAATATGTGCAGATTACAAGTATTTGTGCCATATGTGATTAGAGGAAAGTGTGTTAGTGAACTCTTGAAAGGGCCGCCCAGTGTTGTTCTGTGTCACATTTGTACTATGATTTCACATCTCCAAGAATTATCTGACAATTTAACCTTTGGAATAAATCTTGTTTATTTTATAAAAGTAACACCTTTGAGAGAATTGCATCTTCCTATGCAAACTTTAAATGGTAACTTCCATGTTAACGTAAGTTTCTTTCATATCAAGGAAATAACTGTATACAGTAAAACCCCTGTTATCCGGCACCCACTGGGACTCCCTATTGCCAGATAACTGTAGTTGCCGGTTAATCGCGAGTCCCCGATTTTAAGGTTCTAAACAACCCGTAACCCCCCCCAAAAAAAAAACTCAAAATGCCTTTAAAAAGGCATTAGCACCTAAACCGGGCCATTTAATGCCCAAAAAAACAATTAGGAAAAAAGTTAGCATTTTTTTTTGCAGTTTCGAACCGGATAATGCCGGTTATGCCGGTTGAACAGGATTTTTTTTTATTTTAGAAATTGGTGCCAGTGCCGGTTGCTTGAGAGTCATGTTTAGAAGAGTGCCGGATAACCGGGATTCTACTTTATGTAAAAGTTGGAACTTGCCTCGTTTGCCAGTTACTGCTGCACTTTTGAGGAGAGCAGGAGCTGTCATAACAAACAAAGATTTTGTTTCACGCTTATCAGTGACACTGAGCAATGTGACTAATTGGGTTTTAAAATCAAGAACCAATCAAGCTACAGCTGCAGTTCTAAAATGTGACATTACAATATATTTTCTGTGTTCTTCACAAAACCTAAAACATGTATTTGCAGATCTCTAGAGAACATTAATTTGGATGCTTTGCAAGTCTATCATTTCCACAAGGTTGAACATTTCTTACTAACTGTACATAACATGCTTTTTTAAATATATTTTTGTTGGAAGCACATAAAATTATACAAAGAAAAAAGTTGTATGAAAATAAAAACATACATTTCCCTATTCATTTCCAACTGCCTTTCAAGAATTTCCTTCTGGAAGTCTGTCCACCATCTCAAACTCAACATGTTAAAGACTGACCTTCTTGTCTTCCCATCCTCTATCAAAGCTTCCACTCCTCAAATATATCTCACTGGTGACCATGCCATCATCACTCCCACCTCCCAGGCCCATTGTCTTGAGGTTCTACTGGACCCTGCCCTCTATTTCATTAATTTTCATCATCTTGTCAACATTTTATCTAACACAAGACACAACTAAAATTCTAATCTATTCAACTCCCTCCTTGCTGGCCTCCCCATCACCCGTCTGTCCCCACTCCAATCCATAATGAACGCCTCCGCTAGACTTATCTACCACACTCAACGCTCAGTGTCTGCAGCTCCTCTCTGTTAGTCACTCCACTGGCTTCCCATAGCCTCCAAAATACAATTTAAAATCAGGACCCTAATTTACAAAGCCCTCAACAACAGTGCACCCCCTTATATCTCTGCTCTCATCTAAAAATACTCCCCCCCCCCCTCAGTTCCTCTAACAACCCTCTTCTTCCTCTGTTATTCTCTCTTATCACCTCCTCTCACTTAGGCTTTCAGGACTTTTCTCATGCTGCCCCTATTTTTTGGAACTCCTTGCCTCACTGCCGTAATTATCCTTCTCGCATTTGTAGTTTATGACCTTCTTCCTTAATGTGTAAAATGCGTCTATTACCCGCCTGTTTATAATGTAAATTTGCGATTTTTCACTCTTGTAAGGTACTTTGGGAAAGCATTTTGGACGCTACATTCTAAGCTTAAAAACAGGACCCTCAATTTGTTTGCATTGTGTTTTGCCTTGTACTTAATCCACGTATAGTGCTGCAGAGTTAAGCTAAGTTAGCTTGTTACAAATAAAGGATAATAATTTTATTAAAATATATTTTTCAAGGTATACATGATATAACCTCAACTTCTATATCCTTCACTTCCTTTTTTATTTTGTATTTATTAAGTAAAAAACGAACTTAAAATACATTTTTATTTTCAACGTATAAATGAGTGCACTGTGAATGTCCACTAAGCATTGCCAGCTCAAATGTAACCTACTGAAAGAAGCAGTTCAGTATCTCCTCCTTCTAATACAGGAATAAATATGAATAATTACTTCCCCCTACCCCATATACCATATGATTGACACCCTCAAATATTTGGTATAGTGTTCTCTAATGTGTTTCACTACTCACATCACCCCTAGTTATATACTGTTTAATTATTATTATCGTTTATTTGTAACGCGCCAACATATTCTGTAGCGCTAATTACTACATTTCTATGCATAGATTGCCAACATACCATATGCCCCTTGTTTGAAACAGTATTTTTGAGATTACCATTTCTCTAATGCCCAAATGCATAGCCAGGTATTATCTCCCAGGGTTATAGTAGAAGCATGGGATACAAATAATAAGTATATATTCTTTTTCTCTGTTTATATTATAGCTATACTGGTTCACCATTGAGTTTGGACTCTGCAAGCAGAATGGATCCATCAAAGCTTATGGAGCAGGACTCTTATCCTCATATGGAGAGCTTATGGTATCAAAATATATCATATACACTATTAAGAGTTTTATACTAATTTTATATATTCTATTTATTTATATATGCATACAAAACCTTTACCCAAGGCACTTTACAGTTATAAATACAGCACATAATTATTTTGTAGTAGTAGTAGTACATTTGTAGAAAAAGTATAATAGAGCACAGATGGAGATGCAAGAGGCCATAGGCAAGGATCAGTCAGGTTCATGGGCACAATAGGTCAAGCCCAGATATCAGGAAAGGTTGGATATTATTAAGGTTACATCAGAGTTGTAAAGTGAAAGGAAGCCGTCTTTAGGGAGGTAAGAAACGCGTGCAGGTTTGGAGACTGTCTAATGTGAAGTAGTAGCTTATTCCAGTGGAGAAGAGCAAGTAGGGAAAGGAAACAGAAGTGAGATTTGGATCATAGGGAGAGTGTTAGAAGATAATGATTTGCTTGTTTTACATTAAAGTATGTATGATTAACTTGTATAATCTTGTATCTAGTATGCTCCATTGGATTAAATGGGAACTTTCTTTTCTATAGTCTTTCCACCTCATAGCCATGTGATATGCTCCCCCATTACATATTATATCATATAGTGAATTTTGTATCACCTTATCTTAGACCTGTTCATTATCACTAAATTAAAAAGACATAATGTTAATATGTGATTCAGTAGCATAATATAATATAAATAACATTAGACCTTTATAGAACACTTTCAACAAATCAAAGTATGACTTATATGCAGTTTTATATATTTAACTAATATTTCTTATTAGACTTAGATTTTTAATGGTATGCTAACAATGCAAAATGACAATGCACATATGAAACACTATTTTTATAATTATTTATATCAGTCACATTTACTTATGAATATTATATAATACATTTGACCAGATCTCTCCTAAAATGTATAATACATGACTACATTAAAGGTCACTCTATGTTTTAACATCACATCTGCAAACTCTAGCAAGTTAAAGCTGATAAAGCAGTGTTTTTCAAAAATACATATAAACAAAGACATTGTAGAATTCTATGAATGGCTTGATTATGTTAAGGTCATATTTGAGGATATTGAATCATTATTACCAAGGGCTCAGTGCTTGTAGACATTATTGTTTTTATATATTTGGGTTAAAGGTCTAAAACATTAAGAAGATTAAGTGGCATCATAATAATGGAACCAACCAAGTTCGGACAATGCTTTAAATCTTCTTATTTAACCATAATGAAGAACATACCAATTAATCCCCCAGTAGGTTTAGTTATTTTGGTTGAGTACATGACTTCACATGCTATTGTAATACAAACTGTAATTATAAATAGAATGTGCTACAGCTTCTAATTAATTACATTTGCATTTTACCATACAGTTCTCAGTACCAGATATGTGTCTTAGTAAGAATCAGACTATATGGTGGATTATTTGGCTGGACTTCTTGTCAGAAATGACAAAATCCACACATATGTGTATTAGCAATTAAGCTAAAACATAATAATTAATAATTTAGCCAAAAACAAAACATATTAGTGATAGAATATATATAAAAACATCTAGTACCATTTTTGGACATTAGATAAACTGCTAAAATATATTACATTCTAATGACAATACATGGTAGACAAGAAGCACATTATAGGACTACTGAATAAAATATTGTTGAAGAGGAAGAAGCTCTTCCAATCTAGAGAACAGGCTGGGGGCTGCTTGGGAAGTATATGAGGGCCGCACTGGATTTATAGTATCCCACACCCACTATACCAATAATACTACTAACACTGTCACGGTTAGCAGGAATGTCTTTATCTGAAAAGTTTAATAAAAATTTTACTACCAGTAAAACATAAAATCTGCCACCCCAACTACAAAAATAAAAAATAAATAAAATTAATGTTTTCCATTTGCCCAAAATCCCACTATCAAATGTGAATTCATTTCACCCACTCATTTTATGTATGTTTACATGTGCATTCCAAATCATGAAATTGATTATATTAAAAAATCTGATATTTCTTCACTCAGAACTGATGCATTTTAATTCCATGTTTTTTGTTAATTTTTTCTTTA
>CM050167.1:284498624-284803624 GCA_027410445.1 Discoglossus pictus | reverse complement strand
AGAAAATTACTTTATTTGGATACTATTGATCCTAGACAACGCCGAAAAATGTTTAAAAAGTGCTTACAAATTTACAAAGTACCAGGGTTTCAATACTAAGACAGTTATGAATATAGAAATAATCAGTTGTATAGCAATTAGTCTAGACCCATTCATTCATAAACTGATATAGTACTATTATTCTAAATCTATGCAAATCAACTCTCATATATCAGGTTATACTGATGATCATGTTAATACAGGATACACTGATAATCACAGAGTTGAAAAAATGTAGATAAAAAAGCACATAGTATACATATTGTTAAAAACAAAAAAACGATATAGTGGGACACAGGTATTCAATATCTCCAAAAACGGGGTGTTTTGACAACTATATATTTAAGCAGAAAAAGTATTTCATAGTTGCAATAGTCATGCATATGCTAATATGAAAAGCCATGCTGCAACATGCATAAAACAATTAAAAACACACTACCTGATTAAATGCCAACACCAAAACATGAAACTGCTTGTCATATTAACCCTTTTTCACTCACAGAGGTTCTAATGTGTACCCTAGAACATAAATATAATTACATATAGTGCCTTGCAAAAGTATTCCCCCTCTTGGCATTTTTCGTGTTTTGTTGCCTCACAACCTGGAATTAACATGGATTGTTTGAGGATTTGAATCATTTAATTTACAGAACATGACCACAAGTTTGAAGATGTTTTTTTTATTGTAAAGCAAACAACAAATAGGACAAAATAACAGAAAAAGTCAATGTGCTTAACTATTCACCCCCATAAAGTCAATACTTTGTAGAGACCCCTTTTGCAGCAATCACAGCTCCAAGTCGCTTTGGATAAGTCTCTATGAGCGTGCCTCGTCTTACCACTGGGATTGTTGCCCATTCTTCCTTGCAAAACTGCTTCACCCCCTTCAAGTTGGATGGTTTGCGCTTGTGAACAGCAATCTTTAAGTCTAACCGCAGATTTTCTATTGGATTGAAGTCTGGGCTTTGACTAGGCCATTCCAACACATTTCCATGTTTCCCTTTAAAGCACTCAAGTGTTGCTTTAGCAGTGTGTTTGAGGTCATTGTCCTGCTGGAAGGTCAACCTCTGTCCTAGCCTCAAATCACGCACAGTGTGCTACAGGTTTTGCTCAAGAATATCTATGTATTTAGCACCATCCATCCTTCCCTCAACTCTGACCAGTTTCCCAGTCCCGGCTACTGAAAAACATCCCCACAACATGATGCTGCCACCATCACGTTTCACTGTGGGGATGGTGTTCTTAGGGTGATGTGAGGTGTTTCGGGTTTGCGCCAGACAAGTTAAATTTTAGTCTCATCAGACCAGAGCACCTTCCTCCATACATTTTGGGAGTCTCCTACATGCCTTTTCACAAACTCAAAGCGTGTTATTTTTTTGTTGCCAAAAGTAATGGCTTTCTTTTGGCCACTCTGCCATAAAGCCCAACTCTATGGAGCGTACAGCTTATTGTCATCCTATGTACAGATACTCCAGTCTCTGCTGTGGATCTCTGCAGCTCCTCCAGGGTTACCTTAGGTTTCTATGCTGCCTCTCTGATTAATGCCCTCCTTGCCCCCGGTCCATGAGTTTTGGTGGGTGGCCGTCTCTTGGCAGGTTTGCTGTTGTGCCATGTTCTTTCCATTTGGTTATGATAAATTTGATGGTGCTTCTGGGGATCATCAAAGATTTGGATATTTTTTAGTGGTGCCTCTTGCTTAGTGGTGCCTCTTGCTTAGGTGTTGCAGCCTATGCGACCTTTCAAAAAAGGTGTTTATATGTAATGACAGATCATGTGATGCTTAGATTGCACACAGGTGGGCATCATTTCACTAATTATGTGACTTCTGAAGGTAATTGGTTGCACCAGAGCTTTTTATGGGTTTCATAACAAAGGGGGTGAATACATACGCACATACCAATTTTCTGTTTTCTATTTCTAAAAAATAGTTTTATGTATCTATTTTTCTCATTTCACTTCACCAACTTACACTATTGTGTTCTGATCCATCACATAAAATTCAGATGAACAAAACAATGAACTTAAGGCTGTATTGTAACAAAATAGGTAAAAAGTCAAGGGGGGTGAATATTTTTGCAAGGCACTGTATTTCCATATCCTTGACATCATGGCCACCTTTGATTGACTGTGGTGCTTGTGTGATGAACCACGACCTGCATAATGAGCATTGTGGATCATGGCTCACATGAATATGTGTACTGCAGGTTCGGTCTGCCATCTGCATGTGCATCAGACATGTGCTCTGCTGGATCTGCTGTGCAGTGTGTGAGACTGACCAATCGATGACATGTTCCCAGAAATTGTTGTTAATATGCAGCTGAGGTTAGGTTAGGACAGTATATGACACGCACATGCAGTCCTACTGAGTCTGTATCCACATATGCCGCAGTGCACACACCCAGACATGTACTCTCTTTTGAATGTCAAATCAATCTTGATCTAATTGTGATTTGTACTCAGAATCAGTTTTAACTGCAGGTATTGGCCAGACATTTCATTGATAAAAATTATGATAATGATATGTTTGCTACCAGGATTTACATGGTTATGGATGCCCCATATATTTTCAGTCATAACCATAGAGCTTACAGTGCTATTGTATGTCAATTAGCTATGTGTGTGGGCAGGGGTGTAAGAGCCAGAATAATTATAGGGGGATACAGCTCATTGTATACACCAGCCAGAGTAAACGCTTAATTATACATACATACAAACATTATGATATTTGCCGGGGTATTTGTCCACCCCATCCCCCCCCCCCCCACCAGTTCATACACCAATGTGTGTGGAGTTTATGTGTGTGCATATGAGAGTGTGATGATGTATATGATACTCACATGGCATGTTTCTCGGCACACTCGTGGTTCATTCCACTCAATCCACAACTACTGTCGCTGATTCAATCCTTCAGGATCTGCTCCCATCCACAGTATGTGATCTTGGCTGGTGGCCCACCACCGGTTGCATGTGCAGCTCTTGCCTCCTCTGCCATCTTCCTCTTCACCTTCAGCCGGCTGTCGTCATACCTGTGTTTGACAGACTTTACATCCCTGTTTGCAACCCCTAATGCTGCAACAGCTGAAGCTATCTCACTCCAGGCCTCTGCCTTCTGGTTAGACCTCATATCTCTCTCCCCATGTATAATCCTATAGCGGGCATGGATTTCCCTGAGGAGGACATTCATCTCCTCTAGGCTATAATTGGGAGCCCTGTAGTTTGCTACAGCCTCTTGCCCTTCAAACTGTCCCTGGGGTTTCTGGCCTCCCTGTTCTCTCCTTGGGGCCGGTGACTCATCCCCACTACCCCCCCCCCCACCTGGGATCAGTCCTCTACCCCTCTGCCCCTTCTCCTTGTGTGCCTACATCTGGGGGCACATCCTCTCCTTAGTCTCCTCCTCTCCTCACTCTCCTCCGGTGTTCCCCTCTCTCTCCTCCTCTCCTCTCTCTCCTAACTTTCCTCCTTTCCTCCTCTACCATCCTGTAATTTATGAAAAAAATATAAGGATAGATCAATATAATATATAAGAGTATGTGGTAAAACAAGAATGTGTGTAGTATTGTAATTGTATGGGGGTAGGTAGAGGTATGGGGGATGCTATGTGTAGGTATTAATCTATGTGTGTGAATTATGTGATATCAGTAATTATGTGTGTTGTAAATTAAGGGTTAATATATCTAAGTGGTCAAAATTACAAAAAACTCACAAAGCTCCTTCTCTCTCTCTCTCTCTCTCATGCTCAGAAACCCACCAACGCCTAGGCCTGTGTGTTTTATGTGTTTACTTGCTCAGCTGCAGCACAGTCAATGATTTAGGTTTTTGTGTCCTTTAAAACCCCTTATTGCTGTGTTAATTGCTGTTCCCCAGTTTTTATTGGCTGTAAGGCTTATGTTGCACTCCATGATTACGGGTTTGGATTGGAAATGCGGCCCGAATCTATTCCAGCCCCCTAAAAGTTTGCAGCGAGGAAAAGGGTTTACAGGCTTGCGGCCCTGGCCCTTTGGTTGCTGCCTGGTTGAATGTAATAGCTCTGTATCTTCAGCAGATTTCAAACCCGCAGACATATGGGCTAGACGCCGACCGCGGCGTGCTTGGAATTTAATGGGGCTGCATGGCTACTAAACATACTCTGAGTTTACCATTTATTGAACACCTGATGTGACGTATCTATTAGGAGACACTTAATACCTGTAAATATAATAGGATATAATGAGTATTTATACGAGAGAACCTTGAATGACTGGGAAGAAATTTAAGTCTCTTTGGAAAGGTTTTGTTTTGTAATTAATTATGTATTTGACTGAATAATGATTGTACTTTAAAATGTGTAAATATTTTTAAATATTGTTTTATATTTAAATACATTTTAAAGATTCCACTGATATATGTATGTTTATTTTTTTCAGTATGCCTTATCAAACAAACCAGTACTAAGACCATTTGATCCAGATGCAGCAGCAGTTCAGCCTTATCAAGACAATTCCTATCAGCCTATTTACTTTGTTTCAGAAAACTTTGAAGACTCCAAAGCTAAACTAAGGTAAGTCCAACTTCCTATATCAGGAACTTAATCTCAATAACATAATGCGATCCAAACTGCCAATGCACCAAGAGCAGCAGGACACAAAAGTACTGAAGATGGATAACTAATAGTCTGTCACAATGTCACATGCTCAGTATGCCCTAGCAGTCTCTCCTAACTTAATTGAAGTTAGCTTATGAAATCCTAACAGTTATTGTACAGACCATAATCTTATTAAGGTGCCACTGTAATGCTCCAGCTTTCTTCATAAGGGGTAGTCAATAGGCGGATTTGCATCCAAATCATGGCATCCTGAACTAGCTTCCAAAACCTTAAATAGCACTGTATTTCTCTAAAAACATATGTCTTAAGTAGGCATTAATTTAATTCACATTCAAAGAAAAGACTGTAGGGTAGTCTATGAAAGATTTTGTAGAGTTATTATGACTGTGCTATTACTAGCACTAACAATAATACCACTAATGAGATTAAAAAATGAATATAGTTGTATTTTTAACATTTACTATTATGAACTACACTTGAAAATATGCAACTTGTTATCTTCTATATGCAATTGTGCTGATATGGAATCCTCCATTTTGGTTTCAGCAGATCAACTTTGTGTAATATTTGTAACCTTACCCTTTAGAAATGATGTATATTTTGTCCATTGTAATACTGTACAGTATAAGTACTATAATTTACATTGCATGTGTATGGAACTTCATTAGGAATTCCATTTTGTAATCTTGTACATTTCTATTACACTGGTAAAAAGAAAATACTTTTTTTTTCTGTAGACAATATACTATGAAGATGAAGAAATCTTTCTCCCTACATTATGATCCTTTTACCTGCAGCATTGAAGTTTTGGATTCACCTCAGAAAGTTAAGAGTATACTCAATCAAATAAAAGAAGAGCTGGAAAGCTTATGTTATGCCCTGCATAAAGTTTCCTAATTGGGATAAAATGATAAACCCCATTGGATGGAGATTAATATATACATTTCGAACAAATAAGAAGAAAATGCCTAAACAAATGTATGATTTGAAGACAAAATGTTATACTTTAGTACATGAAATGATTAAAGGCCACTGTAGTTCAAACATTTCTAGCATTAATTTCAAAAATCCAATTTAACGATTACAAAAGTTTTTTTATGAGAAATAATTTATTGTGTAGAAAAATTACATTACATTTAGACAGTGTGCAATTGGTTTTTCTCCTCTGCCCTGATACGAAGGGCAGTGAGCCTTATGGGTGTCTGAACTGCAACATATTGTGCTTTTGTTTTAATGTAAGAAAACACTTTGAGCCTCAGTAAATTTGGAGGCTGCAAGTTATGGAGTATAGGCCGTATCTCTGCGGGCCTCCTCCGGGCCCACAGTGTCTACAACTTATGGTGCTATTCAATTGGCTGAGCCCGCAAGTCCCGGCCCGATAGCACACAATGTAAACCATGCTACAGTATGTAGCATTTGTGAGCTTGAACATCAAGCAAGGCCGTAACTCCTGATTAGAAACAGCCAATGGAAACAGAGATTGTCATCATTACGTCAACGAAAAATGGAGGTTGGATTTCAAAGTCCTCCGGGCTTGAATTACGAGTTACGATCGGACCCACATTCCTGAAATATTGCAATATTAATAAAACCATAAATATGATATTCTATTACATGTGAGTTCCATTATATGTATTAACACATTGATTGATCGATATAACACGGAAATTAAACATAAAATAAAGTATTTTTGGGGTTGATTTGCGAGCTTGAGAATGTTGTACTATTAATTCTAAGACCTAGCATCACTTTTAATACAAGTACAGTAGTTTGTGTATATGTGCATTTAAAGTGCTCTGGACATGTCATTAGGCCCTTTGCGAGTCCTACTCGGTACCTGTGACTTGTGGTTCGACTTTTGCCATTTGCGGGCTTGACGGCTTGCTTAGCAAGGGGGAATCGAAGCAATTGAATATCGATTTGCGATTTTAGCGTTCACAACTCTTGCGGCCATGAAAGATCAAAGGCTTGGAGGGCATTAACTTGTGATGTGCACTATCGCAGTGAATCCAAGGCCAGAGCTTGTAACCCAATCGGAGCTGGCAAAAAGACGCCAATAGAATAGCAATATTGAGCTTTCCCTGATAGCTCAATTGAATGAGGCTCTTTGTCTCCATCAATCATAATTTACACTTCACCTTAGAGCAGTAGTATTATAAACACCAATGAATGTTATTAATTTTCCATGGGAAAAAAATATTTTGCATTGTATAAAACATGCTCTTGAAAATGCATTACACATAATTTGGACTACAGTAACCCTTTAACTCTCCATTTGAGAAGTCATGGACTTCCTATCATACATTTAAATACAATTTTAAATAGTTCTTGCCTGAAAAAAATGTGATTCAGAGATTAAAGAATTTGCTTTAAAAACTTTTCAAATGCAGCTTTTTAATATAATTATGACCACCCCCTGATTAAAGGTTTCTATTACATGGCTCCCATACAACATCTTACAAGTTATGTAAGCTCTAATGTAGCTTTTACATGTTGCCTGTAAAAACCCTTACAAGTGATCACTACACATGAACTGTTCCCTGCTCTATGTGTTGTTTTAGCTAAAGTGTGAATACATGCAGCCTTAAATTGCGATTCAGCCAATTGAATCGGGCTCTATATAAGCACAGAGCATATTTTTTTTACAGAAGTTTTTAGTTAGTGAACTTCTATCCAAAAGTAAGGTCTTCACTAACTAAAAACTTCTGTAAAAAAATTATGCTCTTTGCTTATATAGAGCATTTTTCAATTGGGCAAATCGCAATTTAATTTAGTTTGCATAGGAGCTTACGGATAATGCTACATGTTTTCAAGTGCTCGCAGTGAGCCTAAGCCTCAGGTATAAACTTATACTCTTGTGAGACCAGCAAAACCGATATGAAAACATTTATTAAACATATTAAAATTAACAAGAGTGCATTACATACCAATACAAGAAAAAATAACAAAAATACAAAAGATCAATCAACTAAATCACAATGTCAATTACAAATACTGTTTACATAATTAAACATTGACACCCAACTAATGCTATGTCACACCTGGTTAATACAGAGCCACAGGGGCTAATGCCAACCCATCTGCTCTACAAATACATCTACAACCGCTCAATAATAATTCTGTCTTAGCATTTTACTATGTATCCCCTGACATTTAATACCATGTAATATGTGTGAAATTAACATATAGTGTGATGTGTCTGGACTACAATGTTAATGTGCAATGATAATAAACAACATCACACAATGTGTTGTCAATCAGTGTGTAATTCCTAAGACCTTAACTTATGACATAACACTTACAGCCTTATTAAATTGCGATTCATTAAATTTAAAAGGGCTCTGTTTAAGCACACAGCATATTTTTTTATGAAGTTTTTAGTTAGTGAACTTCTATCCAAAAACAAGGTCTTCACTAACTAAAAACTTCTGTAAATAAAATATGCTGTGTGCTTAAATAAAGCCCGTTTAAATTTACCGAATCGCAATTTAATAAGGCTGATAATGTATAGGTGGTAAAAAAAGAGTGTCGCTATGTTCACCGAGATTGAGTCCATGTGCACAACTATAATGAATATTATACAGTTACTCTCCTGAGTTCAAACAAAGAGAGCCCAAAAACACAAGCAGAAACATACTGCAATCCTGGACTGCTGGTAGTACTCAGAGAACAGACTTCACCACCACTGGTCTAGTGTATGTGAGCATAACAAAATAAAGAGATGCATGTACTCACCTTGAAGCGTTTAAAGACCAGTTCAAGTCCAACAGCTGGGGAATGGCTACACTACTAGTGATGAACATACTGAACCCTAACAGTGCTTCCCATTCTTTATAGTTCACCCCCTTGGCTGGCCCACCACCTGCGGCTCTTGCATTTCTTCCTCAATCTTCTTCCTCCTCATGACCCAGTAGTGTTCATACCGGTGCTTCACACTCTTTAAGGCATATCTAAGTTTCCCTGTTTTTACCCTTTTCTAATCTAACACATGCTGCTTATATCAGAAACACACATTACATTGAGTCATTATATATATATACAAACAGATTTATTTTATTTTAAAATAAAACTTGTTTTCCACACCCCTAGAGCTACTTACATAGGCACAGTGTACCAACCAATAGTGACACTGGATTTGGGTATGGATTTTACTAACCTTCAAGCCGACAGCAGCACAATGCAAAGATTCACATAGCAGTGCCTGGCTCTTCTTGCTTCATTGTGCAGGGGACTAAACATCACATGATTACCTGCTACAAAAACTGCCATCATAGATGGATGCAATGTATTAGCTGCGTGTGATCGACCAAAACAAAATTATGAATTTTATACCAATTTTAGTAGCGTTTTACAGGGGTGTTAACTCTGAAAAACAACTCCTTGCAAACTAAAGATAATCAGCAAGCTTAAGGGTAAGTATAATGATGTTTATTTTGGTATTTCTTATGCAAAATTTTTTTGCATACACTACTGATTTTCCTCTATGCCTTTAATGTCCCTTGGGTACACTCTCACCACTCCTCTGTCGCCACCTCCTTCTACATCGGTGCCTTTCTGATTAACTCTGACTTATACACCACCATGGATATAGTATAAGACACATCTAGACAGAGATGAGGAGTACCAAAAACTCTTCTTTGGAGTAGTTGGTTATCCTGTGCTTCTTGTCAGCATATTGGCCCCCTAACTGTGCCTTGGTGTCAAACCTTACATGCTCTTCCCTGATATCTGGGTCTCACCATTACTCCTCACTCCACTATTTCTCGAGATCTCCCCCACCGTTCCTGATGCTGGTGTGCCTTCACTAGTTGGGGCTTTTCACACTCCACTTTATCTCCTTTTCCTTCCCTTCTCTGCATATCTTCCCCTCCCCTTGTGCTATGTGAATTATGTGTTTGCTATTAGTGTGTACTGCAAAGGAATGAGGTATGAGGATGCGGTATGAAGCAACGGTATATATGAGTTGGAAATGTGATCTGTAGTATGGGTTTGTTGCTATGTGGTAGATGGTGTGGTAGGTGGGGTTATGGGGTCGATTGTGTGATAAACTAAATGTATATTAATATCTAGTACATGGGGGTATATTATCTACGTGTAATATTTACATGTGTTGTTATGTATGAAAATAGATACAGTTTCAAACAACAAGTTACTACTTTAACAAATACTCTATCTTTTTTATCACAAAAAAATATCCTCTGCTCCTGGAACCTGTAGGTTAGCGTTTCAATAGAATACATCTAAACATTTAGAGAAAAAAACACCTGCAGCCAATATCACGGGTTACAATCACTTATGGGAATCTAATAGAATAGGAGCTTTGAAAAATTAAACTTGATAATGAGAAAATATTAGCTTTAATTTATTAGCTGTTACATGCAATTATTCTTTGCATATTCTTGTCTTTCTTAGCTGCTTGTTTCAGTTGCTTTCTCAGCAGAGTGTGTCCTTGTAAACTAATCTGGTCTTCTCTAGGTGTTCTGAAAGCACTGGAGCCTTGAATCGTCACCTTTTCATCATAGCCGTAAATTATTTTTTTGCAATTAAGATCTTTTCCGTATCTAGAGAAGTGCATCAAAAAAATAAAAAAAGGCAGCTTCCACTTGCACAATTGCATATAAGGTAATAAATGAATGCCCACATTATTTCTTTTACGTTCTAACAAAAATGACAATTAATAATTGCAGTTTTTTAACATAATATATATATATATATATATATATATATATATATATATATATATATACATATATATATATATATATATATATATATATATATATATATAGATAGATAGATAGATAGATAGATAGATAGATAGATAGATAGATAGGTAATCAATTGTATTTCCTAACCTCCTGAGCGGTATGGTCCCTGATTTTGGGAGGACTGACCTACAGCATACCACAATAAGAAAGTATGTGGACTCCCAAGGGAAGTGTATAGATGCATCTATGAAAAGTCCACCTGTGCCCTAAAAAGAAAGCATTAATGTGATGCTGGAGCATGATGTTCATAAATATACAGGTTCACTATAGTTGTTATGAATCAAAGCCCTAAGATATTTTTTGTGTATTACAGTCATACTGAAGAACAATTATTATTAAGATTGTTATAAAAGCAACAAACTCAGGAAACTGATGCTAAGGTGACATGAAGCTTTAATCTTGCCTTTGGAGGAATTTCTTATGATTTCTCATATAACAAAAAATAGCATCACTAAATAAATGATATATAACATTAAATTACATTATCTATGACATCTCTTCTGATACGAAATCAGCACTATTTTGTTGCTACTTTCCCAGCAGTATATGGTTTCATAGAGCTTTTCTGACAGGCTCCTATATCAGAGGTACCTCCCGAGATAATTGGAATGTCATGGTTTAATTGTATGCAGATGGTGCATAATTATATTATGAAATGGTGTAGTGTTGTTGCCCAGATACAAATGTATGTTCACATTTTTCTGACCTCAAATAATGAAATATTTTCAATGAATCATGACTTGCACTGCAGTGTGTTTAATTTTCATTTATTTAAATTCTTATTATCTGACCACCCTGATTTGTCTTCCATCAGTAGCACATCTATCCTCTACTTGCATAAATAGATAGTTTGTCATTCTTTATATATACTGATCAGATTTGTAATCTATTTGTAATCTATTTATCTAAGTCTACCATCCCATTCATAAATGAGAAATGGGATATCTGCAGGGATGTTCTATTTAATGACACAATCGAATAAGTCTCTGTCCCAATTTAACCAGAAAGATCACTCTATCCAAAAATATAATACATTATCAAAATGTAAATACAGAGGAAAGAAAACTTTTATAAAATTATTTAATTCTTCATCCCCAAACAAACATGAGTTCTTACAAATTGGAAATTTTGGCACATATCTGTTTTTCTTTTTTTATCTCTATATTTTCTCTTTGTCCAGGCCCCACACATTTTACATTTATTACTGCTTCATCCTTCTATCTCTTAAATTCTAAAATAAGTGTATTTCTGGGTTTCTTCTTTTTCTTAATCTCTCAAGTCTACTGTAGTTTAAGTTTGTAAAATATTCAGTATTGTGGCTGACTTGAAAATTGTCTTATTTCTCAAATGTTCTCTTCATTCAACTCATTGTTTCTGAAATAAAAAATATATCTTTAGACACTGTTGATAAGAATTTAAAAGAATAGGAAGCGCATCCCTTTCGGTATCAGGGGACTTGAGTAAGTTTTTATTAATTCAATTAATGCAAAAGTTGCTTGTGGTTGTTCGTGGGTGTTGAAACGTAGAATTTGAATCAGTATTTTGTGACAAACATGCACATTTATGAAAAATGTATTTACGTGTAGTTTAAACAGTCATGCTTGTCCCATGCCACCTTCTGGATAGCTACCTTGTCGTGGTGAAGGGGCTTGAGTACCTCAGTGAAGCTGTGAGATATACCATGTACGGTCAGCCAAGATTTTCAGGTCCACTGGACAAGGAATTGGCAACCCACTCCAGTATTCAGTACTTTGCCATGAAAACTTTATGGATGAGCAGAATCAGACACAAGATGTGCCTGGCGTGCTGTGGTCCATAGGGTCATGGAGTGTCAGACATGACTGAACGACTAAACAACAACAATGTCCCAAGCATGAACATTTCGAAACTGGATAATGAAGTAGCAGCATGTGTAGTAATAATATTTATATTAAATTGGCTGATCAATTTTTGTACATTTTGCTGAAAAACTTGGCTTATATTTGAGTATATACATATATAATAGTTTTCCATAAACGGCTTATAAATTTCAACTGGTTGTCGTTAGGGGCATACAGATTCACCAGTTTGACTTTGTGACCATCAATTGATCCTACCCAAAGAATAAATCGCCCATGGGGGGGTCTATTAAAGAAAATACCTCAATTGGGTCTAAGTTATTTTTAAACAAAATTGCGACACCTCTTGACTTTTTATTGAAGGTGGAATAGTACCTAGGCTCATCAAATTTGGCACCAAAATTTGAATTTGGGCTTGTGCCCAATGGGTCTCCTGCAAGAACACTATGTCTGCTTTTTCTTGCTTACAGAATCTAATTATTGTGTTTCTCTTGCCTGGAGAGTTTAAGCCCTTTACATAAAGCTTAAAAATGTTATTGACATTAAAAAAGAGAGAACTTATCCATGATCTGAGATAATTTTTCACACATTTAAACATCAAGGCATAGAACAACCATTCCAAATTCGTACAATAATTTTTTGCAATCACTTTATCTATGGAGTTTGATAAATACACAACATTACATACATCATTACTCTCATGCATCCCCAACATCCACCAACTATTAGATCGCTGAACATAGTGTCGGCAGTCTAATAAAGCGAGGCTCACCGCCGTTGTTCAGAAATGGAAGGCCTACCTTAATGGGAGGCAACAGACTCTTGTAAGACTCTTAAGTAGCTATCTATAATTTATATCATAAATTCAAGTACTTTACAAAAATTGTGAAGTTTCCTTGTGAAATTAATTGTGCCCTGTTTAAGACAGACTTATGGTAAAAATTATCTTTGTGAAGAATGTAGTTTTTATATTGATTCTGTGTAATCTATAGATAATAAGCTGTGATTTTAAAGACTTTATAAAAAACTATTTGAATTATAAGAAAAAAATTTGGATTGAAAAAACACTTAAATATTATTACCAATGCTTTACTACATTTAAAATTACATTAGTGTTGCTAGTAATTGTTTGTCTAATACTATGGTTTAAGCAATAGTATTCAATAAATTATTCTCTTGTTGTGAGGTAATAGGAAAAGGGAAAAATAGTGCAAAAGTTGCCTTTGCGAGTTTGTACAAAAATCTAATAACTAATCGTACTTAATAGATAGTCTTCAAGCTTAAGTTATATCAATAACAAGCATGAGAATGAGCTTAAACTAAAAAATATAAACAACAACCAAAAACAATAGAAACAATCACGCTCTGCTTGTTGCCATTTTGGGGCTGAAAGTTGCAAATTCTGAGAAATTCTCATGGAAAAGTTTGTGTCAATGTTCCAACTTTTTAGAATGGTTGCCCCTTCTTTGGGAGAATTGATTTTATTGCCACTCCAGGTCTTTTTGAATTAATAATCCTACTGGAAAAGTCCATTTATAAATAAGGCCTTCTTTCCTAAGTGATTGAGTTATTTGGATGAACTCACGTTTCCTACTTAAAGTTGCTGGGGAAAAGTCCGAAAATATCTTGATATGATCATAAGAAGCAACAAAATATTTTATTTTGAAACTAGCCTTAGTGATCTCTTCTTTCATTGGAAGAAAATTAAATTTAACGATTACATCTCTATGGCTCTTGTTTTGTAAGTATAGAGAAAGAGGTATTCAATGTACTGCATCAAATTTATGCTGTAGCTGAGCAAAGGAAGGGACCAGGGTAGTAAAAAAAAATTGTAATATAGTTGGATAGATCTGCGTTTTTGATGTCTTCAGGAATACCTCTTATTCACAGATTAAACCGTCTTGATCTATCTTCTAACTTATTTAATTAATTGTTTAGCTCGTTAACCTTTTCTTCTAATTTGGTGTTCTGGGTTAACAGTAAACAATGGTCTATTATCAAGTTATCCAGTTTAAATTCAAATTCAAATTTTTTTTGGGTTATGTCTCCTATTGCCTTGGCGTTTTCTAAAATGTGTTGTTTAATGTCCACCAATAGATTTTCTTGGAAGTCTTGCAATATATTTCTAAATTTTAGAGGAGTAAGAACATCTACCTCTTGAATTTCAGAATCTTTACTGGACATACTTTCGGAAAGTTTAGAAGTATTTTGGCATAATTTATCAGCATGCAAGGGAGAGTCTGCAAATGGAGGTTGTTGAATCTTCTCCTTGTATTTTGGGGAGAAAATTCAGCAGCTTTTTGTGTATGGGATTTCTTATATCTGGTTTTACCTTTTTTTTTTTTCTTTCAAAATATAAACATATACAAATCATTTGTGTGACATAATTTCATTCAATGTACAGTTAATTCATTAAAAACAGTTGTCAACACTTCATAAATATCTTATACATGATGATACATAATACGAACATATTCACTCATCCACCATTCATACATGCAACCAACGTGTCTCATTAGATCATATATACCGGGTTGTTCCATGAAGCAAACCTTTAATTAACTGATGAAATTGTTAGATTCTAGCATCCCAGATCAGCCATTTTTTACTGTTTTTGTTTAGGGCTCCATTGTCCTGCAGATATCTCTCGAGCTCACGACCTCGGTCCCTTCTATCCAAAATTTCATTCCAGCTTGGAGTGATAACTTGTCTCCATTTAGCGACAATCACAATTTTGATTATTGTAAACATTTGTACCATATACGCTATTTCTTCATTCTTGTAGTTCTTAAAAAATATGGGTAATAGACCGGTGCTGGCAACTGGAGGGATAACTACCTTAAGGTGATCGAAATAGAATCAAAACATTTTTCCCAGAGCGTTATGGTTAGGGGACAAGTCCACCAAATGTGAAGATAGTTTCCCTGGAGTCCACAACCTCTCCAGCATAGTTTGTCCTCGCTCTTATGGGATAAGTAATATATCTTAATCGGCACTATGTGCCATCTATTTATTACTTTGAAGTAGATCTCCCTTTCCACCGCATTTTTAATCACCTTGTTGGTATTTTTTTAAGCCTGATCCTATAGTTTTTAATTTAAATTGATCTTCAATTCATTTGACCATAAGTGCATATTTTTAGTTATTTTTGTCTTGTTCGTAAAAAAATTAACATTTTAGAGGTGATATGAGAAAATTCTCCCTTAAGGAGAAATACTTCAAATTTATTCAGGTTAGTGTTTAATTTTTGTACCTTTCTTAATGATTTTAAGAAGCTTCTTAATTGGGCATACGTCAGCCAATTGAATGGTTTAACCCCATATGTATTTTCTATTTGCAGAACAGAAGCCATTTCACCTGTAATAAATAAATAAACTCAGGTGTTGAAAACAATTAATTTGTCCAGTAATTCTTCCACGCTATGTTATAAAATTTGGTCACAGTTGCAATTGGAGCAGACATGCTTAAAAATGGAAGAAGATTATATTTATTGTTTTTTTCTTTCCAAAATGAAAATAGTTTCTTTAAAACATATGCCTCTTTGTTAATAAATTTTGTCTGAAAACTGTTTATGAAAATTAATGCTTTTAAGTCATTATTCAACACCATATTTTTTTCTATTGAAAACCAAGTCAAGCAATCGCCAATCACTTGCCATTTAAGAGCGTGAGCAAACAATGAAGCCTTTTGATAAAGATGAAGAAGTGGATATGCAATTACACCTTTAGAAAATTTCCTAAACATCTCAATCCTTTTTATTCTGACATGTTTTCTTGAATGAATAAAAGTATCTATTCTATTTTGTAATTTTGCTATAAATTGTCTAGGAAGTTCCTTCGGGATACATCTCATCAAATAACTGATGATCGGCAAAACCGTCATCTTAACACTGGCAATTTTTCCTGAACTATTTTTTATTTTCTCTTTTATTTTACCTTTACCGGGCATATTGAGATAAATTTTGCTATACCCCCTATCGTTCGTTTTAATAACGTTTCTCATTTGTTTTCGCTCTCCTTATCCCTGATTTCCTTCTTTCTTTTTTTTATAGCTCCCCCTTTCCTTTTCTTAAATTTTCCTCTTGCCCTATTATTTTTGTTGGATAGTTTTTAGGTTTTAAGTCCGCCTATGAAATTTTCTTGTAGCGTAACACAATTAAGGTAGACATTAATCTACGATGTATTTGATTAAAGCAGATGAAACTTTGTTGGAGTATCATACAGCCTTGTCAAGCTGGTAAAAATGAGACCATGTTCCACTTTTCTCCATTGGTGGTTAACATGTATAAAATAAAGTGCAATGGCCCAAATTGTAGCAAAGGTTCCTTGTGACGTTACCCAAAGTCAATATGTTTCCACACAGTATTGGTCAGTATAAATTTGAGGACCACAGTAAAGTTCTATTACAGTCCCTTTTTAGTTAACGGGAAAAGATGAGTTTCATCAAGTTTCAAATATTAATAAACTGATAAACCAAAAAACCCTCTTCCTTAGTTCCCTCTTATGTCTGTGGTTGTATTAGAAAGTTCAAACTAGAGGATTTTGAAAGAAACAAAAACCTTTGATCTAAAAAAGTTTAACAGTATAAGGTACATACCATACTTTGCTAAGTTTGAAAACAAAATAAAGAAAAGAGTCATAAGGTCGTCTATGAGCTCAGAACAAACAGTCCACTTCAACTGAGCTTCAACAGATCTTACACATGATCATATAGCGTCTGCTAATCAATAGTAAAATAATTAAGTGGGTAATATATTAAAATAAAGTTGGTGCATAAGCTAAATATAATCACTTTTTTAAAGATTGTAGCTAAGATGTTAAAGTTTGTACTTAGGTTAAATGTGCTGAAGAGGCTCTGCACTGTCGACAGCTTTAAAGTTTGGACAGACTCCTGATAAGAGTTTGCAACTACATTTGGATTAACCATGGGAAAGGGAGACTATCCCATTGCCGTTTCTTGTGGTCTAGTGTAAGAAAATTTCCATTCCAAGGCTTGGAACGTTGGTTTAAATGACAGTCCCGCTACTCAATATATACAAAAACAGTGCTTTGTACTCAGCAGGAAGCTCTCGTAGATGGTTAGAATCCTGTGGTATCATGGGAGAAAGTAGCGTCTTAGTAATTCCCGCTGTTGCGAGCAGGGTCCACGGATTGTGCCAAATCAAGAGATGTCTTGCTCAACTATGCTCAACGGTTCTAGATTGGGCCTATATGGATCTTATTATGGTGATTATTGAGGAATCCTGTGGGATTAATATTATTACTAGCGAATTGTCCGTCAAAAAATTACGGCAATAAAATTTGAAGCTATGGCAATGCTGTTTGCCACACAATGTAAGGTTTTTGCTCCTCTGAGGACCTTCGGCACTCATTGCGAGTCTCTCCCCTCGTGTACTTCAAGTTTCCTGCTTTGCAATGATCACCTTCGGCGCTCATCGCGAAGACAGATATATAAGTACAGTATAAAATATTTAAAAAATATAGTACAGTGATATAATAAATGTATATGAATTAATAAATTAATATACTTTACTTATTTATATTTAATATGCAGCAATCAATATCTTGTAGAGCTAACAATCTTTTTGGATTTTCCTGCAAAAGAAAATGTACAGTTGGACTGTTGATCACCTGAGGAGAAAGTGTCAGCAATGTGCCAAGTGTGCAGTGTAAATAGCCTGCGTGCGCATAGCCAAACCGTTTGTTTAGGCGGGTAAATCGCCATTTTAGAATCGTAATGTTATTATTTGCAAGTTAGTGTTGTAAAATGGCATTTTTTTTATATGTGTTACTTTGCTCACGAGCATTTTCCATCCCTTGTAATGGTATATTTTATATCTCCTATGTTCCTGGCTAACTCGTAGGTGCCTGGTGGTGATTTGCGGGCCTTGATCTCAGCCTCTTTTTAATTTTTTTCGGCCACCATTTTTTCTCTCGCTTATCCGATTTTCGAGTGCCTAAACTTGGCAAATTCGGCTTAAATTCCCAGGCATCTCACTCCCAGGCATCCTGGCGTTCTACCCTGCTGTGTGTGAGTGTAGTTTTTTCTTGTTTTTCGTGTTTTTCGATTTCCGCGGTTCGGCCGTTTAAGTTGTATTTTTGTTGTTTTTTTTCCACCCGAGATTCCGAGGTCAGAATTTTTTTTTTCTAAGTCCCGCGTTCCTCAACTGCTTGCAGGCTAAGTCCTGCGTGTTTCAATGCCTCAACTGCTCGCCTCGCTTCGATCCCATATTACATAGAGCTATACATGACAAAAAAACAATAGAAGTATTACCACATTGAAAAGGATGAGGGGCCCCGTCTATGAGCTTATATCCATTGTCCAAAGTGCTTTCCCCAAATCAGCTTGCAAGATTTAAAACTCACAAACTTACAATCTAAATTTATGTTTATTTACGCCATGGGGTCGGGCTAAGCAGAGAGAGTCACAAAAGTCCCACATTCAATATCATATATTAACCCCTTCCAGGATTGTGGCAGTCATTAAGACTTTCAACAGCCTTAGTGAATGGTCAGTGTACACATATTTGGAGCTTGACAAGTGTTTGCAAATCTCTGCTTGCGCTCATGTTAGATTTCTGGGTCTCTTGAAGGTCTGACTCTTTATATGTGTTTGCTTATACAAGGGATATTTTTGGTGAAAATTTGCAAAACATACACTTGTTATGTTTTTTTTTAATGGACACAATGTAATTGCGCTGATATTTTTTATGATATCTGCACATGTTAAAATAGCGCACACGTGTATCTGTCAATAGGTTTTTGTTAAATCCAGTGTTTTAAGAATCTTGCCTTTCCGAGCCTCAGTTCATCAACTCTTTGGGATGGGGTCAGCATCAAGTTTTGACACTGAATTTATTTTGCAGAAGTCACTGTGGAATCACAGTTTTTTTTAACTTCCATTCTTATGTCAACCTTTTTAGCTTTAGGTGTCATGATCCCCCTGACCATCCTTTGGGTTCAGTCATTCTTATTGTTATTTAATATGTTTTTATGTTAAGTTGATTACCCTATCTACAGTATCTCACAAAAGTGAGTACACCACTCATGAGTGCTCACGAGTGCTGCTGGCACTGGGGAGCTACAGTTCATTGAGGGAACCAGGAATGCCAATATGTACTATGACATACTGAAGCAGAGCATGATCCCCTCCCTTCAGAGATTGGGTCGCAGGGCAACATTCCAACATGATAACAACCCCAAACACACCTCCAAGACGACCACTGCCTTGCTGAAGAAGCTGAAGGTAAAGGTGATGGACTGGCCAAGCATGTCACCAGACCTAAACCCTATTGAGCATCTGTGGGGCATCCTCAAATGGAAGGTGGGGGAATGTAAGGTCTCTAACATTTAACAGCTCTGTGATGTCATCATGGAGGAGTGGAAGAGGACTCCAGTGGAATCCTGTGAAGATCTGGTGAACTACTTGCCCATGAGGGTTAAGGCAGGGCTGGAAAATAATGGTGGCCACACAAAATATTGACACTTTGGGCCTAATTTGGACATTTCCACTTAGGGGTGTACTCACTTTTGTTGCCAACGGTTTAGACATTAATGGCTGTGTGTTGAGTTATTTTGAGCAGACAGCAGATTTACATTGTGATACAGGCTGTGCACTTACTACTTTACATTGTAGGAGAGTGTCATTTCTTCAGTGTTGTCACATGAAAAGATATAATAAAATATTTACAAAAATGTGAGGGGTGTACTCACTTTTGTGAGATACTGTATATTAATTACTGTATGTTATGTTGCTTCCCTATGTGTAATTGACTTGTGATGTTTGATTCAGTATGTTGAATGTTTGGTTTATGAAGTGTTGAATAATTTAGAATGTTCTGTTGTCAGTCTGTAACTGTCAGAGAGAATCAGTTGAGATTCAGTTAGATTGAGTGAGATGTAATGATGTCTCGCAGAATAAGACAGTCTAAGGGCAGTCTGTGATGCTTTTGACAGGAGAGAGGTGAGGTAACCAAGCTGTGAATCTGAGAAGCTTAATATATATATATATATATATATATATATATATATATATATATATATATATGTGTGGAATAAGATATCTGGAAGATATATATTTGTCAGAGAAAATGGCTGCCCTTTTCCTGTACAATTAATGACGTGTGTATATGCTCCTAAGGGGAGGAAACCAAAGTGCGTGTAGGCTCCTAATATAGGTGGAGGAAACCTATCTAGAAGATATATGTATATGTCAGCACTCCTAGAGAAGATAATAATTAAGTGGATGTTATGATGCCTTGCAGAAGAAACCTTTTCAATAGTAATTTATACAAAATACAGAAGACACACACACTGTTACAGTATGTTATCAGCTTAAGTGTAAATATACATCTATTAAACCTGATATGAATTACAACAACAATTAAAGCAGTTCCTGATTTTTTATAATGCTGAGCCTGCGTTCATATTTTATATACTACATCTAATTTAAAAGACATCAGCTGACTTGGTAAAGGGATCAAAAGAACCTGAAAGGCCTGCTGGGTAAGTTTGGCCACAACAGCCTTATTAAGCCCAACGGAAGAAGCAGATCGTAACATTAGGTATGCAATAGGGTTTAACTCTTACCCTTAGACCTGGCTTAGTGATAATGTCACTGGAAATGGCAATAGTGCATTCTGGCTATGTAGAGAAAACATCCTTTTTTGTTCCAACATCTTATAGCTTTCTTCTTTTTGTTCAGCTCCTCAGATATTAGAGCTTTCAGTTGTGTTGACTCTGAGGATTCTACACAGCAAACTGTTTTATAATAACTTTTGACCATTTAGGGAAACTCACATCTTCTGTATGCTCTCTACATGGTTTTAGCAGGTTTATGTGGTAGATCTGCTCTTGGTTGCACTGCTCTGGTTGCCTAACTTCTCCTATGGCTTCAATGAGCTCATAGGGACCTTTCCATCTGCCCAGTGATTGTCATCATCTGTCCAATTACCTTCAACGTTGCTGTGCTTATAGGGTAGAAATTCACTCTTCCATGCACACATTTTATGCCTATATTAGTAGATGTTTTTATTTCACTTGCCTTAATGATTTTATCTAAAAAGAGAGTGACTGCACTTCCTAAATGAATTAATGCTGCAGTTTCTTTACTATTAATCTTTATGCTTTTGGTAAATTGATGATACTTTTTCTGCCACTCCCACCATGTTGATCAGGGCAACTATAAAATCCAGCTCTCCACAGTAGCAGCACTTGACATTTCTCGCTGGGTTCTGCTTGTATTTATGATTCCTAGCAACTAGTCATACTGGGATATTTTCTAGGGGATGTCTTACAGATTCTGGAGTCACATTTTCTTGCCCAAACCCAGGCTTTCTAGCCCAATTATTGGTTTGATCCTTCAGGCTATTTTAATGTTCTAAGTCTCTCTCCATGGTCAACATGAGAGTTCATTCATAGGCAGATATCTTTATGATAATGTAACAAACTTATTGGGTGTCTCTGGTTAATTTTGTTTCACCCATTATTTTAAGCCTGAATGATGATTTCTTAAATAGTTAGCCATCACCAGCAGTTCTAAAGTTCTCCATGGCAAATCATTTTGAGGACACAACCATTTTTTCCAGATGTAGAAGAGCAAATATCTGTGAACAATGGGTCTACTGTCCAATAATTTCCATAAGTGGGATCTCTGTGCTCTGACACATTTGGTAACTCCAATTTTGGCAAGTATATCTGCTTTCAAATAAGCATAACCCATTGCTTGTTCTGAATCCATGTTAAAGTAGGCTTTCTGAACTCCACCACATATGGAGCAATGATACTGACTCAGTGACTTTGGGGCCAAGTTACAGTCTCTGTTCCTGAATAAATCATTACCCTCTGAGCAACAGAAGCAGGTGGAGCACTGACCCATCCTTCATTCAAAATGCTCCACCCAGGGGGCCCTTAGTTATACAGTTTTTGTTTCCTGCACTATAAGTCCAAAACACACAAACACACATTTCCCTGGGCACAATTCCTTTCATTCTGTTACCTGGTTCTCAGTCTGCCAATTCACCTCCTCTCAGTTGCTCCTTGCAGATTTGCACACAAACTCCAGTTCAGATCCACTTGTTCCTCAGATGCTTTTCCTCCCCAGGTCCAACTACACCTGCAGCCTTATTAGGACGGTTCTAGTCTTTCTCAGGTGCAACCTCAGTCTCACATACATGACTTCTTTGATTCCCCCATATCTCTGTCCAGCTTTGTCACACATTGTCCCCCTTAGCGCAATACCAGGGGGTTGAGCAACTTCAGCTAAGAGGGCATCCGCATGTGTGTAGTACTTTTCTGCCCTGTGTTCAAGGTCAAACTTATACTCCAGTAATAAGATAAACCACCTCACCACTTTTCTATTTGTCTTTGTGTTGTGCTGCATCCACTTCAGTGGCCATGATCTCAGACAAGCGTAAAATGTCTTCACAGCAGGTAATTCTTTAGGACATCTGTGGCCCAACTTATCACTAGGCAATCTCTTTCTACCAGAGAGTACTGTTGATCCCTCAGAAGTAGTTTCCTGTTCATGTACAAAACAAGATGTGCTAGACTGCTCCCAATCCAACAGTCGATGTGTCAGTGTGAAATTAAATGTTTTCTGGAATCTAGTGCCACCAATATAGGTTTTGGCATACCAATATTTTTAACATTTTAAAAAATGTGTCTGCATCCAGGTTCTGTTTCACAGCATCTGAAGCCCTTGCCTTTGTCAAATAATTTAAGGGGAACTGCAATCGTGGAAAAATCTAGTATGACATACCAAGAAATGCTTAAATTTTTTTCTTCCTAAGGGGTGTCGGCCATGTTTAAATGGCTTACATTTTATTAAACTTTGACTTGAATAAGACACATCCAACAACATATCCCAGATATTTTGTCTCTGCAGTCCCAGGTTATATTTGGCCGGATTTACAGTCACTTTCCTTAGTGTTTCTAAGACTCTTTCCACTTTGTTCAAATGAGAATCCCAATCAGATATATATATATATATATATATATATATATATATATATATATTGTCCAAAATTTCAGTATGTATCTTGGCCATGGGCCTCAGAAAGATTACTGGGCTCCATGTAGTGCGCATAGCAAGATTTTATAATGCAAAAGGCTGTCAGGTGTGCAGAAAGCAGTTTTTTCTTTTGCTGCTTTCATCAGTGAGAGCTGCCAATATCCCTTGGTCAAATCCAATGTGGATAGGAACCTGATTTTCCCAATTGATCTATCAATTCTTTGATTGTGGGAAGAGAATATATAACAAATTGGGAAGCCTCATTCAACCTTCTGAAGTCGCCACAGAATCATGTTTTCCCAAGAGGCTTTGGAATTAGTACACTCGGACTACACCAATCTCTGTCGGATTACTCAATTATTCACTCCAGGCTTAGTAATGATGTCAAGATGGAAAAAAAATTATCTTATCGGTTGTCATTTGTAGAACTTCTTTCTTTGGCTGTGGGGATAACTGTGGATATATCAGGAGGCAATTCTTCTGACCGGACAATAGAGGAAACAAGATCCGCTTCAGCATCTCACTCATGCCATGCTTTCAACAAATGGATATGATATATTTGCTCTGGTTTGAAGCAATCACTTTGTTTGATCATGTTGTCTACTACTCCAATGGCTCTTTGACTTCATAAGGTCCCTGCCATCTCTACAGTAAGCACTAGTACCATTACTTTTTCCTCTAGTTGAAATCTTCAGACTTGATCTTTATGATTATAGTAGGTTTATTGTTGCTCTTGAGCTCTTACCATATGTTCTTTGAGTAGAGGGACGATTTGTGCAATTCTATCTTTCAGACTTTGACTCCTATAATATTTTCTCATGGCATACCGTGATCTACCCATGTTTCACATACGATATCCAGTATTTCCCTTTGATGGCCTCCATATAAGCGTTAAAATGGCGATAATCTGGTATAGGCCCTGTAAATAGATACCTGCAAATAGAAGTTAAGATAATAACATGTTCCATTTTTTTACATCATGGCCCACCATTTTTGGGGATGATATACTGATGTTCTCAAAGCTCTGATTCATAATAATTTACACAGATTGAAGGGGAAATTGTAAAATGCTTATTTTTTGTGGCTACCATTTTGTAACTGTAAAATATTTTGCAAACTGATATAGGGTTATTTGACTTTAGATGTATAAAATACATTTCCTATGCTTGCATGAAACTACTAACCAAAGGCCTTGACAATTGCAGAAGGAACTTAGAGTCTGTCCAAAAAACAAGATAAAGTTTATTGCTTTGGTTTACAGTCCATATGTTCCAAAAACAATGAGCCACATTTTAATCACACAGTCTAAGATAAAACTTGTCAGTAATTGTCCTTTTGATTATAATAGAGGTAATTAATAATGTTTTTTATAAATTGATTTTAGCCGTCAATGTATACTATATTCATATATAAATGCCTATATATTCATACTAATATAGCTTATTTAACTATATAATCATTTTTTTAGAACTATAATTGATTTGTTTTCACATATATTTGCATGTAGTATAATTAGCATTTGATGTCAGTGGGCAACTTGTTTTCAACAGACAGTTTGCCTACTTACCACTGATAAAGCTGTCATTTTGACGTTTGGTAATGCTAAATATTTGTGTATTAATTGCAATAATATTTGATGACCATATATGAGTTCAAATCTGTTTCTTTTTATAAGCCCATATACTTAGTGTAATTTCATTGTACTTCAGTCCCATTCTGCTCTTATCCTGTGGGTGTGACAGAGAGAGAGAGACTCCTTCTTGACTCAAAGTTTGTAAATAAAGAAACTTAAATAAGGCATCCTTGTTTTGCTCCTTTGATTGAGTGTTGGTTGTGAGAAAGGCACTGTTAAGGGATTTTATGCCTCAACAAGATCTGTCCATAACATTTCTCACTCTAGAGAAAAGAAGAACCAGTTCTTTAGCCGCATTCTTAGGAGTTGCAGTCCTAAAATCGTAACTTTTAATTGAACACGTCATCAACAACAATATAGACAATGAGTAGCGCTAATGTGTAATATTGGGAGATTATTGTGTAACTACTCTCTCTTAGCCTCCTCCCCATGTTCTTTTTAAATGATTATTTAAAGCCCAGCAAAAGCTTTATAATATAGTACACATCATAGGCCGAGCTACTGCCGGTGCAGATGGTGCAAGGCACTGAGGCCCCTGACCTCTGAGGGGGCTCTGTAGCACGCCCAGTGGCCCCCGCGGTCCCTTCAGCCTTTCTGCAGCCTTCCTGTGGCCCCCGTGGCCCTCCCGTGCCCCCGCAGATTCCCAGGTCTTCTATGCCCCCCCAGGTCTTCTGGGGCCCCGCAGGTCCCCTGTGGCCCCTGCAAATCCCCTGTGGCATTTGCAGGTCCGCTGTGGCCCTTGCGTGTCCCATGTGTCCTGCATGGGCCGCTGGTGTCCCTGTGACTTCCTAACACTTCGCGTGAAGCCACTGTGGCCCCTTACAGTCCACTGTGGCCCCTCACTAGTTTTAGGGCCCCCTGTGCCCCCTGCCGGCCCAGTGACACCCACAGCTCCTTATGGCCCCTGCAGATCTCCCATGGTTCTTCTGCAGCCTTTTATGGCCCACTGTATCCCCCCAGGGGCCCCCGTCAGGCCTTGTGGTCCCCACTGCACCTTATGGCCCCCGCTGACCTCACGTGGTTCTCCTGCAGCCCCTTATGGCTCACTGTGGCCCCCACAGGCTGCCGGGGCCCCCTGTGCCCCCTACAGGTCCTGTGAACCCCACAGCCTCTTATGGCTCCTGCGGACCTCCCGTGGGTCACCAGCAGCCCCGTATGGCCTACTGTGGCCCCCCACTGTGCCCCCCGCAGGCCCTGTGGCCCCCAGTCCCACATATTTTCTATATATTTTATATATGTACTGCATTGAGGTTGGAGGGGGTTTGGGGGCCCAGCTTTTTTTTTTTGCACCAGGGTCCCCTATGCACTAGCTTTGCCATTGGTACACTTACACACATACCGAATAAATTGTGCTATGAAATAGATACTGGCAGGAGAGCATGCAAATGCAATGCCAGTAAATCATTATTAAGCAGTATATTTTAATGTGCAGCTTGTTGAAGATCTAAAAATTTGCTTTGCTTAATTCACACTATTTGTAAAGTTCTCTCACAAGCTGAGACTGTTAATTCCAAGATATTTCATATTCTAAGATTTTCATATTCAATCTGTTTTATCCCCTGGATTGTCAAGCAGTCCATTTATTATTCCAAAGTCAGATGTTCTTGATATTTACTTCACAAACAGAAATAAAATATATTAGCACTGTATAGAAAATATGAATAAAATAGATTTGTATTACTGACGGATGTCCACACGATGGTGCTGTGATACAAAATTAGATTTCCCCAAAAATATGATCATTTCATTCTGTTTTTTGTATAGTTTTATCACAAGTGCTTTACATAAGCGCAATAGCTTGCATTGAACTGACACTATCTGCAAGTTTCTAATAAATACTGGTTTGAAGTTTCCCCATATTTTGAACCAGCAGTTTATAAATGAATCAGTATTTTAAGTGGTAAAGAGGGAAACATATTCATGAAAACACACACACGTTTTGCTAGTGTTCACTGCAGCAAATGTGAAAGATGTGTCTGAATTTCAGAGAAACATATACTTAAAGGGATATTGTATTCACATCTTTCTAGTATGCAAGATCTAGAATTGATTATGGGAATGTGTTTTTTCAGAAATTCAAGAAATTAAATAACTTAATACATTTTATTCAAATCCATGTAATACATTCAAGCTTATAACACTTCCCATTACATGTGAGCTTGCTTTTCTTGTCAAGAAGGTGGTATCCTTGACCAACTCATTACAACACAATAAATATGTCACAACTGATTGTGCTTAACTGTTGATACTTTATAGATAATCGCGAGAAAGACCTTTATTTGTGAAAGGATAGTGGCATAAATATGACAGAATACAAATGGTATTAAAGGCAAGTATAGAACGGCTCACTGAGAGGTTCATTTAAAACATTGTTGTGAATTTAAAACGATAACGTTCAAAACTAGAGACACAGAAGCTGAGAATAATGCAAAATGTGTTGGCTTTACTCACTGCAACCCCTGAGTAACAGTAAATTATGAAATGTGGAGTCACACATTAATATGGATTACCATTTGGGTCCTCATTCAATTGCAAGGCTGCAACTCACGGTATATAGGCCGTATTTCAGCGGGCTTGCTGCAGGCTTGAACTCTGCTACAATTAAATTATTCAATTGAATAAGCCCACAAGTTAAGAGCCGAAAGCCGAAACTGTAAACCATGCAATCGTATGTAGCATTTTAGGGCGGGCACATGATCAATTAAGCAAGGCCATAACTAACAATTCAGAAACAGCCAATAGAAAATGGACCGTCATCATTACATCAGTATAAGATGGAGGTTACATGTCAATCAATTAGCGTTTAGAGGTCCGATATGCGATCGGACTCACAAACCACAAAATTCTAAATAATAAAAATGAATGCCAATACTGTTCTAGTCCATATGCATGGCCTGATATGTATTAACTCATTGATTCCCAAGATTTATATAACCCCGATTTGTGAGCTTGAAATTGCCTGTCAAAAATGACGGAAACCTTGAAATTGCCTGTCAAAAATGACGGAAATTAAATTGTAAGGCTGGTAATGCTGTTTGCCAGACAATGTGAGGGTTTGGCTCCTCTGAACAGCATGTTGGTTTTATTTTTAAAGTCCTGCGTGCCTGGAGTTGTTGAGGCCTCACTGCAGCTAAACCCCACGTGTCTCGGGATGAGCGCCAGCTAAGTCCTGCGTGTCCACCCCTGCAATGCAGCCTAAGTCCCGCGTGCCCCAACTGCTCGCCTCGCTTTGCAAGACTTGCAATGCAATGAGCGCTTTTGGAGCTCCTTGCAGCGTAAGTCCTGCGTGCCTCAACTGCTTGCCTCGCTTTGTGAGGCTCACAGTTGCGGCCTGTGAGGCTCGCAAAGCATGACAGCAACTTGCAGTAAGACAACTATTTATGTGATGTCTTTAATTGCTTTCCCCGTTATTTACAGGGCAGTATTGATTTTTTATTTGCATTTACAGTGCTACATATATGTCTTTAACCCTTTGAGTGACCCATCTGGTACCCGTAGGATTTTCTTCTACATTTGCCGTTTACGGGTGTGAAAACATTTGTGGGATTGAAAAATTGTAGCAAATGAATAGCCATGTGAAAGATCAAAGACTTAGATGGTGTCTAAATTATGGATGTAACAACTGCAGGGATTTTCAGCCCATAACCCGTAGATTGTTTGCGGCTCGCAAAAAGACGCCAATTGAATAGCAAATTAGTTTACGGGCTACAGTACAGGCTACAGTAAGGGCCAAAAGGCCCTTGGTATAGAACAGATACTAGTTAAATGCAGATTGTGTAAGTTGCAGTTCAAAATCACGCAATCTGCTCTGTGAACTGATCCTAGGGGGTGGGGGGGTAATAGTGTGTGTGTGTGTGTGTGTGTAGTGAGGGGGGTATTTACAAAGCAACTCCCACAATCTGCTCTGTGAACTGGTTGAGATGTGTATCCCTGTATTTACTATGCAATATTTCCTATGAAGAAAAAATTATATCACAGCCCTTCTCACTTCAGTTACTTAGTAAATTCCTCCACCCGCACTGGTATGTACAAACCTACAAATATAAAAGAAGGCAGACTAATATTGCTGAGCTGAGTTTTATGTACCTGTAACACTGTAATACTAATAACCTAAAAACATACCCATGCAATATTAATGTAAACATTGTAAGTGATTAAAAATTAATAGTATTGTATTCCATTGTGATGCAAATGTCTGGGTATACCACAATGTAATCTCAGACAAAGCTGCCTGAAATACCAAGACTGATGAATTATGCAAATGCACATCTCTACACATGAGATAAAGATGACATAATTTCTATTTTAATCTAAAAGACTGATTGTTGCAAACTATTTTCAGTGTATCATTTCAATTCGATTTTGAATGACATGCATATTTTGCAAATTATTTGTAAAAAAAAATAAATTGCTAAAATAGATTAGAGATAATAAGCTATGAAAATATAATTCACTTACTGTATAAATAAGTTATGGAATCAATATCTGACTCAAATTTAACCTACAAACGTAAAAACAAACAGAGGGCCTCATTAAATTCCAGCCTCGTAAATAAGAGGCTTCTACTTAAGCCCTACGTACTGCAAAGTTTCTCTAACTTACAATGCTATTAAATTAGCCCTGCTGCGAGCAACGTATGAGCTACGCAGCAGGGCCGTACGTATCTACACTGCGTAAATGTACATGAGGAGTGACAGCCTGCGAGATGATATCGCAGGCTCCCACTCCTCATCAAGTGCTGCGGGGGTCCTAAAAGGGACCTCCGCGGCAGTCCCCCACATAAGCCCTGCCGTGGGGGGTACTCCAAACCCCCCCCAGGCACCTAAAATGAACCCCCCCTCAATGCGGTGGGTCCCTATCGGGACCCCTGAAGTGTCCTCACATGAACACCTTGCTGCAGGGGTCCATAGGAACCCCCGCAGCCCCCACACATTAACCCCTTGCAGCGGGGGTCCCCGATCGGCACCGATCAGGCCCCCGCTGCATTTAAAACTTTTAAATTCCCCGCCGCGGCTCCTTAAAGGGGCCGCGGCACACTATTACCCAATCCCGGCCGCGGCACTTAAAATTAACCCCCCTCTATGCTGGGGGTCCCCATCGGGACCCCCGAAGTGTCCCCACATAAACCCCCTGCAGCGGGGGGCCCCGATCGGCACCGATCGTGACCCTGCTGCAATTCAATTTTAAATTTCCCGCCTCGCGGGTCCTCAAAGGACCGTAAAGGTCCTGAAAGGACTCGCACTAAAAATATTAACCCCAGGCAACTATAATTACCCCATTAACTCATGGTGGTCAATACAGACCACCTTAAGGCCTAAATTAACCCATTAACTCATGGTGGTCAATACAGACCACCATAAGGCTCTATTTAACCCATTAACTAATGATGGTCAATACAGACCACCATAAGGCCTAAATTAACCCATTAACTCATGATGGTCAATACAGACCACCATAAGGCCTAAATTAACCCATTAACTCATGATGGTCAATACAGACCACCATAAGGCCTAAATTAACCCATTAACTAATGATGGTCAATACAGACCACCATAAGGCCTAAACTAACCCATTAACTCATGATGGTCAATACAGACCACCATAAGGCCTAAATTAACCCATTAACTCATGATGGTCAATACAGACCACCATAAGGCTCTATTTAACCCCATCAGTCCCATAAGGGTATATTATTAACATTATGGGCCTGTTACAACCCAACATTAACCACATAAGTGCCATGATGGTCCTCAAGGACCATCATGACACTAACTACAAACACTACACTATAACCCCCAATAAACCATTTAATCTAAACTAACCCCCCTCTACACTAATCTATTAACAATTACACTACCTACCTACACTACCTACCCCCTAATAAACCTTCCCAACACTCTAATTACTAAAAACAAAAAACCTACAGCACAGAAAACAAAAAAACCTACAGTACAGAAAAAAAAAACAAATTACAACCCCACCCCCCACTACAGAAAACAAAAAAATACATTACAACCCCACCCCCCACTACAGAAAATAAAAAAATTACACACCTGAAAAGGAAAGACAGATAAACACAATACAGTACATACATATAATACATTACATACATGACATACAATACATGACATTACATACATTACATATAATATATTACATATAATATATTACATATAATATATTACATATAATATATTACATATAGTCCAAATCTAATACCCCCTATCTATCTAACATACAATCTATTTAATTTAAAATAAATCCTAACTATATCAAATACATCCCCCTATCTATCTAATATACAAAAAATCCTAACTACATACACAGACCCTTATTCTAAAATAAAATAAAATAGTTACAGTCCTAACTAGATACACAGACCCTAATTCTAAAATAAAATAAAATAATTACAGTCCTAACTACACAGACCCCCATCGGGACCCCCAGCATAGAGGGGGGTTAATTTTAAGTGCCGCGGCCGGGATTGGGTAATAGTGTGCCGCGGCCCCTTTAAGGAGCCGCGGCGGGGAATTTAAAAGTTTTAAATGCAGCGGGGGGCCTGATCTATGCAGATCGGGGACCCCCGCTGCAAGAGGTTAATGTGGGGGTGCTGCAGGGGTCCTGATAGAGACCCCTGCAGCATGGGGATGTGTATAGGGTGCAGGGGGGAGCCTCACACAGCTGTCTCGGGCTGTTCCGAGGCAGCACGTAGAGGCTTTCGGATCCCTTGCGTGGACTTTTTGTCCATGTAGGGATTCTTACGATATGCGAGACTCGTGCATAGATTAGACTTTACTTGCGGTGCCTCCACCTTGTGGAATTCTCTACACAACTCTTTCAAACTCTCCCCTATTTTTCACGGTGTCAAACAATCCCTGAAAATTCATCTAATCGGAGAAGCCACTAACTTGTTCCCTAACATCAGGAATTCAAAGTGACAACTCATGTACATTGATCCTGCTGCCTCACTGGACAAGAAATTAACTTTCTTTTCGTGTCTAATACTCTTAACCACTTAGATTTCTCTATACCTTCTGTGTCAGTATGTAACATTTTCATATTTGCTTTATGCACTCACTGGGCCGGCAGTGGGCAGGTAAATAATTCTTAGTTTGTTTTATTTGACTTTTTTAAAAAAAAAATCCTCTTTTTCTTCAAAAGCACATACTGTAAATATGATTTTCAGTGGTCCTTTGAAAGCAGTTTTATGTGATCTGACAACTCAGTTAGGCAACGGTAGAAAAGTTCAAAGATCATCTGTATGGAACTCAGTTCCAAGTCATGAGAGACAACAATCCAATGACATGTTTGTGTAAGATAACAAATCTAGATGGCACAGGTCATCAATGGTTGTCGCCTCTCTCAGCCTACAATTTCAACCTTCGGTACTTGTAGGGGCAAGTAAATGATTATGCTGATACATTTCCTCCAACTCAGACAACTCGCTATCTACACAATGAAATCGGATATAAGTTTGAAATCCGGTTGTTAAAATCACACGTGAATGCTTTGACAGCTGAGAACAGTATAACGTCTAACTCAGAAAGACTTATTGATCCAATGTGATCTACAACCTCTAACCATTCCCTTGGCCTATGCAAAGTTCACTGCCCTTGCAATGATTCTACTGCACAAATATTTGAAGTCTGTAATGATTATACTTTGCAAATATGTAATATTTAACCTTGTTTTCCATCTGATTATTTTGCCAATTGAGTGAGCCCACTTATTGGTGTGAATATGCATTTTCCTTTAAGACCAAAATCAAAATGATCAGAATAAAAAATGTATTGGTAATCTCTAAATAAAGTATTCCATGTATCTATTCCATGTATCTATTCATTGATAAAATGCATATATATTACCTACTTGAGTTAATGAGTCGCATATGAAAGCATTGCTCAAATATTTGAAATTCATAGATCATGTAACCTTACAGGTCAATAGTATCTTACATCATCCTGAATACTGGAAAAATTGCAACCATGCAGCTATTCTTAAATTAACTTGCCTATTAAACCACTGCTGCCTCATTCTATCAATACTTCTAAAACTATTAAAGGACCATCGTAACTCCAGAAAAGTGGCACTTGTATGCACCAAACTAACAACATTAACAGTTGTGGCTAGCAGCGGAGGGAGGGGCGCTGAAGGATGGAAAAGAGAGCCTTTGTTAAGATAATTGGATACTATTGAAACTGACATCACACCACTTCCCCCTCACTGTCCATGAAGCAGACACCTTGCTTCAGGAAATGCAATTACATGAAAACACATCTTTTTTTTGTTTCTTTTTATTGAAAAATTTTAAATAATACAAGACAAAAATACATAATAATAAACATTAATTCACAAAATAGAGATGACTACTCTTCAAAATACAATTATACAGACATACAGTGCCTTGCAAAATTATTCACCCCCCCTTGCCTTTTTACCTATTTTGTTACATTACAGCCTTAAGTTCAATTTTTGGTAATCTGAATTTTTTGTGATGGATCAGAATACAATAGTCTAAGTTGGTGAAGTGAAATGTGAAAAATATATACATAAAACTATTTTTTAGAAATAGAAAACAGAAAATTGGCATGTGCTTATGTATTCACCCCCTTTGTTATAAAGCCCATAAAAAGTTCTGGTGCAACCAATTACCTTCAGAAAACACACCTTTTTTGAAAGCCCCCGGAGGTTCCAACACCTAAGCAAGAGGCACCACTAACCAAACACTGCCATGAAGACCAAGGAACTCTCCAAACAAGTAAGGGACAATGTTGTTGAGAAGTACAAGTCAGGATTATAAAAACTATCCAAATCTTTAATGATCCTCAGGAGCACCATCAAATCTATCATAACCAAATGGAAAATACATGGCACAACAGCATACCTGCCACCCACCAAAACTCACGGACCGGGCAAGGAGGGAATTAATCAGAGAGGCAGCACAGAGACCTAAGGTAACCCTGGAGGAGCTGCAGAGTTCTATGGAGTATCTGTACATGGGACGTCAATAAGCCGTACGCTCCATAGAGTTGGGCTTTATGGCAGAGTGGCCAGAAGAAAGCCATTACTTTCAGCAAAAAAACAAAATGTCACGTTTTGAGTTTGCGAAAAGGCATATGGGAGGCTCCCAAAATGTATTGAGGAAGGTGCTCTGGTCTGATGAGACTAAAATTGAACTTTTCAGACATTAAAGAAAACGCAATGTCTGGCGCAAACCCACACATCATATCACCCAAAGAACAGCCGGGACTGGGAAACTGGTCAAAGTTGAGGGAAAGATGGATGGTGCTAAATACAGGGATATTCTTGAGCAAAACCTGTACCACTCTGTGCATGATTTGAGGCTAGGACTGAGGTTCACCTTCCAGCAGGACAATGACCCCAAACACATAGCTAAGGCAACACTTGAGTGGTTTAAGGAGAAACCTGTTAATGTGTTGGAATGGACTAGTCAAAGCCCAGACCTCAATCCAATAGAAAATCCGTGGTCAGACTTAAAGATTGCTGCTCACAAGCGCATTGAATTTTTCTGTTATTTTGTCCTATTTGCTGTTTGCTTCATAGTTGTGGACATGTTCTGTAAAATAAATGATACAAATCCTCAAACAATCCATGTTAATTCCAGGTTGTGAGGCAACAAAACATGACAAGACATTAATCTTACTAAAGACTGTAAACCTTTTGATCTAAATATTTTTTATATATCTTTCACATATAAATCCCAGATCTGCCATTTTAATGTAATGTTTTTAAGAGATGAATATAAATAAGTCCTTCCTATTTCTAATGATCTATTTCTGTTCATCGCATCAATAACTTATTCCCAAGGAGGCACCTGTTTCTGATTCCAACTCTTAATAATATGCCATTTAGCTACTAGCAGACAGTGAGAAATTAGCAATTTCTTAGGTAAGGAAATGTTATCTTCAAATATATGAAAAAAAAACACCTTAGGGTCCTCTGATACAACTAATTCTGTCATTTTCACCAATTGGGAGATATATTGAGCCTCATTCAAATGAACTTTCGGGAGATCCGGACTTTGCAAATGTAGCCCGCAAGTTATTTTGCTATTCATTTGGAGTCTTTTTGCCAGCTCCGATCGAGTTATGGGCTACGGCCTCCGATTCACTGCGATGGTTCACATTGCAAGTTAATGCCCCTCCAAGCCTTTGATCTTTCACGGTCGCAAGAGTTGCAAACGCTAAAATTGCAAATCGCTATTTGATTGCTCCGATTCCCCCTCGCAAGGCAAGCCGTCAAGCCGTCAAGCCGTCAAGCTTGCAAATGGCAAAAGTGGAATCACAAGTCACTGGTACCAAGGAAGACTCACAAAGTGCTTAATGACATGTCCCGAGCACTGTAAATGCACATATACACACACTATTATACAATCAATGTGTTAATACATATAATGGCACTCGCATGTAATAGTATATCATATATATGGCTTTATCAGTATTGCATTATATCTGGAAGTGGGTCCAATCATAACTCGTAATTAAAGCCCGTAGGACTTCAATGAAAAATGGAGGTTGGATTTCAAAGTCCTATGGGCTTGAATTACAAGTTATGATAGGACCCACATTCCATTGGTTGTTTTGAATCGGGTGTTACGGCCTTGTGTGATTGATCATGTTCAAGCCCATAAATGCTATGTTCGATAGCATGTTGTACGATGTGCGCTATTGGCCCCTATCGTGCAGGTTTTGCCAATTGAATAGCAAAATAAGTTGCGGACGCTGCGGGCCTGAAGGAGGCCAGCAGACTTATGGCCTATACCTCCATAACTTGCGCCTCCGAATTGAATGAGGGTTATTGTTTCCAACAAAGATCAGAATTTTTATCATCAATTCTGTTAATTCTAATAGGGGCCCAATACCATCTCTGAACTAATTTAAAGTGTAGTTCTCTATATGAAACACATTGGGATTACTTTTTCACTATTTTGAAACCTCCCACCCATTTATTTTCTGACCAACAACTTTCACCTAAGTATCATGGGTTCATCAAGGGTCCAGTAGAAGAACCAAACATTATTTTATTTCTAATTAAAAACGACTTTATGATTCTTTTTTCCTGTTTAATCATCTTAGTCTAAAAGTTTTAACACATGTACACTCACACACAATCAGGGTACAGTGGTGCTTTAATGTCCTATGTATCGTCTGTACTATGTAATTTAAAGGGCCACTGTAGTTTGTGAAAAAATCTTACATGTTTTTGAAGTATGTAAAAAATTTCAACATTATCCATGATCATAACGTAATTTTTGTGGAACACCTTCATCTTAGAAGGCTACTTATGTATGATATCTCTACTGTTTAACCTTCATAGCTAACTGGAGTCTCAGGATAATGGTACTTTTAAAATTATGTTGTTAAGTGGCACTTCAAAGATGTTGTTCCTCCCATGTGACTGCATGTGGTGGTTACAATTCTGAAGATCTATAGTTACATTGTTCAATGCAATCTCCTGTTTCTGATCCAGTGAAGGGGAAGTGGTGTCATGTTCAATCTTATCCAGTGATAAAAAAATGCTCTGGATCTTTTTTTGTTCCTCTGTTCTCCAGCCCTCCCTCTACTTATTATTATTAAAAACATGGAAAAATACAATACAATATTAATAAACTGCAGAAAATGGCTACAAACACACGTCTGTCATTTGCGATGTAACAAACACAAAATGGATTCCTAAATAGAGTCTTTAAAAAAGTTTTCTGTCCATAACTTTCACATCTTATAATATTGTTAACTTAGTACTCTCTTTACAAACAAGTGTCTTTTTTCTTGAACTGCAGTGGTCCTTTAAGTCATTAAAAGAGGGTACTATACATTTAACACTTCAGTGATTCTAAAATAATTAATTTAGACATATATATATATATATATATATATATATATATACTACTTATTATAGTAATTTAGTAATTATGAATATATATATATATATATATATATATATATATATATATATAAATATGTATTGGACAAACACCTTATTTATATTGACAATGTTTATTCAATACAAAAGGTATCATAATATACTGCAATACTCATTATTAATCTATATAAATGTATAGGTTAATAATTACTAAATTACTAGATTAATGGACATTCACAGCTGCTTCATTCTTCAATTACTGATAATAAAAAAACACATTATATATTTACCATAACATTCCACATAAATATTTTCATCACTGACAAACCATAATTCCAACTATCGGGTGTAGAACATTGTTTATGAAAGCTAATGAGTTGTAAAATCAACAAAAAACATTATAGCTTTCTTAATACACAGAAAATATCACTTTCATTAAATGGACTGAGACAGATGCCCACATATTTGGAAATGTTTGATAAAGTGATTACTTTGATACAGTTGAAGGAATACGCTCACACACTTCTTGTACTGCTTAATTACAATATTATATGTAATTTAGTAATAGCTTATTACATATTAGAAAAATATTTTTTTATTACATTTATATGAGCCTCCAATGACAAACCAGAATCATACTGTGCTGCATTTGGCTGTAAAAACATATGGAAGGATTTCATAAAGTTCAGCAAAGAATATTGCAAGCACAAGTGGATGAAAGATGGAATAATTAGGGGAATATGACAAATTACTATTTAACAGAAAGGGTTGTGATGTGACAAACACAATTGAACGACCATTGTAAAATATATATATATATATATATATATATATATAAATATATATATATATATATATATATATAAATAGTAAATAAATAGTACATCTGTTCACATTTGAATGTCTAAAACAAGTTAAAAAACCTGCTTCCAGCTCAGAATTCCGAGAAAAACAGTTATTACACTGCATTCTGAGAAGCTGAGCTGGGACATTCAAAGGTGCCCACAAATTCCTCGCTCTTCAATCCATAGCCATTATCAAACATGGCTTCCTTTATGATTATGCATGCTGTATTACACAGCTTTAATGCAAAGCCAAGGTTGGATTAGACACAAGCTGAGTATCCTATCCATGTACAGCTGTTTTAAGCTGACTGGCTATCATCAGCATATATATATATATATATGTGAAAACTTTGAGCCCCATTCAACTGAGCGATTTTGAGCTCCGGGGGCCCGTAAGTGAGGTTGCAAGTGACTTTGCTATTCAATTGGCGTCTTTTTGCATGCTCCGATCGACTTCCGAGTTACGGCCTTGAAAAAATGGCAATGGTTAAACTTGTAACGTACAGCCTCCAGAAGCCTTTGATCTTTCATTTTAGCAAGGCTAAAATCGCAAATCGCTATTCAATTGCTCAATTTCCCCAAGCCCGCAAATGTATTCATACCCGTAAACGGCAAATGAAGGAGAAAATCCTACGAGTGCTAGGGAAAACCCGCAAGGAGGTTAAACACCTATTCGTAGCACTGTAAATGCAAATACAAAATCAATACTGCACTGCAAATAACGGGCCAGCGATGTAGGACATTAGAATTCATTGTACAACAGTCTCAAGCCAGCAAATCATCAGGAAATAAAAGTATTTTTTATGTATCATATCGAGGTTAAATTGATCTTGGGTATCAATGAGTTAATACATATCAGATATCAAAAAAGAGGGAAAAGAAGGCATCCTTCAATTCATGCATTCACGAACACAAAAATATAGATGCTGTTTCTTATAATATAAAAATGTACATTTATTAATTCTCCGTAAAATGCCACATATAAAAAAACAAAAAGTCCAGAGCTCTGAAATAAATATAGTGATCTATAGTTGTTATTGGCACAGATTCTTCCACTTGTTGAAAACAATGTGCTGGGTAGTATCAATATATGTAATAAACACAACAAACGTTTTTGTGTTCATGAGTGCATGAATTGAAGGATGTCTTTTTTCTCTCTTTTTTGATATTTAATATTAATTCATGCATCCATTGCACCGGCATGTATATATATATATATATATATATATATATATATATATATATATATAATAAAGTATCCTAAAGTCTTAAAATGAAAAAGAGGAGAAAGTTAACAAGGGATACATTTGACTTTGAAAATAGTGATATATATAGATGGTCCAGTGCTAGGAATAGATGCCCTAATACATCACATAAAGTACAGTTGTCTCGAGAATCTAATAGTGATGTTGATACTTCAGAGACTGATATATCAGATTGTGAATGTAATGGATGCAATAAAAAGTATATGAATTTAAGTGATATTACCTAAGGGCCAAAAAACAGAGAAGCACCTAATATTAATTTAGGTGACAAGAGTTTAAATGAGTCACAATTACAAGTATTAAGGAAAGGTTTGACCTTTGTGTCGGTTGCCACTTTAGACAACTTTGACACTGTCAAAGATGTTAATCTCTTTGTTAGAAAAATTATTCTTAATTTTTTTTTCTGTCGAACATCAGGAACACAGTGAAATTGGCCCATTAGAATATAGGGATAAAGATACTTTGGCTGTTTTGGAATCCTTGTTGGATAAATATATGGATAATGATTCAGATCAGTTAAATGAAGCATGGTTAAATAAATTGAGATTGAAGAGTACATTTATTCCACCCTATAATTTGGCACCAGCTGCACAGTCTAACTTTGGTGTGTAAAGATATTTCAGCTATCAAACCATGTTATGTAAAATCTAATGTAACTAAAGTAGAGATTCAAGCACTTAAGGAACTAAGAAGTTGGTATGATGTGGTGATTAAACATTGACAAGGGAGGAAATGTGGTGATCTGGCCGACATCTATGTATAAGGAAGAGGCTTTTAGACAGTTAAATAATAAGGTCTGTTACACTAGATTATTTAGCAATCATACTACTGACTTTAATTGAGAAAGATATTTTTTGCAAATTGGTCATATGAGGATTGCAACAATTAGTTTTTTTATCTAAAGCTCTTAAGTCACCTTCTGGTCACCCAGTTGTATCTTGGAATAAATCCTTGTGTGAGAGAGCAAGTCAATATTTAGTTACTAGCGACTTGCCCGTCAAAAAATGACGGCAATGAGATGTGTATGTTAGTAAATTTGTTTAGTTAGTAATATACGTATTTGACACTTGTAAGGTTTTAGTTATGTTGAAATAAGTACAATTCTTATATTAACCATGTTTATTTTCTTAAGATTTTCTTTTCTTCTTGAGTAACTGTTAAAGAGTTTTGTAGTAAATGTATTAATATTTGAATGTAAGAACAGTTTAACTTTAAATTAATCAGTATTGTAAACTTCAGGTAATGTTTTTTTAACATGCAGGTTCTATCTGAACAATTGTTTAATTAAATATACATTGAATCCAGAGGAAGGCAAACAGTAAAAAACCTCTTTGAAACGTAGCCAATTGTGTCAAAGCGGGAAAAACATTAATTCCTTCCTGACCCCATTAACTGGTGATCGGATTACTCCCTGGATTAATGTTTAACATAAAAGACAACATTTACATTGCGCCTCAAAACGTGCTTGGGCTGTTAACATGAACTTTGTAATATGTGTAAGTAAGGAACTTACTGAAGTACATTTTTTGAAACTTGAACTTTCTTATGCGTCTAAGTAAGGAACTTGAAAATATTTTTTTCAAACTTGTAACATTAGAAACAGTAACATAGTTAATAAACATTTGAACAGAATTTGTCAAAATAATGCAAAGGAAGTGTTTTGTGAGGCTAATCATGCATAAACAGTACTTCCATGAATTATGACTGAATTCTTTATTGATTTGTAGTTTTCAATGATTGACCTTTGTTTGTTTGTGTAGTAATTGTTTAAAATGGCACATAGAGTTTTGTCTGTGGAAAAGTAGTTCTCTAAAAAGAGAACGCGAGAATTTAAAGTTGTTCCGCGATGTGTAACCACTGTTTTCTTTGTATTTGACAATTTCATATAGTTTCATAGGAAAATATTGTTGTTGTAAACTAATTTCTGTAGGGTAATAATGACCTTTAGAAGGAAATGGACAGTAGTGTGTACTTTTTGTCGAAATAACGAGGTTATATTGTGTTTTTTTATGTTTTTGCATTTGGTTTTAAATTGGTTTTGCATGGCTTTTGTTTGTTTGATGTAAAGTTACAGTACTTCATAGTAGACAATGTTTTTAGTAAAAATGCATCCATCTTCTAATAAATCACCTTGACTTTCATTCTTTTCAATGTAAACTTTAATAGCCTGTGGATCTTTGCACCGTGATAAGGCAACGTACAATGGGCCATGTGCAAATACTGGTTATTCTAAACAAATACCCACAGATTTGAAAGTTTGTCCTTGTGATTTATTAATGGTCATGGCAAATGCCATAATGATGGGAAATTGTCTTCTTTGAAGTATAAAAGGGAGACTACTTTCACTTGGTGCTAAATCTATTCTTGGTATGAAAACTCTCTCTCCTTTATGGGTACCAGTTAAAATGTCAGCATCTATGAAATGGTCCTTTAATTGTTGAACAATTAATCTTGTCCCATTGCATAGGCCTTTTTGGGGTTCATATTTTGCAGTAACATGACAATTGCACCTTTCTTTAGCTGCAAAATATGTGGTGGCATTCCAGAAGGAGTTAATGAGTTTATTAATTCAGTGTAAAAGTTTGCCTGACTTTCTTTGTCATCAGCAAGTACAGAATCAGCACTGTGATAATTTCTTTGGGGTGCATTCTTTTTTTTTTAAATATTTCATTATTGAGGATAAATGCATCCTTATTTTTACCGGTTAGGATGACTTGGTTGGCAAGCTCTGAATATTCCTGGTTATTTATGGTACCTTCAAGCCGATATAAGATCTTGGTGACAAATCATATGAGGTGGGATGTACACCTTCACCAATTTTAATAAGCCAATCATTGAAATCATTTTGGCCTTCTGATCTCATATTTTGTTGCAGTTGAAGATGGGTAAAATGTTTCCATAGTGTACTTGACTTTATACAGGTTTCGATAGTGTCAGTTTGATTTCCATGTACAATGACAGGTAATGTTTGTCTAAAATCGCCACCTAACAACATTACCTTTCCACCAAATGGAAAAGTATTATCCATGACTTCACAAAGCAAACGGTCAATACATTGGAGGGCATAGCATGACATCATTGTAGCCTCATCTATTATAATTAATTTACTTTTTTTTCAATTTTTTTGCTTGTAATGATGTCATGCGAATATCTGACACAGAGGTTTCTAAAATAGGCACTGGCAGTTTAAAGCCACTATGTACAGTTCTTCCACCTTCTAACAAAAGTGCAGCAATTCCAGTAGTGGCAAACATAAATTATATAGATATGTTTTTCCTGATCTGCCAGGTCCATCAAGATAGAAATAACGCTCTTTGATCATGTCATCATCTACTGCATTTTTAATGGCATTAAATGCTTGCAATTGTAACATATTTAAAGTTGTAAGTCTTTCTTCTGTTCTTTGTACTTGGAGTTGAATGTCATAGTCTTCAAAGTTTATGTCATCTATAAGACCTGGATCAGGCAAATTAAAACTTGCACAACTTAATCCATGAGTTAAAAATACTTCTTGGATTTCCATTAATGCTTTAAAGTGTGCAATAGGTTCATTGTATCGTTGCATAAAGTCTTCAGCCATATTACTTTTAAATGTGTCCCACAAAGCTAATGCATTTGGAGCATTTGAGAAGATACAAATAAATGCAAATTGTTCCCTCATCTGCCGTGGCATTTGACATAGTGCTGCTTCTTCTAAACATCTTTCCCATTCTGTATCATCAGCTAGTAAGTTTCTATGTCTTGCAGCTAAATGGAAGGATTCATATACTATGTCATTAACAGTTCTTAAGTGTTCATAACGTTGTGCTCCAGGAACATTTAAAAGTAATAGTCGTGAGCTCCCAGCAATAAGGCTTTAAAAAGCATGAAAATTATATATAAAGTAACTTCTCTATCACCAAATCAACAAATTTGCACACAGGAGGACCCAGCTGGCTTTAAAAATCAAGTTTGGCAACTTTTTTCCTGAGATTTGCAGCTGAACCAGAACAAAGGAGTCTCTGAAACACTGATAAACAACATGCCTACTTAAGCCGTGGCCTGTGCTCAGTATTGGTACAACATCAAACCAAACATCCTATTATCACTGGAGGGAGCAGCACTGCCACCTACTGGTGCTCAGAAAATAGTGCAGTCCAGCACTCAACAAGATACATCACCCGCACCAGACAGAGCATTGATGCCATCTAGTGGGACATTGATGAAAGCAGCTTGGGCCTACTGAGAGCACATGATTGACAGAGCTCAACAATACATTGAGATGTAACTACAGCGGCCCTACATGGCTCTAGCCGGCAAGGACCAAAAAAAACACCAAGACAACATTACAGGAACTGGGTGTATCCCGACAGCACCAAACACAGCAGATCTAATTACCTGAGAGGATATAGCTGAGGGTTCTCATCAGAGCAACTGGCTAAATGCCTAGGCATCCAACAGCCAACCCGGAGACAATCAGCAGCGCAGAAATGGGGAAAAATAAAAAATCCTTACCGTCAAAAAAAATTGACGAGCATTTTAGAACTCTGGAAGCATTGGAAACACCGGCACAAGACCTCACCTCAGAGCAATCGGACATCTCAGATTTAGACTCTCAGGAGGTAACCTTACAGCCGGAGGTATCCATCAATAGTGCCTCAATGGCAAGAATTGAAGCGCTCCTGGCCTCCCATATCAACGGAGCAGTCACGGCACTGCAAAAAGACATACAAGAGATCGGACAGAGGACCCATCAACTTGAGGAAACCATGGACCAAGTGGTAGAGGCGCAGGAGAAGGACAGGGCCAACATTGCTGGCAATTCCTCCCGTATCTCGGATATAGAAGATAAGTTGGAGGACTTGGAGAATAGATCCAGAAGATTTAATTTGAGGATTAGAGGCGTCCCCACGGCTATAGTCGATCTACCACGCTACCTTAAGGGCACGATAGATGAGATCCTCTCAGGATACCCGGACCACGAGTGGGAGGTAGAGCGAGCGCACAGAGCCCTTGGGGGGAGCCGCAATCAAGACCTCCCTAAAGACATCATTGTCAGGCTTCTGCGCCAACAATCCAGAGACCTGATCCTCGCAGCTACCCGCAACAAGACCTCGATCAGTGGTCCTGACGGGGCTAAGCTCCAGTTTTTTGCAGATCTTTCTCCAACTACGCTACAAAGACGGAGGCTGATGAAGCCGGCCCTGGAAGTGCTACTACGCTATGGCATCAGATATCGCTGGGGATTCCCCTTTGCCCTGATCTTTTCTGTGGGAGGTATCCAATATACAACACGCTCCCTAGATGACTGCCAAGAGCTTCTTAAGCGTCTACAACTAAATGGGTGGGACCCAGCCCCTATGGCATCTGCTTCAGCAACTTTGCCTCTTCCAAAGAGACAATGGTCTGAAGTGACCAGACAAAAGAGGCCTGCTGATCACGTCTCAAAAACTGCCAACAGACGCCCCAGCCAAAACATGGACACGCTGACACACTAGCACAATTGTCTTTATCCTCAGGACTGTTCAAAACGAGGGTTCGACTAAAGAGGCACCATGCTATCAAAAAGTCCTGTTTCCTTTTTGCTTTTTTTTTGTTTGCTTTTTTGCTGCTACCTAGGGGAGACTCTCAGGAAGGTTGCTCAGAACTGAGCTAACTGTTCTGTACTACCTTTCCCCCCTACTTCTTGCCTTTTGGGCTGGCTCCCGGAGGAACTCAGGACTTTTGCTACGAGTTGTACCCAGTTGACAAAAGACTTTTGAACTGTTATTAACCCATGCTTTGCTTTTCCTTCCTACCTAGCAGGTTGTAGTAGATTGTTAAAGAAACACCTACTGTTGCTAATTGAGGGAATAATACTTAGCCTGGCGAGACCTCTCTGGCTGGTCTAGGTTTAGCTGTTTCTACTGTTTATAATTTATGTAAAGAGTTTTGTTATTAATGTTAGCACAAATTATTTATAGATCTGGCTACTCTATTACGGTAACACTCCTTTTTATCTTATTTATAATTGTCCCTGCCGGCAGGACCTGAAGCGGAACCTGCTAGTACTTTAACCGATTGACAGGAATAGGTTAGGGCTAGAGGTCCTAAGAATGCTTGATTTTTCAATAACCACTCTATTTGTTCTTCTCACAACTTTCTGTATTTGTGCTCACCTACCATTTACTTACCAACCGGTGCTCAACCACCCTCTACTGGGTTCGGAACTAAGCAATTCACTCTCTGATTACTGTGTCCCTGCCAAAGCATACATTTTTAGAGTATATCTAAGCTGGTATCAGCTAATTACGCTGCTTACCCGACCTCCTAATGTCAATCACCATCCAAATAATTTAAACTACTCACATCCTTTGCCTACTCGCCCCCTGCGCCCCTTTAGCATTCCCGGGGTCTCAGGGCATAAGCGTAATGATCCTTATTTGGTGGAGGCTCTAGTGGCTGCCTGTTTGCAGGTCAACGGGCACAATCTAATCCCATTCATAATTACATTATCCGAGCCAAAATTAAGCCATCTGTTTATTATGATAAGGCACCAGGGGGTGGCATCTAAACTCACGCACTTTTGCTTTTATATTCTAACTAGAATCAAGCCTGTTAAAACTCGCTCACCCAGGGCTCAGCCACTTCCACACCTCCAGAAGGAGGAGCCGCTCCTCACTCCCTCCTCGACAGCTCGCCGGAAAGGTAAAGCTAATTCAGCATATCTGACAGACACCTTATTAATTTACCCATGCCCATAACAGTACTCACTCACAACGTGAAGGGCTTTAACTCTCCTTTCAAGCGGAGGAAGGCCTTTTTATACTATAAGACTTACAAACCATCTGTAATATTCCTACAGGAGACCCACTTCGCTAGGCATAAGACCCCTACATATCTTAATAAAGATTACCCTCAATTCTTCCATTCCACCCACACTTCAAAAAAAGAGATAGTAGCAATATTGCTACATAGGAACCTCCAATTCCAGTTAACATCCAAACTGGTAGACCGTGAAGGGTACTTTATCATTATAAAAGGTACAATCTTGGGGAACACGATTTCTCTGGCTTCCTTTTATGCCCCCACAACGGCACCACATAAGGCCCTAAAAAGATTTTTTAAGGGCACTGGAAGGGGGGGACTGGGGGAACTTAGTGGTAGGAGGGGATTTCAATTTAGTCTTAGACCCAAAGGCGGACAAATCTAGGGCTCCAGTGAGTGACCGATTCTCCAACAAAATTAGACAAATTAAGAAACTGCACTCTGTTAGCCTGGTAGATGCCTGGAGGGGACTTCACCCGAGAGGGAAAGAGTTTACTTTTTATTCACCCACACATGGCTCCTACTCGCGTATTGACACTATTTACATTAGCAGCTCACTTCTTGACAGCTCACACAGAGCGACTATAGTGCCTTGCACTTGGTCCGACCATTCAGCAGTTTTATTGGAAGTGGACCTGGGGAGTCAATTCAGCATGCCTTACACCTGGAGGCTGAATGAATACCAAATCTCACTGCCTTCAACTCAGGAGCAGATAGAGAGTTGCTAGACTTCTTTGGGTCCAATGCGGGCAGGGAGACGGGAGCGGGATGGGTTTGGATGGCACATAAAGCCTTTATAAGAGGAGTGTGCATCAAATTGGCTTCTCAGTTCAAAAAACAGAATCTACAAAGGGAGAGAGATCTTGCGAGCAAATTGGCACGACTGGAGCTTTGAAATCAGCTCTCCCCCTCCTCCTCCCTGAGAACAGAGATAGACAAGACGAGGCTGGAGCTAGATAGCGTATTGTCCATAAAAACGGACAAGGCACTGAGACGGACGCAGCATTTGATTTACAATAAAGCGAATAAACCGGATACATTTTTAGCCAGAAGCCTGAGAGCAAAGTACGCCCAATCCAGGATTTCCCAAATCAGGAATAAAGAGGGCGACCTCATATATAGCCAAAATGAAATACAAAAAGTTTTTAGGGAATATTACCAAAATATATACTCTACTAAACAGGTGGCCATGGAAAATAACATTGCTTCTTACTTAAACTCACTGGACCTTCCTCAGATTTCGCCCACTGACTTACACTCTCTAAATAAGGAAGTTACTATCAAGGAAGTTCTAGAAGCGATTAAGGAACTAAAACTAGTAAAATCCCCGGGCCCGGATGGGTTCACCAATATCTACTATAAGAAATTCTCAACACTTCTGGCTCCTCATCTATGTAATCTCTTTAACTCGATACTGAGAGGGGAGATTACCCCCCCAGAACTAAACTATGCTGACTTAACAATATTCCCTAAAGAGGGTAGAGATCAGAGAGATGCCAAGAACTATAGACCTATCTCACTGCTTAATGGGGATGTCAAGTTGCGTGCCAAGATCTTCTTTCAAAGGATCTCAATATTCCTTCCCTCCTTGATTCACAAAGACCAGTCAGGGTTCATCCCGCATAGACAAACTGGCGACAACATCAGGAGAACTCTAAATGTCATCCATTTGGCTAGGTCTAGGGGGTCCTCGGTCTGCCTGCTTGCATTGGACATAGAGAAAGCGTTTAACACCTTAGAGTGGCCCTTTCTATTTGCCACGTTAGCAAAGTTTGGGTTTGAAGGCAACTTCTTAAACTTATTACACACTTGCTACACGCTACCCAAGGCCACTTTAAAATTACCAGGCTCCCAGATGGCTAGTATTAATATAGAGAGAGGCACGAGACAGGGGTGCCCTCTGTCCCCGCTGCTCTTTGCTTTGGCCATAGAGCCCTTGGCCCAGGCGATAAGAGCAAACTCCTCTATAGAGGGGGTGCGGGTGGGACATCAGCATCTAAAATGTTCTTTGTTTGCTGATGACCTACTGTGCACCCTCTCGAATCCTGGCTCCTCCATAGACGCCCTACTGGGCACAATCAATGAATATAGCACTCTCTCTGGACTGAGATTGAATCATAGCAAGACAGAAGCCTTAAGTGTGGGCATTCCTGGGGACATCTTGGACCAACTGAAAAGGGTACACAACTTTCTATGGCCTGCCTCTTACATTAACTATTTAGGGATAAAGTTGACTAACTCACTAGCGGACATTTATAAAACCAATTACCCACCCCTATTTAAGACTCTTCGAAGGGACTTAGACAGCTGGACAAAAAGGCAGATTTCGTGGACGGGCCGAATAGCCACGGTCAAGATGAACATCTTGCCGAGGCTGCTTTATCTGGCCAGGACTCTGCCGATCCAAATTAATAACAGGGAATTGGCACAGTTTCAAGCCCAGGTCTTTAGATTTGTTTGGAGGAATAGACCTCCTAGGATCGCCAGACATACTATGTATAAACATAAGTCTAGAGGAGGATTATCCTGCCCTAATTTCAGTACCTACTTTAAGGCAGCTCAAATTGCCTCTATACCGTTAATACATTCTACCACCCTACAGCCCAATTGGGTTTTTATTGAAGAGCTACAAATGGCCCCATTAAAATGGGAAATCATTTTATGGGCTCCGAGTTCCCACACGTTTGACTCCCTAATCCATAACCCTATAACTAAATTTACGCTGAAAATATGGAAATGGGCTAGGAAGGAACATAAACTGATTCACCCCGTATCACCTCTTACTTCAATCTTTACATCAACCTCTCTAGCGACCACCCTCACAGCTGACTCCAAAGCATTCTGGACCACACACAATTTAGACAAACTTGAGGCATGGTTTGAGGGCGACAGAATTATTTCCTGGGCAGAAATGAACAGGAAAATAGGGATACCACACCAAGAAATGTTTAACTACATCAAAATTAGACATTGGGTTGAGGAGATACATAGGATTCCTGGCCCGCCCAAAGAATCGTGGATGTCAATAATATGTAAAAACACAAACTTAACTAGAGGAACCTTAGGCTCACTGTACACTATGTTTAATGCCCCAAAGGCTTCGTGGAAGCCTGCTTACACATTGAAATGGGAGATAGACATGCAACAAAACTGGGAGGGGGACAAATGGGCGGAATCCTTTCTGAGCCTATCTAAAGGCTCATATAACTATAGCTTGCTAGAAACCTCGTTGAAAATCTTACACCGGGCATACATGACTCCTGCCAGGCTAAATAAGCTATCTCCAACAACTTCAGATAGGTGCTTTAGAGGATGCCAGGGAAGGGGAGACTTTATTCATACGTGGTGGAAATGTCCTAGAGTGGCTAATATTTGGATTGAAGCTACCAAATTAGCTTCACGGATTCTTAAATCTCCCCTAGAACCATCAATCTCGACTTGTCTGTTGGGAATTCATTACCAGGGGCTGGGTAATAAGGGGAACAAATTGGCCCAAATGATTTTTTTAGCCGCCAAAAATATAATTGCTAGAAGATGGAAAAGCAGTCATATCCAATTTCAGGAAGTCATAAACAAAATAAATTATCTTTGCATTAACGAAAGAATGACTCACACTTTGTTGGACACTCACCAAATTTACCTAGAAATTTGGGGACCTTGGATTCAGTCTCCAGATAGCACATTGTAAGGTCTGGACAGGAAAGAGCATTACACTTTGGCTAACAGCGGTGGCTTGTCCGGGGAGCGGAGTGTGGAGCGGACTGGAACGGGTAGAGCTGGGAAGCGGAGAGGCAACTCATCTAGACGACAAAAGGTACTGAGGGTGGCACGGGAGATCATAGGAATGGATGTAGTGAGGAACATTTAGGAGTGGAACTTTAATTGTGTATTTACTTAAAACCATCACCAAAAAAGGAAAAAAATGTGAGATATCTGGCTGAATGATTGTTTATTGATATGAATACTATATTTTATTAACAATAGACACAATTATCTCAATAATTTCAGTTAACAGATGTTTGCAATGTAATTGTTTGTTATGTAACATAAACGCTGTTGAATAAAAAATCTTTGAAACAAAAAGTAATAGTCGTAAGCAGAAACGTTCAAGATCTCTTGGACTGACTGTGTAAATTCTTGGTATTATTTTATTTCCTCTGCTTTTTCTAGGTCTCCATAATCCATTCACAAAAACATAGTGATATGAAATTTTAATATATAAGAATTGTGTTGCTTGTGAATCTGTAGAATTTAATTCAAACTAACGATGCTCACTTTGGGCCAATGCATTACTTTCATTTCCAGCATGGAAATACACTAAATGTCTTTGTGGCAAATGTACTGCTAATCTATATACTGCATGTGATCTATCATGCATTTCAAATTTTAAAAGGCGCCACATAGCTTCTGATACACTTACATAGCGAGCATCTACATAAGATGCAAGTTCATCATGTACTAACTCAGTGCTTTCGGGGTTGTCTGCACTTTTAACGACTACAGTAGCTGCATCATAGCCTTTGTAAATATATTTGTACACATATTTAATGGATATGATGGAAGTGCAGGCTTCTACATTAATGTATACATTATCCTTCATGAGTAAATGTGTATTGTAGGGTACTACATATCTATTGTCAACTTTTTTTCCACGAATAATGGCACTATCTTATTCTCTTCTTTTATAAAGTGGATAGCCATCACAATTGGCATATGTTTTGTCTCTATAATATTTTGGAAAATCTTTGGAACATTTATTATTTTCAATACATGGTAATTGTGGATTAAGCTCGCCACAGGGTCCATGAATCATGCGAGGAATAACAATCTCATATAGTCTACCATATAGCTTGGGATCTGGGAGTTCAGCAACAATGACTGAATCCACTTTCTCACCAGTATCTAATTTATCTTGAAGTATTTTCTTGAAGTATTATGAGAAGATGTGCATATGAAGGCCTCTTTTTTTAAATTCAATTGTATATACATAAGCAAGACATTTGCCAAAGAAGTGACTTGTAGTGATGTCACGTATTAATTCATTTAATTTAATTTTAAAAACTCTGGCTACTAAACCTGGTCTATCGGAAGGACATTTTGTGTAATTTCTGGCCATTGAGGATTACATGTAAATGTAATAAATAAATCGGGTTTTCCAAATTTGGTGACAATAGCCATAGCATCATTGTATCTTTCATATTTCAAGGAGATCCTTGAAAAGAAGATGGTAAAATAATGGCTTTGCCAGCTGTCATGTCTCTGCTTGTAGCAACCTCAGCAACATAGTCCATTAGTCCACAATATTGTTCTACACCTAGTTTATCTTGTTGATATTTTATAAAGTTTAAATTATTGGCCTCAACTTGCAAATAGGAATCAATAATCCATTGTTTTTTTTAGTTTTCCACCACATAAAATTGGATTAAAAGTATTTCGAATGGCAATTTGAGCTACTTTAAATTCAAGCATAGAAACATTATTTCGTATTCTGGCATTAGCATTTGGGTAACTGGGAAGGATTAATTTTGGTTGCCAACTTACTTCTCTGTGTGGGAAAAAAATGGGATATGTCATTGGATCTAAATTTGGACTTAAGATACTGATATTAATGAATGGTTGCTCCTCATTTCTGGGATATATTCTAATGTCTCTTTGAAATGGTGGTTCTCCTTCATCATTTTGAAACACCATTGCAACCTCATTTGATGTTGGCAAGTTATAACGGCATTTATCAGTATGTCTATCTCTTTTAAGCACCATATTGACCTTTGGGATTGGTAATTGATGTCTTTCTGCATGAAGTTGTTGTTCATTTTCTACTTCTGCCAATTTTTTATAAGCTTTAGTGTAGGGGTTATTGGCCATAATGTTATCCAGCTCTATAAAAACACTGGGTAAGCATTTTTTATTTTCTTGCAGCTGCATACGTTGGTCAACAGCTTCCATTGTATCTAGGACATATAGTTGAGCAAATTTTCTTTGCTCTCCTTCCTCTGGATGTAAATGTGAAGTCCGATGGTAAATTGGGCCTTGGACTTTAAAACAGTAAGGACCCTGTACTGGTACATTAGCAGCTAATGTTGCCCCCTATAGATGCAAAGGATATGGCACTATTGTAGGATCGTATGTTTGTCTTAAAATGTTTGTAGTTTGGAAAAGTAGGTTCAGTCATAATGTTTTGTAAATAGATTGGAAATTGTTTTCTTTCTGGAAGTTTGACCTTGTCTTTTTGACATCAACTAATACATTTGCCATCTCTGGGTCTCTCCTGTTTAAAATGATAAGCCTCACAAAACTGACATTGAGTATTCATGTCCCCACAATTATGAACCTCTACTGCTAAAGACTTGAGTAAAGGACAATTTGCAAAGCAAATATCAGTTTCAGTTTCAAATTCATCAGTTGAAATGTCATGTGATGTTTCAGGAACAAGTTCTAAATGCTTTGTTTTTTTGGTGGCTTTTTTTGGTATATCTTTTATTTGTTCAGGTAAAATGTCATGTGATGTTTCAGGAACAGGTTTCTAAATGCTTTGTTTTTTTAGTAGCTTTTTTTGTTGTATCTTTAATTTTTGCAGTTGATAGTCTTTTGCTTGCAATTCTTTTGCGTTCTTTTTCTTGTCGAATTTCCTTCTGCTCAGGTGTCTGCTGGTTGGCCCATCTTTGTTTTTCGTTCTCTAGCTTGACGTCTTATCTTTTCTTGTTTGGTGTTGTTATCAGCCATGCTAATCTGTAAAATAAAATAATGTATCATTAGTTTATTTTGAGATGTTAATTATTTTTTTAAAATATTTGATTTGCAACAGTTTGTTTCTATGTGATTGTAGTTCATTGTAGCTGAACTTTCTTTGTATTGTTAAATAAGTGTGTTTTATTTTTGTGCTCTTACTTTCTGTCGTAGGTTGTAATTTTTGTCTTACATGCATAGCACACTGATTATAGCTTCTTCTAGATGTAGTAGGTGTATAGTGTTAATTGAAATGGATTTTGTGTTTTGTTTGTGAATTGCTTTTTTGTTGTACTTTTGGCTTAAAGGCATAGTAAAGGGCAAACATTAGTCTTTGTAATTTGTCCTGCAGGGGATTGTTGTAATAGTATTTTTCTATTTTACTTAAAGGCTTATATGTTGGGGCTGTGAAAAGGTTTGTATTGTTGTTTTTTCGGTGTTAGTAGTATTTGTTCTAGTATTCTATTTTATGTGTGTGGTTAGGTTTTATGCTTAATATTGTACATTAGGGCTGAGAATTGAGAATGAAAAATGTTATTTACTCTGGGCCTCATTCAATTGCGATTTGGCCAATTGAATAGGGCTCTAAATAAGCACATAGCATATATTTTTTTAAAGATGTTTTTAGTTAGTGAAAACCTTGCTTTTGGATAGATGCTTACTAACTAAAAACGTATTTAAAAAAAATATGTTAAGTGCTTATTTAGAGCCCTATTCAATTGGCCAAATTGCAATTGAATGAGGGCCTTTGTGTTTTAACTATTTTTTGGACTATGCAGTTTTATGTTGCTTATTTTTTTGGGCTAGATTGAAGTTTGGGTTTACTGTTAAACATTGTTGTCCGTAAAAGACAAATAACAGGTAAATGACAAACGTGTCACTAATATTTTGCTTAAGGTTATAATTAGTGGTTCTTATTGTTGTTGGTGATGTCTTTTTTTTGGGTTGACATGGATGCAGAGCAAACATGTTTATTTAGTTTTCTCTTTTTTTACTTGTTATACTGTACCTTGTTTGAAGTGTGATTTGAAGCAGAATATTTCTTGGTCCACTGTTGTAAGTCTTCGTCCGATGCTCTTCACGCAGTGTCTGTTGTAAAAGAAAAAGCACAATGTTATTTGATTTGAATGTATTTGTAATGAATAGCATATTTAATATTTTTGGTCTACTCTATCTGTTATGGTGAATTTTTCTGCTATGCTGTTTTTTGTGCAACACTTTAAATCACTTTAATTGTATTTGTATATTACAGTTATCCTTTTTTTTTTTTACTGTAATTATTAATGTTTTTCCCATTTTGGATATGATCGCAATGTTTTTAGCATTATCCTGTTTTGTGTCCACCACTTTTGGTATGCTTATTTAGGCTTATTTGTAAGGCTTATAGGTTGTTAAACAGTAAAGAAGAATATTCATTTACTTTTCTATCTGTTTCTGTGATTTTTTTGTACAATCCTATTTTGTGTCCACCATATTTTGCATGCTTTATTTGCTTGATAAGTCTTCTTTGTGAGGATTACATGTTGTTGGACAGTAAAAATGAATGTTAATTGCCTTTTCTATATCATGTTGCACTTTTTTGTTCTATCTGGTTTTGTGTTCACCACTTTTTGGTTGCTGCATTTGGCTTGTGGGTGATGGTTGGAAGTTATTCTACAGTAAAGAGGAGGAATACTTTTGTTTTATGTATGTTGCTAATGTTTCGGATGCTATCCTGTTTTGTAGCCACCTCTTTTTTTTTTTGTGAAACTGTCTTTCTTTGTAAATTGTATAGGTCTTTCTGAAGTTTGTCGAACTGTGTTGTTTTGGTCTTTATTGAATTTGCATTTTTTTTTTTTTTTTTACTTTTCATATTGGCGGCCATTAAACATATATATATATATTTTTTCTACTTGTTATACTATACCTTGATTGAAGTGTTGTTCTTGTCCGAATGACAGAGGGTCCCCTCCTGCCAATCTTAATCCTCCAGTCTTCTTGTAGTGTCTGTTTGAAAAGAAAGTTAAATGGTTAATTGTATATTTATTATTTTTGATTTTGCAAAGCATGGTCTTTTTCAGCATGTAATGTATTTTTCTATCTTACCTCTTCTTCTTTCTTTCTGTTCTTCTCTTTGTAATTCTCTTTGACAGTCCACGGTGCAAATTCTTGAGTGACGCTGTTGATGCAGAGTCTGTTTGAATAGTGAAAAAAAGGGGAAAAATTCAGCTTCAGGTTGCATATGTATTAGTGTCATATTTTTTTTTGCCCATTTTCATAGTTAAAGTTTGTCTTTTTTTTTTTTTTTGCTGTCTTGGTAATAAAATGTAATATATTATTGCTTAAATCTCAGTTGTAATTTGCACAGTGTAAAGTAGGAAATTAGTAAATAATTCTCTTCTCAAGCAACAGCAGCAGTTAACTATCCAGTCACTCCGTTCATCACCTGAGGAGAAATGTAGAATTGTCTGGAAAGTAGGCAGTATTTATAAACTTTGATGTGCCTGAGACCGTTACAACGCAATATGCATGCGCTATTTGCGTTCCAGCGCACAATTTGCGTTCCAGCCGCCATTTTATGCGTATTAGTAGTTGTCATTTTTCGGTAAAATGGTGGTTAATATCAGTGTGGTACGTGCCGCATAGTATGTGTTACGTACCTCGTAAAGTTGACTGCAGCGTTGTTTCAGTTTTGCGAGTCACTGTAGTATTGTTGCGTCTGTAGCCTTGTTTTTGTTTTTGTTCGGTGGGCATTTTTTCTCTCGCTTAGGTGATTTTCTGCTTTTTAAACTCTGTTTTTTGGACTTAAATGGACGTGTAACTTCACTTTTCGCGGTGCTGGATGCCCCCCCCCCCCTTGCTGTAGATAAGCTTTTTATGTGTTTGTTGTGTTTATTTATTGTGTTTCTCATGTTTTCATGTGCACCGGTTTCTGCCGTCTTTTGCATGTTCGGAATGGGTTGTAGCACGTCACGTATTTTTTGCGAGGGCCGCAGTTGCTGGCATGGAGCGCCTTCAAATGTACCAAGCTAAGAAGATCATATCCAAGTATTGGCACACCTTGCAATTGGATGAAACTCTAAGAGAATTGATTCCCGATAGACCATTTTTGGCTATAGAAGAGGGAGGAACTTGAGTTCTATTTTGGTGTCCAGTCACTTTAAAGAAACAAATGTGTTACCATTATTTAAAGATTTAATTAAATGTGGTCATTGTTCCACCTGTCCACATATGAAGAAGATTTTGTGGACCATGGATTGGTTTGGTAAAAAGCATTACATTAACAGCCACATCAACTGTCAGACAGATTTTTTAATTTATTGCACTACCTGCCCATGTCATCTCAAATACATAGGTTTATCAACTAGACACCTTAGGTCATAATTGCTGAAGACAAAAGCAAAATAAAAAATGCTGAAATATGTAAGAGATAATATGAAAAAGATAACCTCAAAAGGAAATAAGATGGATTTATGTTATGAACTCGTTTTTTTCCTAATGGGATGAATGAGTATAAGAGTTTCATCCAATTTCTATGAATTTATGATGTTGTATGTAACTAATGGGCCTTTTTGGAAATTTGCAGATATTTATTGTGGGGTTCTCTGTGTCCTTAATGTTTTTCTTGATTTTTTCCTTTTTGATCTCTCTTTCCCTTTTTTCTGCTACCACCCCTTTTTCCTTCCCCTCTCCCTTTCCCCCCATTTGTTTTCTTATTTTTTGCTGTTTCTATTTAGGAGTTAGCTTTATACCACATTTTTTTTTAAATTAACATGAATCCTGTTATGTTTGTGTTTTGAGATGATCACCAAGTAATGCTTTAACAGGGTTGTAATTGATTATTTTTGGATGGAAACTAACATGTTAAAAGTCTATCTATTAAACAGCCATGGAATATATGGGACCTGCAATTGAAGCATTAACACGCCCACTGACCACTGATTGGAGGAGTAATTAACAGCCGGTGGACCTATGACTACAAAAAGGCAGCAAGAATATGTTTTCTTTTTATATGACAACTGATTGAGAAAGCTGTATCAGTGAAACGCGTCTTGTGGCGTTCCTTTTCTGTCCAGGAGCTCTGTTATTCACTGGCTGTATTACATGAATGTCATGGATACCTTTTAAACTTTGTGGAGAATGGCACAGCTCATATTATCCTGTGTTTGGTCTACACAAGATTCTGAATGCATTTCCACTGTGTAAAGATGGCTTACTGTGGCGTTTTTACCTGAACCAATGGGTATGTGAATTGAGATTTCAGTTACTGCATGAAATGAGCATTGGATAACACAATAGCTTTGTTGAATGTGACATTGTATATGCTGTTTATTACACTCGCTGCTGTGATGTCAAGAGACTGTTTTTCCTGCTTATGATGTTGAACAGCAGCTGATTAAATTATCCAGTGAATGTAACTACGGGAGCCTAAAAGTACCAACTCACTGATATGTCGAGACAAGTGGATTAGAGCATTCAGCAAGCACAAGGGAGGCACATTGCTGCTGCATAATTAATGGGTATGTGGTTTATGATGCCTGTTACTGCATGAAATGAGAATTGGATAAAGCAAAAACTTTTTTGGGATGTGAACTGCATATATATAGTATGTATTACACTCACTGCTGTGGTATCAAGCGATTGTCTCCCCTGCTTATGATGTGGAACAGCAGTTGATTTATGTATCCAGTGAATGCAACTACAGAAGCTTGAAAGTATCAACTCACTGGCATTTTGATACAAGTGGATTTATGCAATCAGTAAGCACAATAAGGGCGGCTCATTGCTGCTTCATTTGTGACGACTACTATGTATAATTTTCCTACTATTGAACACTTACTGAGATTCATATATATGATAGTGCTTTAGTGACTTTTGGTGCCTACTGATTTGTTGTGTTTATTACATATATTGATACTAGGCAGCACATTGTTTTCAAGAAGTGGAAGAACATCCCACATTTGAGGAGTGGAATTGAAACTTCTTTTTTTCTCTTTTGTGATATGTAATATTAATTCATGCATCCATTGCACCGGCATATGTATATAGATATGCCAGAACACTAATTTTGTTATTTCAGTCCTATTCTAAATTTTGTCTTTTTAATACATACCAGGCCACCCATATAGACAAGAACAGTATTGGCATTCATTTTCAGAATTCTTTAATTTGCATGTTTTGCAAGTCTGATTGCATAACCTCCATGTTTTACTGCCATAATAATGACATTCTCATTTCCTATTGGCTGCTTCAAAATGGGAGGTTATGGGCTTGCTTAATCAATCATGTTCCCGCCCTCAACTGCTACGAACCAGTGCATGGTTTATGGTTTTGGCATCTCAATCAGAGGCCAACGGGAGCCCGCAACACACTCACTCTAACTAAGAGCATAATTCCCCTTCCAGAAAGCTACCATTTTGTGGTGAGCTATACCATAATACCATGTAATGTCACCCAAGATGGACACGTCATAGCAGAGAGGTCAGACAAGTCATGGTCCACTGGAAGAAAACCATATGGATGATAACAACCAGAATGATGTGCCTGGTGTGCTATGGTCCATAGGCTCACGAGAGTAGAACACAACTGAATACAACCAAGCAAAAAAAGCATAATTAAGCATTACAATGTCATGCAGTTAGTTTTCAATTAGAAAAAATAAATTTGGATGCCTCTGCTGGGTCTGGCAGAATTCATGATACATAGGTGGAAGTTGTGTTTGTTAGAGGCATTTACATTTAATTTCCTGAAGCAATGGGCATGCTTCTGGACCTGTGAGGGGGAAGGGGTATGATGTAAATTTCAATCTTACCCAGATATCTTAACAAAGGCACTTTGTTCCCTTCTTTTTGCACCCCTCCCACCACTGATAACCAAAACACACACACACTCATGATTCAGCTCTGATGAAGTGATGTAACAAGTAGAAAATTTAATTTTATACACATAAACATAGTTTTCAACAATTCAGATTTTCAAAAAAATATTTTATGTTAATGGCTTACACAGCTATTAATGCTGTTAGTTTGGTACATACTTGACAAACAGGTGCCACTTTTCTTGATCTACAATGATCACATATTATAATTGTCTAACTACGAGACATCGTACGAGCCAAAGGCGCTCATTGCATGTGAGCCTTGCAAAGTGAGGCGAGCAGTGGAGGGCATTAAATACGCCGGACTTAGCCTACAAACAAATTAGCCTACATACAAACAGCCTTAGGCGGAAAGTAGTTGACGAATGCAGGACCTAAAAAAAAAAAAATACGAGACGCTGGACTGAAAAAATAAATATGACCTACGAAAAATATGAAGTTAGCGACTGAACCGCGCAAACTAAAAAACAACAACCCCCCTCCCACAAAATACAACAAAAAGGGTGACCGATAGCATGGGAGAACAGCCAGGACAAATGTAAGTAGTTTCGGCACTTGAAAATCGCCCAGGCGAGAAAGAAAATGGCGACTGAAAAAATTTAAAACAAGGCTAAACGACCACGAACCGCCCAAAACACAGCCAGCGATGTACGCGGTAGAAAAATACTAATAGGAAGAACGTAAAATGAGCAAGCATCGCGGAAAACATAGACTAACGTCGCCATTTTACAATAGTAGCTTACACATTTACACATTAACATTGTTAATTTCCCGCCTAAAACAAAGGTTTTGTCTCACGTACGCAGCCTATATATAGGGCACACTAGCCACAGAACTGACACTTTCTCCTCAGGTGATGACAGTCTGACTGGACATTCTGCTGCCAGAAAATCAAAAGATATTGTTAGCTCTTCAGGATAGTGATTGCTAAATATTAAATACAAAAAAAGTTTAATATATTAATAATCATTAATCAATAATTAATTAATTAATTATTAATAAAAAAGGATTAATTAAACAAATTGAGCAAACAAGAATTTATGCTTGATTTAGTTTAGCAATACTTTCATGCTTAGCTGTTTGTAATATATGAATTCATTGAATAATTAATAATAATGTACTTTAATTTATTAATTATTAATTAGTAATCATTAAGAAAAAAACACATTAAAGTTTACTAATATATTAATGCAAAAAAATGTCTAAGACATTTACACATTGTTTCATCAATTATTAATGTACATTATTTTATTAATTAATTATTAGTAATCATTATGAGAAAAAAATATTTGAGATTTAACAATGCCTTTAGTTTAAGAATATATTAATGCTTAAATCTTTAGAATACATTTAGTCAGTGATTAATTGATTATTAATGTACATTAATTTATTAATTTCTAACTAGTAATATTAAATACAAAAAAAAAAAGTACCACAAACAAGATGTATATTTTAAAATGCACTGACATATCCGTGATGATGCTGATTGCCTCATAGGGATTAATCCAAATATTACAAATGCTTTCTCTCTAATTTGACCGTTTCAGTGTGGCTGCAGCTGAATCAACACAGAGAGTGACGTTTGCAGCCTTATAACACCACAAATATCCCCTTTACAGGTATATCATTAAATTATGTTATTTTGTTAAAAAAAGGATTAAAGTCTTTTTAGTCAGAATTGATGACAGTTATTGATTCATTAACGTATATTAATATATTAATTAATTAATAATTATTAATCAGGACCAAAAAAAGGTTTGATTTAACAATACATTGATGAGTATGCTTTTATGTTTTGCATCTATGCTAATAAATCTGTGTTGCTGCTAATTGCCTGATAGGGATGAAGCAAAATATTACAAATTCTTTCCATCTTATTTGACAGTTTCAGCGTACCTGCAGCTGACTCAACACAGAGAGTGACGTTTGCAGCCTTATAACACCACAAATATCCCCTTTACAGGTATATCATTAAATTATGTTATTTTGTTAAAAAAAGGATTAAAGTCTTTTTAGTCAGAATTGATGACAGTTATTGATTCATTAACGTATATTAATATATTAATTAATTAATAATTATTAATCAGGACCAAAAAAAGGTTTGATTTAACAATACATTGATGAGTATGCTTTTATGTTTTGCATCTATGCTAATAAATCTGTGTTGCTGCTAATTGCCTGATAGGGATGAAGCAAAATATTACAAATTCTTTCCATCTTATTTGACAGTTTCAGCGTACCTGCAGCTGACTCAACACAGAGAGTGACGTTTGCAGCCTTTCAACAGCATAAGGATCATCTTTACAGGTATATCATTAAATTATGTTCTTATAGGTAAAAAAAAAGGATTAAACTTTTTTTTATTTGGAATTGATGACACCTATTGATTAATTAATGTATATTAATATATTAATTAATAATTCATAATCATTACAAAAAAAAGTTTGATTTAACAATACATTGATGACTATGCTTTTATGTTTTGCATCTATGCCAATATATCTGTGTTGCTGCTGATTGCCTGATAGGGATGAAGCAAAATATTACGAAATATTTAAATCTTATTTCACAGTTTCATTGTCTCTGCAGCTGACTCAATACAGACAGTGACGTTTGTAGCCTTTGATCACCATAAAGATTACATTGACAGGTATATCATCTAATTATGTTGATTATGAAACAAAAAAGGTTTCAATTTTTGTTGGTAACATGGATAACAGTTATTGATTACCATATAATAATATTTTAATTAATTAATAATTAGTCATCATTAAAAAAAATTAGACTGCAATAAAAGTAATAACAATTTTTAACATGCACTTATATATCTGCCTTACTGCTCATTAATGTACATTGTTTTTGGAACTATTAATTAATAATATTTTTTTTAAAAATGGGGTTAGAAGTCTTAAAAAAATTTACATTTTACTAAGCACTTAAATATATGGACTTCATTCAATCAAGAATTAATGGAATACAATGATTAAAAATTATTCCCATGTAACTTCACAGATTACTAATCTCTGCACCTGACTGAACATAGAGAGTGAATTTGCAAGTATTTTTACACAAACAGCAAGTTCACAGGTATATGATTTCAGCATGCCCTTATGGTTTTGGATTGATGACACTTAATGATTAATTCATGAAACTAGATTTAGTTAGGGACTCATTCATTTGCAATTTGCAAAATTTAAAAGGGCTCGATATAACGACATAGCATATTATTTTTACAGAACACTTTAGTTAATGAACAACTATCCAAAACTAAGGTTTAAAAAAAAGGCTATGTGCTTACATAGTGCCCTATTGCTTTGAACAACTTGCAAATGAATGAAGTTTTTAGTATTTAATTTTTTATTGCAATAACAATAAAAAAATGAAAATGAATTAGGTTTTTAGTATTTCATTTTTCATTACAATAACAAAACAAAAAAAGCAAGATATATATATACTAATTACCTTTTAAAGAACCTAAATAAAACATCATAACTAAATTAATTGCATCGTTAAGAAAATGTAACATTATTTTAGGCCACATCTATACTTTAGATAATAGCTGTTTTATACCTTGATAATAGCTGTTTCTTTTTGATCTTCTTTATGACAATATAATTAACTTTTTAGGTTTACCATTGATCTCAGTTTTGGATTAATTCAGTAACGTATATTCATTTAGAAATGACTTAATAATTCATTAGTCAAAAAAAAATATGTATCAATATATATATATGTGCAGGGCTTTGCTTTTTAATGTATGCCAATCAAAAAAAAAAATGGTTTCATTGATTGCAGAGAAAAAATAAAAAAGATTTTCACATCTTTGCATTCTTTCATTAATGCTATTTACCTTTGGATTGACAGCAGCTACAAACAATATGTACAGAACAAAAAAAAACATTACATCTTACACCTGCATTTACAATTACAGATTACAATGGCGGATAATGGAGAAGACAACATTGAACGCAAAAGAAGATTGGCAAGTAAAAGGAAGCAAAGGTGGAGAGATGCACACTCTCCCAACACCGACAGAGACTTTTAAATAAAAGAAAATGAGTAAGAAAGCACAAAGTGAGTTTGCTGGAGCTTCAAAGAAACAAAAACGTAAAAATATGTCTGTGAACCATTGCCCAATGATACAATATTGCCTATTGACACCAATGTTCAGACACATGACACCAATGTAGGTGTAGAAAGTTGTAGTGATATCTATTCTGAGGAAACTCAGGATAATGCGTTTATTAGAGCACTAACAGTAGACACTCATTATTGTGGATTACTCAATGTTGTTTTGTCAGTTTTGTGGGGCCTATCATTTTCTAAAGAAAAGACCAACTGACTGAGACTTCATTAGTTGTTGTCAGAAAGGAAAGGTAAGACTTTCACAAATACACACATTTTCAGATTACTTACAAAGTATCATGAGTGATCCAACATTTCCAAATTATACCAATTAAAAAAAAACATAAGGTCTTATAACAGTGCAATTTCAATGCTTCAATGGGTGCTACATTAGCAGAAAATGTCCCAGGACAAGGTCCTTACTGTTTTAGAGTTCAAGGACAAATTTACCACTGAACTTCACATTTACACCCACAAGAAGGAGAGCAAAGGAAATTTACACAGTTATTTGTCTTAGATACAATGGAAGCTGTTGAACAAAGAATGACGCTTCCAGAAAATAAACAGTGTTTGCGCATAGTCTTTGAACAGCTGGATAAAATTATGGCCAACAACCCATACAGTCAAGCATACAAACAATTAGCACAGCTTGAAAAAGAACCACAGCAACATGTTCAAAGACATCAGTTGACAATGCCAAGATCTCAACACTGATCAAAGACGGTATAATTTACCAACACTAAATGATGTTGCCATGGTCTTTAAAAATGAAGATGGTGAACCACCTTTTCAGCGGGATATTAGAATATATCCACGCAATGAAGAACAACCTTTTATAAACATAAATATATTAAGTTGTAATTTAGATCCAATGACATATCCCATTTTCTTTCCAAATGGTGAACCTGGATGGGGACCAAAATTACAATTGCAAAGTTATCCCAATAGTAATCTTCATGTCAGATGCAATATATCTAAGCTGGAATATAAAGTGGCACAAACTGCTATTCGGGATTTTTTAATCCAATTTTATGTGGGGGGAAACTCACACAACAATGGATTATTGATTCCTCTCTACAAGTCAAAGCAAATAATCTAAATTTTACAAAATTTCAACAAAATAAGCTTTGAGTGGAACAGTATTGTGGATTGACGGATTATGTCGCTGAATTGGCTACCAACAGAGACATTCCAGCTGGAAGAGCAATCATTTTGCCATCCACTTTCCAAGGATCTCCTCGCAATATGCAAGAAAGATATAATGATGCCATGGCTATTGTCACAAAATTTGGAAAACCAGATTTATTCATTACATTCACATGTAATCCACAATGGCCAGAGATCAAGGAAAATTTGAATCTGGGACAAACTACTTCTGACCGACCAGATTTAGTGGCAAGAGTATTCAAAATCAAACTCAATTCATTAATACATGATACGACTAAAGCACAGTTATTTGAAAAATGTGTGGCTTTTGTTTATACCATTGCATTTCAAAAAATAGGACTACCACATGCTCACATACTTTTAATCCTGCAGGAAAAAGATAAGTTGAATACTGCAGAGAGAGTGGATTCAGTCATTACTGCTGAATTGCCAGATCCAGAAAAATATTCCAAACTATTTGAGATTGTGACACACAGAATGATTCATGGGCCATGTGGAGATATGAATCCAAATTCACCATGAAGTACAATGCACACATAAATGTTGACGCGTGCACTTCTATTAAATCCATGCAATATGTGTATAAATATATATACAAAGGATATGATGCAGCAAGTGTTGTTGTGCAAGGTGCAGCAAAACGAAAAGGAAAATAACATTTTACATGACAAACTTTCTAATTATTTAGACGATCGCTATGTCAGTGCTCCGAAAGCAATGTGGCGGCTTCTAAAATTTGAGATGCATGATCGGTCACATGCTGTGTATCGATTAGTTGTACATTTGCCACAAAGTCAGTTTGTTTGCTTTACTGCAGGCAATGAAAGAACTGCCTTAGCTGAAAGTGAACACAGAGATACAACACTTACTGCATGGTTTAAATTAAACTGCCAGGACACACAGGCCAGACAATTTTTATACATTGAGATTCCATATCACTGTGTATTTGTAAATGGTCTATGGCAACAACAAAAAAGAGATACACATAACATTATACCACAAATTTAGACCGTCAATCCAAGAGACATTGAACGTTTCAGTTAAGATTCCTTCTTTTACATGTTCCCAGTGCACAAAGTTTTGAATATTTACGCACAGTGAATTACATAGTTTATGAGACTGAATGGGAGAGGTGTCTGGAAGAAGCAGCACTAGGTTAAATGCCAAAGCAAGTGAGAGAACAATTTGCGTTCATTTGCATCTTTTGCAATGTACCTGATGCATTTACTTTGCGGCAAACATTTAAATTAAATATGTCCGAAGACTTCTTGAAATGAGCCAATAGCACTGTTAAAAACTTTAATGGAAAGTCACGAAATATTTCTTGCTCATGGATTAAATTGTGCAAGTTTTAATTTGCCTGATCCAGGACTTATAGATGACATCAACTTTGATGATTATGACACCAAGCTACAAAAACAAAAAAACAGAAGAAAAACTGGCAACTTTATATACCTTCCAATTACAAGCATTTAATGCCATCACAAATGCTACAGATGATGAAATGGTCAAAGACCGTTTTTCTATCTAGATGGCCCTGGTGGATCAGGAAAAACTTATCTGTACAATTGTTTGATGAGCTATGTCCCCATCTGCTTCTTCAAGGGGGCTTGATATGAACCTAGTTCAAACCTACCCCAGCAGAATCATGTAGTTCCTGTTCTCTATGGCACAAAAGATGGACAGCAGCACTTTGGTATCCTTTAAAGGTGGTCTTTTATATATTGGGGAAGTGGGCATTTTTTTTTTTTTATTGAAAAGTTATTTGAAGATACAGGCAGAGAATAATGCATACAAGTTATTTAGTATTTCTACCACTTCCACATATGTTCTATATAACATTTCCCTCTTATAATATATTCTAACTAGGATACATAATAACCATGTACAGGCAACATATAACCACACAATAAAACATAATTCCAATGCAACATTGTCATGCTCCCTTGGCCATATTCATAAATTACTGGCAATGTCAGTACTTAAACAATTAAAGCATGACAATTTCTCCCCCTTTCATTTCTAGTATAGCATGGGAAGTTCATCCTGTCGCATAACTTCCCATCTATACAGGTGTTTACGGGTCCTCTTGATGTGACAGTCCATGCCTCCCCCTGTCCAGGGCGAATACTCACTCCTTCCCAGTGGCCTAGTGACCTTCCCAAGAACCTGGGGAGACTTATAAGACAACTGCCATGGAGGACCCTTCAATGTAATCCAGGGGAAACAGTACATCCCAGCTAGTAAGTCCAGCATAAACTTGGAAGGATCCTTACCCAGCAAATTCCTATCCTTCCATGCTAGGGAGGCCTCCTGTCCTGCTGATTCTGGATCAGTACTCAGTCCTATGGGTAAAATTGAAAAGTACAAGTTTATTTTTGTCAGGCCTGAGCTTTCTCCTGAATAAACTTGGATGCTGGAGTTGCAACATGGGCTAGGGACATTCTCTGGTGTCATCCATGCTGGATTAATGGACAGTTCTGACACAAGACGTTGTGGTTCCAACTCCTCTTCCAACAATCCTGGCAAGTGGTCCCTCCTTTCCAGGGTTACAGGTATACATCCAGTGTCTATGGGAGGCTGCAGGCGAGTCAATGTAGGGAGACCAGGAGACAAACCACAACCTGGGGTACCTTCTGGCTATTTGGTCTCTGGATCCTCAGGTGGAAACTCCTGACTCTCTCCTGAGACTGCCAGGTGTGTAGTTACAGGCAGCCCTTGAGAAGCAGCTGCTACTGCCTCTTGTTCAGGCTGAAGAGCAGGGCTACTTTCTGTTTCTGCTCTAGGGTCTGTTGCTGGCTCCTGGACAATGGTCATCCAAGGAACTTCTCCACTATTTTCACAGTCAATTGGTAGGGCCCAGTGCTCATTAGGTTCTTCTCTTACTCTAGGAGCAGGGTAGCTTTCCCCCAGTTCTTCCCCTGAGCCTGGCACTGCTGTGGTTTGGTCCTGTCCCCATGCCTCTAACTGGATGAGACTCTGCCCCCTAAAGATAGGGACCAGATCCTCTTCCCAGTCAATCCCATGGATGAAGGCATCCTTGTTATTTTGAGAATCATGGATATCAAAATTCTCCCCACAGTCCATACCTTTTATTTTCTGACCCAGCCTTGGCAACATTTAGCTGGGTCCCTGTAGTACCTGTTAGGTGGTTTTGTTCCATGCCTGACTGGCATGAGCCCTCCCAGCTGGGTGGCCAAAATCCATCCAGGGATGCTTCATCCAGCAAGTCTATATAATCCACCTCCAGCTGTAGCTCCTGCTGGATCAAAGACCAAAGTAAGTTAGCTGTCGGAGAGCCTGTCTCCAGTCCCAGCATGTGACAGCATTTGGCAAACAGACACAGCTGTCTTTTCTCTGTCCCCAAGCCACAGTCCGGATCCCCGTGTACTATGTCCCAAAGTGCCTCTTCCAGCCCCAATGAAAAATGATGAGATATTCCAACAGGTCCTACCCAATAAGAATATTGCTCTTCCAGGGTGACCTCCTCACACAGTAATTCTTCCAGCCATTACATTAGCTTGTGACCTGGCCATAGTCCCAGGAACGCCATCCATTTATTTAGAAGGCCCATTCCTCTACAGTCCTTTCCAGTCACCAGAACATTCTCTGTCTCTACTGGGGATAAGAATTTCCCCTACACAGGAGCCAAGACAGGGCCATTGCTTACCCTTCTCCACTTCTCCTGTGTGATCTGTATCCGGAGTTCCCTCTGCTGATCCATGGTTGCACCTGCAGGTAATATCTCCATCCATCTTTGGTACCATCTGGACACTTCCTCCTCCTCTGCTGCAGGCAACTCTTCATAAGCTGCCATCCTTCTGTGTTTTCTACAGAGATCCCACCACTGCCAGACAATGTCACAACCTTCTTCTTCAAGGGGGCTTGATATGAACCTAGTTCAAACCAACCCCAGCAGAATCATGTAGTTCCATTTCTCTGTGGCACAAGAGATGGCTTCTGAAGAGGACAAGGCCCAAAGATACAGGTAGAGAATAATGGATACAGGTTATTTATTGGCCCATGGCAAGATCATTCCCTAAATCAGGATACAACACACAGAAATAGTCTCACACCTTGTATATGTGAAAACTATCTATCAACCTTTATTGAATGAACAAAACAACATATTTATACTCTCCAATACCACACCCTTGTGTTCATTTGTGTATGTGTCATGTCAGCCCATCTGGCTTGCAACCTTGGGCTATCAAAGCTCTTGAGATCAAATTCACCAGATATCTATAGCTGGCTAGTGAACAAACCTTTATGTTACACTCAAGTGTTTGCTTAGGACTACTTAATGTACATCCATCTGTCTTGACCCAAGGTCTGTATGTGTGAGTATGTAATGATCGGCAGCTAACTTCTATGCAGATCATTTCTACCAATTCCACATACCGTATGTTCTATATAACATTTCCCTCTTATAATATATTCTAACTAGGATACATAATAACCATGTACAGGCAACATATAACCACACAATAACACATAATTCCAATGCAACATTGTCATGCTCCCATAGCCATATTCATAAATTACTGGCAATATCAGTCCTTAAACAATTAAATCATGACATGCTACATTCGAGCACAGGGTCAAATAGCAATGCCATTTGCAACAACTGGAATTGCAGCACTTTAGTTAGAAGATGGTAGAACGGTGCATAATGGATTTAAACTGCCAGTTCCCATTTTAGAAAAGTCAGTGTCAGATATTCAACTGAATTCTTTACAAGCCAAAAAATTTAAAAAAAGTAAATGAATTATCATAGACGAGGCCACAGTGATGTCATGTCATGCTTTGCAATGTATTGATAAATTCTTAAAAGAAATGATGGATAATAATTTGCCATTTAGTGGAAAGGTGATGTTGTTAGGAGGAGATTTTAGGCAAACATTACCTGCTGTGCCACATGGAAATAGAACTAATATAATTGGAACATGTATCAAGACAAGTAAATTGTGGAAAATATTTACACACCACAAATTAAAATTAAATATGAGATCTCAAGGCCAAAACGAATTCAATGATTGGCTCATTCAAATTGGAAAAGGAAAACATCCACAAACACATGATTTAACCAATGATACAATTGAAATTCCATCAACAATGGTTTGCAAGGAATCACTCATATCAGCAATCTTTCTAAACACTCTGAATAATGACGATATTAACATCAAAAAATATAGATGCCTTGAATCTAAATAACGAAATCTTAAAATTCATCAACGCACCACAAAATAATTATTACAGTGCAGATTCAGTTCTGGCTGACGATAAAGACGGTGAATCCAATTTTAGTATATAATGTATTAATTCTTTAAACCCATCTGGAATGCCACAACATGTTTTGCAATAGAAAAAAGGGGCAATTGTCATGCTATTGAGAAATATGAATCCAAAAAAAGGACTTTGTAATGGGACCAGATTAATTGTGCATGATTTAAACGATAATTTTACACATGCAGAAATGATGACTGGGACCCATAAAGGTGAACAAGTTTTTATACCAAGAATTGATTTAGCTCCATGTGAGAGTGGTTTGCCTTTTGTCCTTCAAAGGAGACAAATTTAAGTTATCATGGCATTTGCCATGACCATCAATAAATGCCAAGGACTTTTAAGTCTTTGGGTGTTTTTTTATAAGAACCTGTTTTTGCCCATGGACAACTCTATGTTTCTTTTTCAAGGTGCACAAATCCACATGAGATGAAAGTTTCAATTGAAGACAACCCAAGTCAGGGTGATCTACTACACAATGGACGTATTTTTACCAAAAACATTTAAGTAAGAAATTTAAGGTCACTTGGCCTCTTCTTAGAGAGACAAATCTATATCTACAATTTGAGAAAAATACAGTAATAACCAACAAAAAAGGAAGAAAGGAAAAACAACAAAAAAAAAAAAAACAGGGGCTACATCCCATAGACACAAAGGAAACAACTTTCAAGGAAAAAAATAAATAAATGGAATGTCTTGGAGGCCATGATTGGCCCCACAAACCAGCTTGCATTTTATTACCTTTACTGTTTACAATTTAATATGTCTCTTTAAGATTTGATTTGTAATCTTGAAATTCTGTTTGAAAAGGACTGATAAGTTGATTTATTCTATGTAATTAAGGTTAAATGTTAGTAGCAGCATCATCAGTTGTTGAAAAATTTAAATGTTACATGATATATAGATTATTGATCCAGGGACGAATCTGATTGTCAGTTAATGGAGTCAGGAAGGAATTATTTTTTGACAACACTTTCAACAAATTTACAAAGTTGAAAATTAATTTTTGGTCAGTTGCCTTCCCCTGGATTCAGTATTCAAGATTACTATAGTTGAAAATAAATTCAGGTTAAATGTTATTATCTTATATTAATGTTTGCATTGTTATCATTGTATGTTAAAAGGTTTGGAACGTTCATTTATTGAATGTTACTAAAGATTTATGTTGTTTGCAGCAGAAACATTTAACAAAATTCAATGTATAATTAAATAGAAAGGATTCATCCAGGGAGTAATCCGATCGCCATTTCATGGGGTCAGGAAGGAATTTATTTTTTACCCCTTTTGAGACAATTGGGTAAGTTGCAATGGGGGTTTTTACTGTTTGCCTTCCTCTGGATTCAATACCTATGTGCTTTACAATGAATTTAAAAGAGAAGTTGTATGTTAAAAAGCATTCAGTCATGGTTGAAGACACTCATTTAGAGAAAGTTCAATGATTTCATGTTAGTATTGTTAAAATAAAATCATTACCCACTGTTTACAATATAAGTTGCATATTATAAGCTTTTATGTAATGGTTCGCAATACGTATTCTGAGAAATTTTTGGATTGATATATTATTATTCGATACATGACAATTAAAAAGTTTGATATGGTTTAACAGTACATCGTTAAAAAAATAAAGAATATTTAATATACATTTTTGTACTTTGTTGAAAAGGAAAAAGATTCAGAGTGTTAAAGAATAACATTGTGTCACAAACAGCATTTACAGCTTACATTTTTTATTGACCATCATTTTTTGATGGGCAAGTCGCTAGTCCTTTAATAGTTTCTGAAGACTTGATAGAAATGAGGCAGCAGTTTAGTTTCAGAATAAAAATAGAATTGCAATTTTCAGTAGTTGGATGAGGTAAGATTTTGTTAGATTGGTACATACTTAACACTTGTCTTTTATCTTTAACTGCAGTTGTCCTTTAAGAATTCAAACATATCTGGGATAAGAGTAATTCTATCCTAAAGCCTAATTAAGCCAAATATTTTTGTTAGAAAGAATGGGCAGACTATGTGCGCCTTTCGGTTCTTATCTGCCATCAAATCCATGTTTCTATGTTTAATTGTAAATGGAAAGTTTTAGTATAAAAATTCAGAGCTGTGTATGGGACAAAGAAGCTTCAATGTAATGCATTTCAAAGGAATATTGCTGAGCAAAACAACAGTATTGCAACATACTTTATTTACAGGACAGAATATGACTTCAGAAAAAACAGAATATGTCTTAATGATATCTGATACTTCCATCAGAAAATCACAATCAGTATTTGGTTTAAAGAAAATAATTGTTCATTTGCTCTACAAATCACCTAAGATGAAAAACAGCCCTTACATGTTGTTGTTACAGGGTTATAGTAATTAAGGTTGAAAATAAAAACAATTAGGCCATCAAGTTCAACCTTTTTAGATCTCCTTTGTATTATACAGATTAATTGTTTGTTGTTAATTGGCCCAGAGGAAGGCAAACAGAACAAATACCCAAATTAAACATTGTCAATTATATCATAAGGATACTGGAAATCAGATCCCTCCGTGGATCGATACTCCTTCTCTAGTTATCCAGGAAATAATCTATTTTTTATGTTATCAATCAATCATTTGGTAGACAATTCCACATTTTAACCACCATTACTGTGAAGAATCCTTTTTTTTTTCTTTAAGGTGGAATCCCTTTCTTTCTAACCTCAAAGCATGTCCTCTTGTCAGTTGAAAACCTCTTGATACAAAAAGTTCCCTTGACAAAGCCTTATACTGAAGTTAAATATATTTTAATAAGGTAATTATATTTACTCTCAGAAACCTTTTCCTAGAAAAAATAAGTTTAATTTGGTTAGGCAATTACTTTTGTTGCCCTTCTCTGTACTTTTTCAAGCTCTAAAATGTAATTTTTATGAAGTAAAATTGTACTCTGCATTCCACAGTCCTCATTTTTTAATTCAATCTACCTTGTTCTTCTTGTATTGCCAAAACCGTAAATATATATCTCCTTGTCATGTAATGAATTACAAACAAAATTGGAGTAAATACCATATTTCTTAATCAAACAATAAACTATGCCAGAAAGACATCCAGAAGGTGGACCTTGATCTACCACAATCGTAGTATACTGCTGCCACTCACACTGCAGTGAGGTATTCTAGTCTTTGTCTGTAAAGGAGATTCCATCTTCCTGACAATTATCTGTTCATTTTGACTTGCTTTAACTCATTTAATTAATTTAATTAACTAGTAACCTTCCCTCAACTTGTATACATTGGAGTGAACAATTTAAGTGTGGCAACAGACTAGAGATAAATAGTAGGGAAACTGGGAGGAAATCCTAAGATAAACATGCCTGACCAATGAGAAATTGCACTTTTGGACCAAGGTTCTGTATCACCACAATATTGCTAGTACTTCAATTATGCTTGTTTTCCCTGCCTGTTCCTCCTACTCACTGCCTCTTCTCTCCTACTTAAAAACACCACCTCTCACCTACCTTTCAGCAGCACAGTAGCCATATTTATCTCTTCCTCACAACTCTCTTCACCAGCTTAATTCCTCATTACCTTCCTATCCCTACCTCTGCTTTCCAAGCTAAGGCCCTCATTCAATTGCGATTTGGCCAATTGAATAGGGCTCTAAATAAGCACATAGCATATTTTTTTAAATACGTTTTTAGTTAGTGAAAACCTTGCTTTTGGATAGATACTTACTAACTAAAAACTTCTTTAAAAAATATATGTTATGTGCTTATTTAGAGCCCTATTCAATTGGCCAAATCACAGTTGAATGAGGACATAAGACAGGAGTGCTCTCACAAACCCCACTCCCATCTTCTTTCACTCTCACTCCGTATATTACCGGTGTTATTGACATCTACACGAACCCTGAACTTTCTACAATTACCAAACCTACCTATCCCACAATCCTACCAGGTACAGGAACCACAGTAAACCTATACTAGTACTTTGAACTCTGAAATGCATGCTCTGAATGCAAAAAAATACTGTCATACATCTCTAAATCTTGTAGCTTAGTAACCATCACTGAAACATGTCTCTTTAATCTGACACTCTCCCCCCCGCTACTCTGTCCTAAGGTGGTCTGTACTTTAGCCACACCCCAACATGTGACAGACAGGGAAATTGTGTGGGAATTCTACTCTCCTCAAATTAGATGACTTTAACATACCTGTTGACAATCCAGATGCCTATGCTTCTACCACTCTCCTCTTACTAAACTCCTAATTTGGCCTCTCACAGTTGACTACCTCTGCAGCACATTGTAAGAGTCACTTCATTGACCTAGATGTCTTTCCGCTCTCTAATATACCATTCCCTCTTTGCGTCCACCATCTTTTAACCTGGAGCATTACAATAGACCACACACCTCTCCCATCTCCACCTACTCCACAAACCTACAGAAATCTCCACTGCATTGACCCACAGCAATTCGCCCTCTCGCTGTTACCTCTCCTCCATACCATTTTCCTGCCAGACCTTGCTGCTTCATACTGACTACCCTAGACAACTCTGTCCCAATACCATTTATCATAACCCACACACTCACCACCAACCATGGGACTTGAAGCAAACAAGATATCTTCAAAAATGCTCCCACACATCTGAGTGTGCCTGGAGGAAGTCCTGTAGTCATCTTGCTCTATAAATTCATGCTGCACTCTTACACCTCAGCAGTTAATTTGTTCAAGCAAACTCCACATTTAATTCTAAGTGTCTTTTTTAAACCTTCAACATCCTCCTCAGCCCCTCACCTCTCTCTCCGATGCCCAGCTTCACAGCACAAGACCTTGCAAACCACTTCATAAAATAGGAACAAATAGACATTAAATCTCTACACATGACAGGAAGAGGTATCCAAACTGCTGTCTTCCTCTTACCTGACAACCTGCTCTCTTGATTACATTCCTTCACATCTTGTACTCTCCACTCTAACCCTTTACATCTTTTTAACCTCTCTCTCACCCATTCTAAACAAGACTTCCCTTGATCCTTCATCCCTTTTTAACTATTTCCTCATTTCTCTACTCTCCCTAGCTTAAAACTAGTCGAATAATTTCTTAACATACTGTACCTTACTCAAACTACTACAATCTGAATCTCAATTGAAACTACTCTCAACAAGTTAACAAATTACCTAGTGAGTGCAGGATACACTTTCCTTTACTAATACTTACAGATCTCTCTGTGGTATTTAACACAAATTACCATCTACTCCTGCACACACTCCAATTCATGGTTTGAGACCTATCTTTCTAACTACCACTTTAGCATTTTCCTACTGTGGCATCTCCTACTTTAAACTACCCCTTTCTGTTGGATACCCCTAGGCAATGTGTTGGACCCATTGCATTTCTCTCTGCACTGTAGACAAAAGTCGCCCACCCATCTCAAGTTAAATGTCTTGGTGTCCCACTTGACTAAAATCACTCCTTCATCCCCTGCATTCTATCATGAATCAAATTCTGCAGTCACCACCTCCAAAACACCTCCAAAATTCATCCCTACCTGACACATGACAATAATAAGATACCAATACACACTCTCAAAATGTCACACCTTGACTTTTGCAACTCCATCCTAATTGTTTTCCGCCAAACCGCCTAACCCCATTCAGGATAATCCATAACACTGGCTCCTTATTTCATCAAGAAAAAACCTTAGCTTCACTTACAGTCAACTAGCACTCAATACCACTGCACCTCACTAAATCTAACTCTAGTATCCAGATATACTGGAAACAGTCCTCTCTGCTCTGCCTGAGATTTCTGCCTGCCATGCTTTTTCATTACCTCCTCACATGCTCACCTGAAGGACTTCTCAAGATCAGCCCAATTCTTTGGAACTCGATAAGCTCTAGTCTCTCTCATCACACTTGAACAATTATCCATCCAGCAGTCGTCTAAGCCTATGTTTCTATCCCCACTACCTCTTAGAGTGCTCCTGAGAGCAGGATCATTGTTTCCTCATTTAACATTGTGTATGTACAAATGCAGGGCCACCATCAAAGCCCAGTACAAATATAATAGCAAGGAGTCCCTAACCTGATGCACACCAATTTTCTTTAATTTTGTTTCCATTAGTAAATAAGTGTTTTTCATAGACTTGAGAGTTATAACTCACCCTTGCACCATTAAGATTTGTATATTGTTACCCAGAAAATAACCACTGCCATCAAAATACCCCGTGAACATCTGTTAAAATACAAAACAAAATAAACTACTTCACCTATACCTCTAATGACCACATACCATTCAATTTTAGAGAAAATACCGAAAATAATCAAAGATTTACAACCATTACTAACCAAAGATGCCCAATTAAAAGATATATTCCCCAAACCTCCCATCTTGTCATATAAACAACAATCAAACCTGAAACAAAAACCTGTCAGCAGCAGATTGGCCAATGAACAACTGAATATAAAAAATGGAACTAAACCTTGTAACAAAAGTGCCTCTAAGTTATGTCAACACATTTGTAATGATGACACAGCTTCACATGACTAGACCTATAACATCAAAGGATTGTATTCATGTACATCATCTAATGTGGTTTATATAATACAATGTACTTTATGTGACACAGGCTGTTACATTGGCGAAACCAGCCAAAAAATGCACTTAAGGATGAATTTACACAGACTTTCAAAAGGAAAGTATAACGAACACAGTTATTGTACCCCAGTGGGACATCATTTTAGGCAGAATGATCACTCCATCCAAAACCTAAAAATCAAAATACTCAGAGGAAAACTAAAAACATCCAAGAGAAAAGCATTTGAAATAAAGATGATCACATTCTTCAACACTGAAAATACAGGACTTAATATGGACTAACACATTATCTAACACATTATCACAATTTCATGTGATATTTTCTTATTTTATAATAACAGGCTTGTCACTCTTAGTGAGATGTTTGTCCAACAGGAAAGATATCAATGTGGACTATAGCGCTCTGTTTTTTTTCATGTATATATTCATTTATATGTGTATATAGTATTTGCATATATGTTTCCTATACTATGTTGTGTTTATTCCCCCAATATGCATTTGCCTGATTATGTCAGATGCTGGTCCACTCTCTTTGCATTTCTATATATATATATATATTTTTTAAACCGAGGGTTCCATCTCATGTTAGTATTGCTTCAGACATGATAAAGAGAGGTTGAACCCCTTGAAAGTTCATCACTATAAATAAGGCATTTGTCCAATACAAAAGGTATCACATATAATAGTTGTCACGCTTGCGATCCTCGCGTAGAGAGGCAAGCCGTTAAAGCACAGAAGTCTTCCAAGAGGCGCTCATCGCCTGCAAGCCTCGTGAAGCAAGGCGAGCAGTTGAGGCATTTAAACACGTGGGACTTAGGCAGAAAGGAGCACCAAAGGTGCTCCTGCGATCCTCGCAGAGCGAGACGAGCCATTGAGGCATTGAAACACACGGGACTTAGCCTCCAAGCACTTAGGAAATGCACAATCGCCTTAGGCTGCAAGCAGTTGAGGAATGCGGGACTTAGAAAAAAATAAATTATGACACGCAGGACTTAATTAGTAATTAATTAGTAATTAATTAGTAATAATTTTTTTTTTTTAAACTGGCTCAAAAAATATGTACATTTTATAGTGCACTTATAGTTCTGTGTTGCTGCTCAATTATTAATGTTCATTAATTACTTAATTATTAATTAATTAGTAATAATAAAACAATGTTTAAACTGGCTCACAAAATATGTACATTTTACAGTGCCCTTATATTTCTGTGTTACTGCTCATTGCCTGAAAGCAGTTTGATATTGAAATCAGTTTATTATATTATATTATGAATATATTATGAATATATCCATGCTTACACCATTACGTTTTGCATGTATGCCAATTAAACATGATACTCTTAATGAATAATTAACTTATTCTATTCAAACATTAAAAATGCTTTGTTCATTAATTACATAATTAATAATTAATTAGTAATAATAAATAAAAAAAATTCAACTGGCCCCCAAAATATGTACATTTTACAGTGCACTTATATTTCTGTGTTGAAATCAATTTAATAACTATAGTGCATTTCCATGCATACACCTTTACGTTTTGCATGTATGCCAATTAAACATGATACTCTTAATGATTAATGAATTCATTGCATTCAAACATTACAAATGCTTTTCATTTCATTTTACAGTTTAATCATCTGTGCAGCTGACTGAATACACAGAGTGACGTTTGCAGCATTTGATCTGCAATAAGATCACCTTTACAGGTATATCATTTAATGATGCTCTTTTTTAGGAGTAAATGAGTAAGGCTTTTTGTTTTCCATTGTTCATTGTTAGTGATGAATTAATTAATTAATTAACATCTATTAATTAATTATTAATTAGGAATCATTATTAAAAAAAATATTGTCTATTTTACAATGCATAGATTTAATATTGCATTTATATATCTGAAGTAATGATCATTAATGTACATTCATTGATTAACTATTAATTATTAATAATTACAGAAAATAAATATATATATATTTTTTAACTTGCCCAAAAACAAGGTACATTTTCTAATGTATATATCTATGTTCCTGCTCATTGCCTAACAGGGATAGGACCTTATAAGCACTTAAATATTTAAATCGGTTTATTATATTATGACACTTTTTAATATTTTTGAATGTATTTACTTATGAATATATTGGTGATTAGGCCTTTACGTTTTGCATGTATGCCAATTAAACAGGATACTTTCAATGAATCATGAATTCATATAAAGAACACATTAAAAATGCTTTTTTTGTCATTTGACAGACTCCTCATCTCTGCACCTGCCTGAAGACAGAGAGTGAGCTCTGCAGTATTAGATCTGCTATAACATCAACTTGACTTGATTGGTATATCATTTAATTATGACATTCTTTAGGAAAACAAAATTAAGTCTTTTTATTTTGCATTGATGACATTTATTGATTAATTAATTAACGTATTTTATTTTATTAATTAATCAATAATTAAAAAAAAAACATTATGAATACGTATATGCTTAGCCATTTATGTTTTAATGAATGGCTTGATTTATTGATTAAATAATTTAATCAAAACATTACAAATCCTTTTTAGGCCAATTTATAGTTTGTACATAGCTCTTTCTGTTTTCCCTTCTTTAGGAACACATGATTACCTGTTTATGTTTTGCATTCATGACAGTTTTAGATTATTTCATTAATGTATATTCATTTATTAATTACTTCATAATTCATTATAAAAAAAATATATATATATTATCATTAAAATATTGATCAATATATATATGCTTAGCTCTTTAGCTTTTAATGTATGCAAATTCAAAATAACCCATTGATTGATTAATTAATTAATTTAATGAAAACATTACAATTTGCATTGATGACAGGTAAAAAAAATATGTACAATAAAAAAGCAACAATATATTACACCTGCATTTACAATTACATATTACAATGGCCGACAACGCAGAAGACAAGAATGAACGTAAAAGATGAATGGCAAGGGAATGGAAGCAGACATGGAGAGATGCACAGACCCCTGAAACTTTGCAACGCTTAAGAGAAGAAGACCGACATAGACTTCTAAATAAAAAAAAAATGACTAAGAAAGCACAAACTGAGTGTGCGGGAGCTTCAAAGAACATAAAAAGTAAACAAAAAAATGTCTGTAAAACATTGCATAATGACCCAATATTGCCTCATGACACCAATGTTTATACAGATGACACCAATGTAGATATAGAAAGTTGTAGGGATATCTATGTTGAGGGAGCTCACAATACAGTAGACACTTATTGTGGATTAATGAATGTGGTTTGTCAGTTTTGTGGGGCATATCATTTTCTGAAGGAAAGACCAACTGATGGAGAGTTTATTAGCTGCTGTCAGAAAGGAAAGGTAAGACTTCCAGAAAGACACACATTTCCAGAATATTTAGAAAGTATAATGAGTGATCCAAAATTTCCAAATGAGAACAATAGGTCTTTTAAAAGTGCATTTTCCTTCGCTTCAATGGGTGCAACATTAGCAGAAAATGTCCGAAGACATGGTCCTTACTGTTTTAAAGTACAAGGACAAATTTACCACCGGACTTCACATTTACACCCAGAAGCAGGAGAGCAAAGGAAATTTGCACAGTTCTATGCCCTTGATACAATGGAAGCTGTTAAACAACGAATGATGCTTCCTGAAAATAAACAATGCTTACCCATAGTCTTTGAACAGCTTGATAACATTATGGCCAACAACCCATATAGTCAAGCATACAAACAATTAGCAGAGGTTGAAAAAGAACAACAGGCACATGCGCAAATAAATCAATTGCCAATGCCAAGAGTAAATATGGTTCTCAAAAGAGATCGCCATACTGATCAAAGACGGTGTAATTTACCAACAGCAAATGAGGTTGCCATGGTCTTTAAAAATGATGATGGTGAACTACCATTTGAGCGGGATATTAGAATATATCCATGCAATGAAGATCAACTTTTTATATACATAAATATTTTAAGTAGTAATTTGGATCCAATTACATATCCCATTTTCTTTCCAAATGGTGAGCCAGGATGGCAACCAAAATTACAATTTCAAAGTTATTCCAATAGTAAAGTTTGTGTTAGAAACAATATTTCTATGCTAGACTATAAAGTGGCACACACTGCTATTCAGGATCATTTTAATCCTATTTTATGTGGGGGGAAACTCACACAACAATGGATTATTGATTCCTATCTACAAGTCGAAGAAAATAATCTAAATTTTGTAAAATGCCAACAAAACAAGCTTTGAGTAGAACAATATTGTGGATTGATGGATTATGTCGCTGAATTGGCTGCAAACAGAGACATTCCTGCTGGAAAAGCAATGATTTTGCTATCCTCTTTCCAAGGATCTCCTTGCAATATGCAAGAAAGATCCAATGATGCCATAGCTATTGTGACTAAATTTGGCAAACTAGATTTATTCATTACATTCTTATGTAATCCACAATGACCAGAGATCAAAGAAAATGTAAAACTTGGCCAAGAGACATGGAATGTTTCCCCTTAAGACTGATTCTTTTACATGTTCCTGGTGCACAAAGTTATGGACATTTACACATAGTCAATGGCATAGTTTATGATACAAGACATCCAAACTTCCTGGCAGATGATACGGAACGGGAGAGATGTCTAGAAGAAGCAGTACTATGTCAAATGCTAAAGCAAATGAGAGAACAATTTGCTTTCATTCGCATCTTTTGCATTGTACGTGATGCATTAGCTTTGTGGGAAACATTTAAATTACATATGTGTGAAGTCTTCTTGAAATGTTACAATGAGAACATTGCGCTATTAAAAGCTTTAATGGAAATTCAGGAAATCTTTATTTGTCATGGATTAAATTGTGCAAATTTTAATCTGCCTGATCCAGGAATTATAGATGAAATTAACTTTGACAAGTATGCAACTGAGATTGAATACCAAAAAACACAAGAACAAATTGGAACTTTTATATGCATTACAATTGGAAGCATTTAACGCCATTACAAATGCAATAGACGATGACATGCTCAAAGAGAGTTATTTTATCTAGATGGCACTGGTGGATCAGGAAAAACGTATCTATATAATTTATTGCATTCGAGCACAGGGTCAAATAGCACTGCCATTTGCAACAACTGGAATTGACGCACTTTTGTTAGAAGGTGGTAGAACTGTGCATAGTGGAATTAAACTGCCAGTTCCCATTCTAGAAACATCAGTGTTGGATATTTTTATAATTAATTATTATAGGTGAGGCAACAATGATGTCATGTCATGCCCTGCAATGTATTGATCGATTATTAAAATAAGTTATGGGTAATGATTTGCCGTTTGGTGGAAAGGTGATGTTAGAGGAGATTTTAGGCAAACATTACCCGTGGTGCCACATGGCAATAGGACTGACATCGTTGAAACGTGTATAAAGAGAAGTAAACTGTGGAAAATATTTACACACCTTAAATTAGAAATAAATATGAGATCTGAAGGCCAAAATCAATTCAAAGATTGGCTAATTCAGATTGGAGAAGGAAAACATCAAAAAATTACTAATTTACCTGATGATACTGTTGAAATTCCATCAGAAATGATTTGCAAAGAATCACTAATATCGACAATCTTTCTCAATACCATCAATAATGAGGATTTCTCAGACATCGCAAGCAAAGTCATATTGACATCAAAAACTAAAGCTGCCTTGAATCTAAATAATGAAATTTTAAAATTAATCAATGCACCATAAAAAAACTATTACAGTGCAGATTCCGTTCTGGCTGATGACAAAGACAGTGAATCTAACTTTACTATGGAATTTATTAATTATTTAACTCCCTCTGGAATGCCTCCACATATTTTGCAACTTAAAAAAGGGGCAATTGTCATGCTACTGAGAAATATGAATCCCAAAAAATGACTTTTTAATGGGACGAGATTAATTGTGAAGGATTTAAATGATCATTTTATCCATAAATTATGAATGGTACCCATAAAGGTGAACCAGTTCTTATACCAAGAACTGATTTGGCTCCAAGTGAGAGTGGTTTGCCTTTTGTCCTTCAAAGGAGACAATTTACCATTATCATGGGATTCGCCATGACCATTAATAAATCCCAAGGACAAACTTTTAAGTCTGCGGGTATTTTTTTGAAGAAACCTGTCTTTGCACATGGACAACTCTATTTTGCATTTTTAAGATGCAACAATCCAGAGGAAATTAAAGTTCATATTGAAGAAAAGTCAAGGTGATTTATTGGAGGATGGACGCAGTTTTAGCAAAAACATTGTGTACTATGAGGTTCTGTAAACATAGAACAGTGGTTTTATTTTGTGGACAACATTTTATGTCACTCGGACTCATTTTAGAGGACCACTATTTCACTAAGAAACTCTATAAAATGTCCAAAAAACATAGAGAACAGTGGTTTTACATCCGGGGCAAAATTTTATGTCATTGGGACTCTTTTTAGAGGACCACTATTTCACATAGGATACTCTATGTGCCATTTTCATGAACTACAAGAATAACAACAAAAAGTTCAAAACAAAAACAACAAAAAATAAACAGTGGTTATATCCCATAGCAAAATGCTGCTGGGCACTTTATAAGGAATCCACTTGGACATACAAAAAAAATGCAATGTCTTCATATATAACAACATTAAAAAAGGAACACTTCTCTTATATCAAAGAAAAAATTCACAAAATATACCACAACAAACATAGAGAACAGTGGTTTTAGTTCGAGGATGAAATTTAATGTCACTTGGACTCTTTTTAGAGCACCACTATTCCACTAAGGAAACTCTATAAAATGGCAAAAAACATAGAGAACAGTGGTCATACCACACGGACGAACTTTTATGTCTGGCGGTTTCTTTTTAGAGGACCACTATTTTACATAGGAAACTCTATGTGCTATTTTCAAGAACTACAAGAATAACAACAACAAAAAAATCAAAGACAAAGTAACATATTGGAATGTGTTAGAAGTTACCTTTTTGCATGATTGGCCCCACAAAACAATTAGGTGCCATTTTTTTACAATTAAAGGTTAAATGTTACTACTTTAAGTTACTATTTCCAATGTTAACATTGTATTTTAAAAGGTGTGCAAAGTTGTATATAATTAAGGTTTTATGTTAGTAGGAGGATAACCGTTTGTTAATAAATTTAAATGCATAATTAAATTCAGAGTACTGATCCAGGGAGTAATCTGATCGCCAGTTAATGGGGTCAGGAAGGAATTATTATTTTTTCCCTCTTTGATACAATTGGCTAAGTTTCAGTGGGGTTTTTTACTGTTTGCCTTCCTCTGGATTCAATACCTATGTGGTTTACTATATATATAGTACATTTGTGTTCACATTTGAAGGTCTAAAACAAGTTTAAAAATGTGTTTCCTGCTCAGAATGCCAAAAAAACCAGTGCAATACTGCAGTCTGGGAAGCTGAGCCGGGACATGCAAATGTGCCCAGAAATGCTTTGTTCTTCCATCCATAACCATTTTAAACATGGCTTTCTTTAAGTTTATGCCTGCTGCATTATACAGTTTTCATGCAAAGCCAAGGTTGGGTTATACACAAGCTGGGAATCCTACCTGCGGACAGACGTTTCAAGGTCATCCGCGTGGGGTGGGATCCCAGCTTGTGTAGTGAATATTTTGAGTGGGTAGCTCACCACAACAATCATTTAATATATGGTGGGCAAAAGAGCAATAGAAGCCCTCCACCATACAGTAGATTAATAATATTAATAATTACTAAATTACTATATATATATATATATATATATATATATATATATATAAATCTTAGGAGCCAGACAGGCTGTTTTAGGAGTACCCCTCTACCCTATACCAATGTCCCTGTACAAATGTGTATTACAGATTGTGCTGGCGATCTAATAATAACATAGAATAATAACACTAATAATTATAATATCAGGAAAATATCTTAGTCACAGGTATACTGCTATGTTCAACCTGCATGGAGATTTCAGAGTCTTATTACAGGTGAGTACAGGTGTGAGATTGAATGTGGGCATGTATAACATGTTTGAATGTGGTAGTAATAGATAGTTGACATTGTGCTGTTAGATCTTCTTAGGATGGTGACTGAAACAGTAAATGTCATCTCAATAAAAGTATAAGCACCACTACTCCATGATGACACTGATATTAGTTGTTCTTAGTAAATATGACAATTGCTTTAAAGGACTACTGTAGTTTGGGAAAAAGTTTCCATACTTGTAAAGTATATAACAAAGTAAAAATAAACTCTTATTCCTAAAAAATACTTGGATGAGGTGGGATGTCATGCTTCTGTAATATAATCCCAACAGCAAAGCTCAGCAAAAAATGTAGTGATGGGTAACCTTTTGACTATAAATATTTATATATTTCACAATATTCCTCAAATACAGAGTATGATTAATCCTGATAGAAGTGTTTTTTAAAAGCTGTCAAAATGTAATGCTGAGTTATGAATTTCCAGTCCCTGAGCAATATAGTTATAAGGATTTCACACCATGCTGAGTAACAATCTCTTTTATTTGACATTAAGGAAACTTTGAGTAACACTTTACCACCCAGGTACAGTGTACATTCAATCCTAAAAGGAAGCAAGTATAATGCCTCCAGACATTTATCCAATATTCATTACATCATTTTTTCCAGAATCTAAAAATCTTTCTCAGAATTCTAAACAAACTTCCTCGAAAATAATATTTTACATGCGTAAGAAAATCTGAGAAAATTTACATAAACCTTCAACCTTACCTAAGAACTTGGCATCACTGCATACTAAAAATAACAGATGTATGATTTCAACACATATTTCTATTTTTACCTGTCATTTTAGGGAGAATTACTGCTGAAAAGGGGTACAGTTATAATTCTAGTTTTGTGTGTTAATAAAATAGAAGGAAAGTGTACTGTATGGTGTAAGAGAAATGGTTCATTAAAGACACTTGTCACGTCAACAAGTTGGAGTATTAAAAAATGACTCTACATTGTTCCTTTTTTTTTTGTTATAGTAATACCTTCTTGAGATATTCAGATTTTTTGTAGCTCCATTATGTTAATGTGAGCTTCCATATGCTAATTTGTTTCTTTGATATTTTGTGGTAGAGGGGATTTAACTGCATGATAACATGGCAATATATTGGTTTTGCCATCACAGAAATAAAAAAGGCACATTGTATTATAAATTAGCATATCCAAGCAGCAAATTATTATTTGGGAGCCACAAACTTTCATAATACTGATGCAAAATAATGGTAACTATCTCAACACTGTTTTTCTTTGGAATCAAACGGCTAGTAAAATGTATGGCTAGATGGGTATATTTCTAAAAGAGAGTTAATGTGGGCATAAGTGGGCACAAAACATAAACATTTTTCTCTTCCTGTCTTTTCTATTCCTATCTATCAAGTAGGGATAAACTTTAACTTGATCGATAAATACATCCTACAGTATACAAAGCATCGGAAGTAGGGATATTAATATAATCCCTTTATTCTCTTCTTCAATTGGTTGATCCATTAGCCAATCTAATGTGAGTTTAATATAATCTAATTAACTAACAAAGAACCTATCATATTAGGATGCAATAGTCTTCTCTGATTGCTTAATAATAACAAATCAGATTGCTAGAATGTCAATTCCTTCACTCTTATTGACTGATTATTGACCGGCAACTATTTCAGCAATTCAGAGACCTAAAAAGTCTGTGTAAAAGACTTTGCACAATGAAAAAATAAATATATGACTAAGCATTATAAGGTACTAGCGACTTGCCCGTCAAAAAATGACGGCAATGTGATGTATATGTTTGTCAAGTTGTTTAGTTATTAACATATATTTTTGACACTTGTAAGTATTTTAATATGAACGTGTATTTTTGTAAAATGTTGATGTAATGGTTTTTTAAAATGTAATTTGTATCTGAAGAATTGTTAACTTTAATATACATTGAATGAATAGGAAAGCAAAAAGTAAAAAGCCTTCTTGAAACGTTGCGAATTTTAACATGAAGTTTAAAATATATGTAAGCAATAACCTTGAAAGTATATATTTTGAAACTTTAACTTTATTTTTTATGTAAGTTTAGAAGTTGACAAAACATTTCTATAATTTTGAACATTATAAACAGGAACATAGCGAATACATTTTGTAACCTAATTTTTTATTAAAAGTATTAACATTTGAATGTAAAAACAATTGACCTTTAAATTAATCAGTATTAACATGCAATTTCTATCACAATAATTGTTAACTTGAATATACATTGAATGTAGAGGAAGGCATACAGTAAAACTCTGCTTAAAACGTACATAATTAAAGTAATTCATTACTGAGCACATAAACTGGCGATAAACATTAATGTAGTTAGTAATCTTAAGATAACATACAATATTTACATTGTGACTTAAAAGGTGCTTGACCTCTTAACATCCACTTTGTAATCTGTTGAATGAAATAACTTGCAAATATATTTTTTAAACTTGTAACATTAGAAACATTAACATAGTGACTTAACATTTTAACATAATTTTTACTAACAATGCAAGGCAAGTATTTTGTGAGGCGAATCATTCCTAAACAGTACTTTCATTAATTATGACTGAATTAAACAACCAATTGTTAAGTATTTTGCAATGCTTTTAAAAAATGTTGGCATCTTGAATTTGTATCCTGCAAAGTTATAGTACTTCATAGTAGACAATGTTTTTAGTAAAAATACGTCCATCTTCTAATAAATCACCTTGACTTTCATTGTTTTCAATGTAAACTTTAATAGCCTGTGGATTTTTGCACCGTGACAACGCAACGTACAATTGACCATGTGCAAAAACTGGTTCTTCCAAGTAAATACCCACAGATTTGAAAGTCTGACCTTGCGATTTATTAATGGTCATGGCAAATGCCATAATAATGGGAAATTGTCTTCTTTGAAGTATAAAAGGGAGACTACTTTCACTTGGTGCTAAATCTATTCTTGGTATGAAAACTCTCTCTCCTTTATGGGTCCCAGTTAAAATTTCAGCATCTATAAAATGGTCCTTTAATTGTTGAACAATTAATCTTGTGCCATTGCATAGGCCTTTTTTGGGGTTCATATTTCGCAGTAACATGATAATTGCACCTTTCTTTAGCTGCAAAATATGTGGTGGCATTCCAGAAGGAGTTAAAGAGTTAATGAATTCAGTTGAAAAGTTTGCCTGACTTTCATTGTCATCAGCAAGTACAGAATCAGCACTGTGATAATTTCTTTGTGGTGCATTAATTGTTTTTAAGATTTCATTATTGAGTATTAATGCATCTTTATTTTTACACGTCAGTATGACTTGGTTGGCAAGCTCAGAATATTCTTCGTTATTTATGCTCCCTTCAAATATTGCCGATATAATATCTTGTTGACAAATCATATGAGGTGGTATCTGTACAGTGTCGTCAGGTAAATGTAGTATTTTTTCTGTTCTTCCTTCTCCAATTTTAATAAGCCAATCATTGAAATCATTTTGGCCTTCTGATCTCATATTTTGTTGCAGTTGAAGATGGGTAAAATGTTTCCATACTGTACTTGACTTTATACATGTTTCAATAATGTCTGTTCGATTTCCATGTACAACGACAGGTAATGTTTGTCTAAAATCGCCACCCAACAAAATTACCTTTCCACCAAATGGAAAAATATTATCCATGACTTCACGAAGCAAACGGTCAAAACATTGGAGGGCATAGCATGACATCATTGTGGCCTCATCTATTATAATTAATTTACATTTCTTCAATTTCTTTGCTTGTAAGGATGTCATGCGAATATCTGACACTGAATTTTCCAAAATAGGCACTGGCAGTTTGAATCCACTATGAACAGTTCTTCCACCTTCTAATAAAAGTGCAGCAATTCCAGTAGTGGCAAACGCCATTGCTATTTGTCCTTGTGCTCGTACTGAACTCATTAATAAATTGTACAAATATGTTTTCCCTGATCCGCCAGGTCCATCAAGATAGAAATAACGCTCTGTCACCATGTCATCATCTATAGCATTTTTAATGGCATGAAATGCTTGCAATTGTAGTGTATTTAAAGTTGCAAGTCTTTCTTGTGTTCTTTCTGCTTGTAGTTGAATGTCATAGTCTTCAAAGTTAATGTCATCTATTAGACCTGGATCAGGCAAATTAAAACTTGCACAACTTAATCCATGAGTTAAAAAGACTTCTTGAATTTCCATTAAGGCTTTTAAGTGTGCAATTGGTTCATTGTATCGTCGCATAAAGTCTTCAGCCATATTACTTTTAAAAGTCTCCCACAAAGCTAATGCATTTGGAGCATTTGAGAAGATACAAATAAAAGCAAATTGTTCTCTCATCTGTCGTGGCATTTGACATTGTGCTGCTTCTTCTAAACATCTTTCCCACTCTGTATCATCAGCGAGTAAGTTTCTATTTCTTGCAGCTAAATGGAAGGATTCATATACAATGTCATTAACAGTTCTTAATTGTTCAAAACTTTGTGCTCCTGGAACATTTAAAAGTAATATCCGTAAGCAAAATCGTTCAACATCTCTTGGACTGACTGTGTAAATTCGTGGAATTATTTTATTGCCTCTGGTTTTTCTTGCTCTCCATAATCCATTCACAAAAACATAGTGATATGGAATTTCAATATATAAGTATTGTGTTGCTTGAGCATCAGTGGAATTTAATGCAAACCATGCAGTTAGTGTAGTGTGACGATCTTCACTTTGGGCCAATGCATTCATTTCATTTCCAGAATGGAAATAGACTAAATGTCGTTGTGGCAAATGTACTGCTAACCTATATACTGCATGTGATCTATCATGCATTTCAAATTTTAAAAGCCGCCACATAGCTTCTGGCGCACTGACATAGCGAGCATCTACATGAGATGCAAGTTCATCATGTACTAACTCACTACTTTCAGGGTTGTCTGCACTTTTGACGACTACAGTAGCTGCATCGTAACCTTTGTAAATATATTTGTAGACATATTTAATGGATTTGATGGAAGTGCAGGCTTCTACGTTGATGTGGGCGTTGTACTTCATGAGTAAATGTGGATTGTAGGGTACTACATATCTATTGTCCACTTTTTTTCCACGAATAATGGCACTATCTCCTTCTCTTCTTTTATAAAGTGGATATCCATCACAATTGGCATATGTTTTGTCTCTATAATCTTTTGGAAAATCTTTTGAACATTGATTATTTTCCATACATGGTGATTGTGGATTAAGGTCTCCACAGGGTCCATGAATCATGCGATGAGTAACAATCTCATATAGTCTACCATATAGTTCTGGATCCGGTAGTTCAGCAACTATGACTGCATCCACTTTTTCCGAAGTATCTAATTTATCTTTCTCTTGAAGTATTATGAGAAGATGTGCATGTGGAAGGCCTCTTTTTTGAAATTCAATGGTATATACATAAGCAAGACATTTGCCAAATAACTGATTTATAGTAGATTTTGATTAATTTCTGGCCATTGTGGATTACATGTAAATGTCACAAATAAATCTGGTTTTCCAAATTTTGTCACAATAGCCATAGCATCATTGTATCTTTCTCTCATATTTCGAGGAGATCCTTGAAAGGAAGATGGTAAAATGATGGCTTTGCCAGCTGTCATGTCTCTGCTTGTAGCCACGTCAGCAACATAGTCCATGAGTCCACAATATTGTTCTACACGTAGTTTATCTTGTTGATATTTTATAAAGTTTAAATTATTTGCCTCAACTTGCAAATATGAATCAATAATCCATTGTTATGTTAGTTTTCCACCACATAAAATGGGATTAAATTCATCTCTAATGGCAATTTGAGCAACTTTAAATTCAAGCATAGAAACATTATTTCGGATTCTGGCTTTAGCATTTGGGTAACTGGGAAGGGTTAATTTTGGTTGCCAACCTGCTTCTCCGTGTGGGAAAAAGATGGGATATGTCATTGGATCTAAATTTGGACTTAAGATATTAATATTAATAAATGGTTGGTCCTCATTTCTGGGATATACTCTAATGTCTCTTTGAAATGGTGGTTCTCCTTCATCATTGTGAAAGACCATTGCAACCTCATTTGATGTTGGCAAGTTATAACGACGTTTATCAGTATGTCTGTCTCTTTTAAGCACCATATTAACCTTTGGCATGGGTAATTGATGTGTTTGTGCATGAAGTAGTTGTTCATTTTCTACTTCTGCCAATTTTTTGTAAGCTTTACTGTAGGGATTGTTGTCCATAATGTTATTTAGCTCTATAAAAACACTGGGTAAGCATTTTTTATTTTCTTCCATCTGCATACGTTGGTCAACAGCTTCCATTGTATCTAGGACATATAGTTGAGCGAATTTTCTTTGCTCTCCTTCCTCTGGATGTAAATGTGAAGTCCGATGATAAATTTGTCCTTGGACTTTAAAACAGTAAGGACCATGTCCTGGTACATTAGCAGCCAATGTTGCCCCCATAGATGCAAATGATATGGCACTATTGTAGGATCTTATGTTTGTCTTAAAATTTTTGTAATTTGGAAAAGTAGGTTCAGTCATAATATTTAGTAAATAGGTTGGAAATTGTTTCCTTTGTGGAAGTTTGAACTTTCCTTTTTGACAACAACTAATAAATTGTCCATCTCGGGGTCTCTCCTGTTTAAAATAATAAGCCTCACAAAATTGACATTGAGTAGTCATGTCCCCACAACTATGAACCTCTACTGCTAAAGACTTCAGTAAAGGACAATTTGCAACGCATATTGGATGTTGACTTTGATATTCATCAGATGAAAAGTCATGAAATGTTTCAACAACAGGTTCTAAATGTTTAGTTTTTTTCGTAGATTTTCTTGGTATATGTTGGACTTGTTCGGTTGAAATTTCCTGTAAGTTTTTAGTAAGAGTTTGTAAATGTTTTTTTTTTGTAGTTGTTTTTTTTGGTCTGTCTTGACTGGTATGTTGTAAAATGTCATCTGATGTTTTAGGAACAGTTTGTAAATGCTTTATTATTTTTTTATTTATTTTGGTTGTATCTTTCATTTTTGCAGCTGATATTCTTTTATTTGCAAGTCTTTTGCGTTCTTTTTCTCTTCGAATTTCTTTCTCCTCCGGTGTCTGCTGGGCGGCCCATCTCTCTTGTCTTTCTCTAGTTTGACGTCTTTTCTTCTCTTCTTTGGTCTCGTTATCAGCCATATTAATCTGTAAACGGAAACAAATAAATGTAATTGTGTATATTTAAATTTGTAATTCCTGTTAAAGATTATTGTGCACAATTGGTGAAATAAAAGGCAAATCATGAATGTATCATTGATATTTAGTTACATTTATAATTCCTGTCTTCAGTGGCTCAGAATTTGTCCAATGGAATACTGCTGTAAATAAGCATGTAACATATTTATTTAAAATAATGTTTTTATTTATTAAAAACTTTGTTTGTGGATAGATATTTACCACTGCAAAACTTCTTTGCTGAAAAAAAAAGTGATGTGGTTATTGAGCTATGTATTGCATAGTAGCAATTTAAATAAAATAAGGGAGATAGTAAATTAATTATTTTATTTTTCTGTTGACACAGATGCAACTGAAAGCAGTTTCTTTAGCTTTATACTTTAGTACTTATTATAGTTTACCTTGGTTGAAGTGTGATTTAAATCCGAATGTTTGTTGGTCCTCGTTTCAAAATCGTTGTCCAATGGTGTGGTCCTCTGTTGGAAGTCCTCGTCCGATGGTGTGGTCCTGTGGCGATAGCCCCTGTCCGATATTGTGGTCCTGTGGCGATATCCCTCGTCCGATGTTGTGGTCCGTTGGTGAAAGTCCTCGTCCGATGGTCTGGTCCTGTGTTGAAATTCCTCGTCTGCTGGTCTGGTCCTGTGTTGAAATTCCTCGTCTGCTGGTCTGGTCCGAGTCCTCGTCCGATGGTCCGGTCCTGTGGAAAAAGTCCTCGTCCGATTGTCTTCACGCAGTACCTGTTGTAATGTAAAATAGAAAATGTTGTTTGAGTGAAATGTCTTTTAAATAAGTAAAAAATTTATGAATTTTGCTGTATTGTATCAGTTATGGTTATTTTTTTCAAATATTTTTTTTTTAACTTTCTGTACAATCCCAAGACTTTTGTTATTCTTATTTAAGGTTCTTAGTAAGGCTTGTGGGTTGTGATATATTAAATAAGAATATGAATTTATTTTGCTATGTGTTTATGTTAGTTTTTGTACAATCCTGTTTTGTGCGCACCACTTGTGGTATACTTATTTAACCTTTATTGGGATGGTTATAGTTAGTGAAACATGAAATAATATAATTAATGTAGTTTGCTATGTGTTTGTGTTAGTTTTTGACAATCCTGTTTGGTGCGCATCACTTGTGCAAAACTTATTTCTTCTTGATTGTACAGGTTATAGGTTGTTAAACATTAAAGAAGAATGTTAATATAGTTTGCTATGAGTTTGTGTGCTTTTTTATACAATGCTATTAGGTGCACAACACTTTTGTTATTCTTATTTTTGCTTATTTGTAAGGCTTATAGGTTGTTAAACATTTAATAAGAAATTCTGTTTTGTGTGTAGCAGTTTGTGTGTCATTGAATTGCGATTTGGCTAATTGAATTGTGCCCTAAATAAGCACATAGCATATTATTTAAAATAATTTTGTAGTCATTGAAAAACTGTATTTTTGATATTTTTTTATTAACTAAAACCTTAGTTTTAAGCAATTGTTATGTTGTTATTTAGAGCCCTATTCAATTGGGCAAATTGCAATTGAATGAGGGCCTTTGTGTGTACCATATGTTGCATAGTTTGGCCCTCATTCAATTGCATTTTTTACAATGTAATAGTACTCTAAGGTCGTAATTGAATTGCAATGTAGAAATTTGAATAGGGTTGTAAATAAGCACATCACATATATTTGTTAAAATAGAGTAAGGGCCTAAAAGTTCTTATTTATAGCCATATTTAATTTTCCAAAATAGCAATTGAATAAGGGCCTTTGGTTACTGCATTTGTTATATTGTGAGCTCCTCATTCAATTGTGTTTTGGCCAATGGAATAGAGCTCAATATCAGCACAGAGCATATTTTTTTACGGAATTTTGTATTTAGTGAACTTGTATCCAAAAGGAACGTGTTCACAAAAGAAAAATTTCTTTTCAAAAATATGCTCTGTGCTTATATAGAGCCCTATTGAAATGGGCAAATCACATTTGAGTGAGGCCCTTGGCCATTAAAGATATATAGCTCCTCATTGAATTGCAATTTTGCCAATTGAAGAGGGCTCTATATAATCACATAACATATTTATTGAGCAAAGTTTTTAGTTATTGAAAACCTTGATTGTGGTTAGAAGTTCAGTAACTAAAAAGTTCTGTATAAAAAAAATGTTATGTGCGTATATAGAGCCCTATTCAATTGAGAAAGTTGCAATTGAATAAGGCTCATGGTTATTTCTTGTTTATACTTAATACTTTACCTTGATAGAAGTTTTGAATGACAGACGGTGCCTTCCTGCCAATCTTAATCCGCCGGTCTTCTTGTAGTGTCTGTTTGAAAAAGAAAGTGAAATAGTTATTTGTATATTTAAAATTTTTCATCTAGCAAAGCATGGCCTTTTGAGCATGTAATGTCTTGTTGTATCTTACCTCTTCAAATTTGTTGGTGTTCTTTAAAAGGGATTGTGCTTCACAGTGCACGGTGCAAATTGTTGAGAGACGCTGTTGATGCAGAGTCTGTTTGAATATTAAAAGAAATAGAAAGATTCAGCTTTATCTGATCTATTGAATTGCAGTAAATTAATTCAATTAACCTTATTTTTTGTTGGGGGCTACACACATATGTCACATACATGAAGCACATTACATAGTTTAATGTAATTATTTTGTGTACGTGTGACATATCAGTATACATGAGTCAAATTTAAATGGTTAAATGAACCTTATATTTTTTTTTTTTCCAACACACATAAATGTGTGTGTGTGAGATGTAACTATAGATGATACACATATATGTGCGTGTGACATATCAGTATACATGAGATATAATGTCATTTAAATGTAGTTGTTTACTGATTTTGTTGTAAGCTAATTTTGTTGCATTGGCAATACACATAAATGTGCGTGTCACATGTCACTATACATTATACACATATACGTGCGTGTCACATGTCACTATGAAGGGGCAATACACATAAATGTGCGTGTCAGATGTCACTATACATTATAGACATATATGTGCGTGTCACATGTGACTATACATTATAGACATATATGTGCGTGTCAGATGTCACTATACATAAAGCTCTGTTTAATTTTTTTTGTGAGCCTATACACATAAATGTGCCATACATGATGACTACATAAATCCTAGTTTATTTTTTTATTTGTTTGACCTGACCTGATAATAAAATGTAATATATTATAGCTTACCTGTCAGTTGTAATTTGCACAATGTAAAGTAGTAAATTAGTAAAGAATTGTCTTCTCAAGTAAAAGCAGCAGTTATCTCAGAAGTCACTCCGTTGATCACCTGAGGAGAAATGTATTTTTTAGTTGGAAATAGGCAGTATTTATAAACTTGTAGAAAGTTCTGGAAAGTGAGACCGTTAGAACGCAATACGCATGCGCTATTTGCGTTCCAGCTTACAATTTGCGTTCCATCCGCCATTTTAGGCGTATTACTGTTCAAAATGGTGTTTAATATGATTGTGATACGTTCCGCATAGTATGTGTTTCATTATTGCGAGTAAGTGTAGTGTAGTTACGTCTGAAGCCTCGTTTTCGTTTTGTTCGTCGGCCATTTTTTCTCTCGCTTAGCGATGGTATTAGTGTCTAAAGTGTTTATTTTGATTTAAATGTAGGTGTAACTTGTTTTTTTGAGGTGCTGGCTGGTTCCTCTTGCTGTAGGTAAGCTTTTTATGTGTTTGTTGTGTGTCTTTGTTAAGTTTTAAATGTTTGTATGTCGGCGTGTTGCGTCCGATGTTTGCGAAGTCGTAATGTGTGGTAACGTGTCTCGTATGGTGTTTGCGTGTGTAGCCTCGTTTTCGTTTTATTCGTCGGCCATTTTTTTTGTCGCTTAACAAACTATTTAGTGTCGAAACTCTTTTATTTTGAGTGCAATTAAGTTGTAAGTTGCATTTTTGAGGTCCTGGGTGCTTCCTGTTTGTGTAGGTAAGGTTTTTATGTATGTGCTGTGTGTATGTATTGTGTTTGTAATTTTGTAATGTTCGCGAGTTGCGTCCGAGTGTTGCGAGGCCGTAATGTGTGTGAACGTGTGTCGTATGTTGTTTGCGAGTGTCGTAATGTGTGTGAACGTGTGTCGTATGTTGTTTGCGAGTGTCGTAATGTGTTGCGACGTAAACTTTTTTTTGCAAGGGTCGCAGTTGCTGCAACTGAAGACCTCGCTTTGCGAGGGCCGCGGGCTCGCTACGCGAGCCCGCAGCGTTAGCAACAACTCGTACGCTCACAACTATATATGTGATAAGACATACAGCTAGATTTTAATGATTTTATATTTAATGTCTTTTTTAGCAATACATAGAGCCCCATTCAATTGAGCTATCGGGAGATCTGAAGGCCCGCAAGTGAGTTTGCAAGCTATTTTGCTATTCAATTGGCGCCTTTTGTGGGCTCGGATCGGCTTCCGAGTTACGAGCTTGAAAAAATGGCGATGGTTAAATTTGTAACTTTCAGCCTCCAGAAGCCTTTGATCTGTCACTTTCGCAAGGCTAAAATCGTAAATCTCAATTCAATTGCTCAATTTCGCCAAGACCGCAAATGTTTTCACACGCGTAAATGGCAAATGAAGGAGAAAATGCTACGAGTGCTGGAGAGGACCCGCCAGGGGGTTAAACACCTATTCGTAGCACTGTAAATGCAAATAAAAAATCAATACTGCACTGTAAATAACGGGTAAAGCGATGACAGACATTAGAAAGAATTGCACAACAATCTCAAGCTTGCAAATTGGCAGGAAATAAAATTATTATTTTTTGTGTCATTTTGGGGTTAAGTCGATCTCTTGTATCAATTAGTTAATATATATCAGGCCACCCATATGGACTAGAACAGTATTGGCATTCATTTTCATAATTCTTTTTTTTTAATGTTTTGCGAGATTGATCACATATTGGATCTTTGAACCTAATTGATTGATATGTAACCTCCATGTTTTACTGCCGTAATAATGACAGTCTCATTTTCTATTGGCCGATTCAAAATTGTGGTTACGGGCTTGCTGAATTGATCAGGTTCCCGCCCAGAACTTGCTCGGAACCAGTGAATGGTTTACGGTTTTAGTTTGGGGCCAACTTGTGGCCTTGAGCAATTGAATAGCATCTCATTTGGAGACGAACTGCTGTCTGAGATTGAGTTGTGACCTTGGAATTGAAGGGAGGCCATAGTTTTGAGAGCCATTCCTAGCCCTCCAATGGTAGGTCCGATGCAAAAGTTATATTCAGAGCTTTAACTGGACCTCCCTCCCAGCATTCCCTCAATGTTGTTCCATCTTACCTCTGGTAGAAGGTTCTGTCCAAACTATTTCATATTTTTATTATTTTTAAATAATTTTCTTCTGTAATGCTATATAACTATGCAGTGTGCTATATTAGTTGAGTGTCAAGGCTAGAATATCATGTCTGATCGCCTCTGGTTTCAATTACAACCGCACTCTAGTTTTAAACTGACAACCGTAAGAAGGCCTTAGCAGCTTACAATTGTTTTTATAAACAAGATCATTAAATTGATTTAATTTCAGCCATGTTTATAAAACTTGGAGTATACTTCACCTGCAGTGTTTCTGAATGCTTATTTTTAAAGGTAGTGTGTCTAAACCTTTTATTCCTATAACATAACAGTTATTTTCTAGTTATTTTATATACAGGAGCAATCATTTTATACCCTACAGCTACTAGCTTGTTATCATTACACAAGATAGTCAAATCTAGACAATCCAGACATAAATGCATTTTAGGATGTTTTGAGGCAGCCATTAAAGACACACTTTATCAAACCTTTGCTCCATAAAATAAAAATAAAACAAATACATTGACTACAATTAAATCAGATTAATACATTTTACAAGAGGTAGATAACCAATTAGATTAATGTAATGAACATATTTAGGAGAATATTACAATACAAACTTCTGTAGTCTCTACTTGTGTAGAATGTTCCTTAAGTCATTGGCAGATTTTTATGTGAATATCTTGAGAGAAACTTAAGAATGCAGCTAGAGGTACTGTTCTTTCAACAGAGAACAATTTGTTTAAAATCTTGTATGGCAGATGGAGCAGCACACTGAATTAGATAATTTATTTAGAAAATTAGCAAAGACAAATGGAAAGTACTTCATGACTGTAGAATTTCTAGGCTAAGAAAAACTTTCACAAAAATGTTACATTATTATAATAAATCCTATACAAAACGATGTAATAGGGATTCATTTCTGGGAGATTATAGAAAAAACTGAAATTTTAGATTTAAGTGAAAAAAATAAACCAATCAGAAATAAAGGAAAATACTGTTGCAGCTCTAAATTACAACAAACAAACTCATATTGACTATATAGATTTCCGAAATGAATTTCCATTAGGGGGTCACTTAATGTACTTTGCAGAAAACTGAAAAAAGATAGCATCAGACAAATGGGTACTAGATATTATAAGTCAAATCCACAAACTAGAATTTCTTCAAAAAAACAAGAAAAAAGATATGAAATCTAAAAAATCTTTGGAGTTAACAGATTAAGTTAAGTCCCTTATCAATAAAGTTTCAGTGGAATATATTCTTAAATCTTTAAAATAGAAAAAACAGCAAGAAAATGCAGAGTTCTTTTGAACTTAAAGATCCCAAATATATTTTTCAAAAACAAGCAAATGCAAGATGGAAAAAATAAATTTATGATATATCTTTATTACAAAAAATTATTTGATTATATTGATAGATTGATAGATTTAGAATATGCTCTACACATTCCTATTTTCATTATCCACTAGAAATATCCAGGAATAGTTTTTTAGGATTTAAAAACAATAAATGACTGCATGGTTCTGAAAATTCATAATACAGTGGTAATTGCAGCATATTTCAGAGAATATGCAATCACCATAATTGCTTATTTTCAGTATTGGCTTATTGCTGCCCCTTCTTAACATCCTTCCAAAGGAAAAGATAACTTTTATAATTACAGAAATAAGAAAAAGTAAAAAATTAGAAAAACTGACAATAAGAAGTGCTGTTTAAGTTTTAGGGATGATGACTAAAATACCTTGGGCAAAAAGTACAAATGAGATAACTCGAAAAATCAATACTTCAACAACAGGAGCCAAATTCAATTCAATGGCCGCATCTCACGGTATATAAGCCGTATGTTTGTGGAACAGCTGCAGGCTCGCAGTCTGCTGCAATTCCGGTGCTATTCAAATGAAGAAGAGTGCAAGTTACGGGCCAAAGGCTCAAGCCCGTAAACCCCTCCGCAGTTATGATCCAATCATGGTATAACGGAGTGCAACGCAAGCCTCTCAGCCAATAGAAAGCGATCTAGATGAAGATGATTGACAGAGAGAGATAATAAAGTCTCGTTCCACCCGTCCATGCATTGACTGTGTTGTCGATTATGACGAAGTAGCACGCAGCTCCTGGAGTTGGTGGTTTGAGCAGAGTGAGAGAGAGAGTAGGAGGGTTTTCAGAGCTGTATTATGCGGTTTTGCTATTTTAAATTCATCTATATACGATTTTACACTTAATCTTTGACTACACATATTTACAGATTACATAAAATACTAATACACATATATTAAATTACACACATAGATACATATAGAGCTAGGCACTCCATACACCCCCATCCCCCACCAGTTAATAAATACACACAAAACACACTTTTTTTCCATCATATATATACAGTAACTTTTTATTTATTGTTATATTATTTTTGGGATTGTAATGGAGGGAGGAGAGAGGGGGGGAGAAGAGTGGAGAGGAAAGGCAGGTAGGAGGAGAAGAGGAGATGCGAGGAGGAGAGCGAGGAGAGAGAGGTGGCCCTGGGGAGTGGTGGAGCAGAGGAGGCGGTGGAGAAGTTGGAGGAGGAGGTAGGTGGAGGAGTTGGGGAGGAGAGATGCAGAGGAGTGGAGGAGGTGGAGAGCGGCAGAGGAGTGGAGTAGGTGAATAGCGAAGGAGAGGAGAGTGGCAGAGGAGGGGAGAAGGAGGAGGAGTATGGAGGAGGTAGAGAGTGGAGGAGAGGAGGATAGTGGAGTGGAGGAGGTGGGTGGTGGCAGGGTGTCCCATAGAAATAGGCACATCTAGTCCAGGGACAGAGGGGAGAGGCCTGATCCCAGGGGCTATGGTAGTTCTGGAGACAGTTCAGGGAGCAAAGGATCCCCATCCACAGTCGGTAGGGCAAGAGGCTAAAGGCAAGGACAGTGCCTTCTACTACACGCACCAAGAGAAGGTGGTGCTCCTTGGTGTCATCTGTGGAAGCATCATTATATTTGCGGGGGGGGGGGAGGAAAGTTAGGCTCGGCCTTAGGGCCCAGGCATGGATGGAGGAAGCGGCCGCAGTAACAGCAGTGGGAACGTTGGAAAGGGATGTGAGATCTGTGAAGCACCGCTTTGATGACATCAGGATCAAGATGAGGAGGATGATGGCCAAGGAAGACAAGCAAGCTGCAGCACCAAGAGGTGTCCCCTGAGTGACTGTGCGCTATAATGAGTGGGAGAGGGTGGCCAAGGAGCAGTAGCGTAGCGAGGTTGTCCCCCCAGTGTGAACATGTATATATATATATATATATATATATATATATATATATAATATATATAGTAACTATATATATATATATATATATATATATATATACATACATACTGTATATATCCCCTTCTCTCTCCCTCTTACCCTCTCTCTCCCTTCTCTCTCACTCTCTCTCTCACTCACTCTCTCGCATTCCAACACCTAACCACAGATGCCTTGCACATCGCTTTGGTCTCCAGCCCCACCTCCTCCACCCCGAAGACCTCCCCTGCATACCCGCAGGTTGCTCCTCTCCTTTCCCCATGCCTCCACCAAGGCCACCGCCACCAGCACCACCACTCATTCCACTGGCTCCTGGGGGGATGCCTCCCCCTGCTCCCTCACCACCAAGGAGACGGTGGCCACCCATTTGGTTTATTGGTGCCCTGATGCTAGGCAGAGGAGGATGTAGGGGATGCACATTTGTTTTGTGCCTTCTCAACAGCCCTCCTCAGTAACAATCTATTGGTCCAAATGTTAACTTAATCTAACCTGGCTACAGAGTCTTGGATTTTGGCCTATGTGATGGTGATATTTTGTACGCAGAGGGCTACCTCCCATCACATGGTCCCTGATCGTCTTCTCTGTGGACACGTAGGGTTGTGCGTAACATTTCACCAATTGATGACCACTGAGGAATGCTGTTGAGAAGAGATTCTGCAGTCCCTATAAGTTTTAAGGCCTTATTTTGCAGGTGTTATGTTTTTGTTTTGTTTTAGGTACAATTCAGGTGCATGAAGGCATCTTCAGCAACTGCAAGCATTGTGAAGGAAATGTATTAAGTATAAGATTTTGCCAGTGCCTCTCAGGTAGACATTCCTTCAATGACAGCCCCCTTAACATGGAGATCCGACAATATTAAAGCTATCATATAACCAGATATCTAAGACATGATTGTTGTTAGCTTCAATGTAGACTAATACTGCTATGGTGGTGGACAAAATTTCACAATGGCATGTTAATGACAGTCAGCATTAATATATACACTAGTGAAGCATGTGATCCTGACCTCAATACCAGTCTGAGGGCAGATCCTGAATCTGGCTGCTGACCTATGTGTCCTCTCCCTATTAATGGGTATTTTTCCTTATTGCTGATAGCATGAGTATCCTTTAACATGTGCTAACACCTGTATAGCTGATGGATGTGATATCAATGTTGATGAACAATTTCATATGATGAAGGTGATAGTACACCTTGACATTAAGCATTTATTATGAGATGACACATCCTTATTAATGGTCATGGCCAGTGAGTTTTCCTGAGAACTAGCTAATAGTTATGCTTGCAGATGGCAATCAGGTGAGTTGGTATATTGTTATAGCTACAGGATTTAGCACCGTACTGTACATGCATGTTTTTGTTTTGTTTTGTTTTTTATCCTCCTTTGCTCTTTTTTGACCACTTTTTTTCAGATTTTTGTTTTAGGAATACACTGTATGTGTGAAACTAGATTGGATTACACAGTCCAGAGGATTAATCATCTGTTTCATTGAGCAGATCTAGACAAGTTGTAAGTGCTATGCACATTACTGGTTTCTTCAATTAAATGGAATGTTTTTTTAAGCTCCTTTTTTTCACCAGATTCTGGTTGCAGTGGTGTAGTGACCACATGTGACCCTGGTAGGTTTTATGCATCATGCTTATTCTAGACTATGACATTACGCCCTTTAGGTATCCCCTTTTCCCCCAAAGCAAGCCTCTTTCCCTCCCAGGATCCACCCACACCACACCCATGATATTGATGCACAGTCTTGTACATTTCTGATTGTGCTCTGTGTACGAAATAAAGCTTTGTTATACCGTTCTCTCCGTTTGTGTGTTTTCAATGGTTGGCATTTTGGGACATCCACATACATCACATTTGTGCCATATTTTCTTTATCTGTAAACTAATGAGCCCTAGTTACTATGCATTAGATTAATTCATATAATAATAATAATAATAATAATATCATAAGATATCATATTATATTTAATAAACTATGGTTAATACACATGACAGGTACAATGTGTGATACTGTGGAGTATCAACATTCTGGCCTGATAAGAATATGATAGGTTATAATGTACATTGATTGATAGCAAAACACTTGATGGGATTTCACCAAATAATAATGGGTATACATCTTGGCACATGGCCACCAGCACTGGCGTGGGACTTTCCAGGAAGGGCGTAACAGAGATTATCCTTGATGGAGGTGAGTTGGCTGTTACTCCACTTGCCTCTGCACAGTCTACATATATTTTTGCGGCCCTTCATGATGGGTTAGATTAGATTAGTGTGGTGTATGTTCACCTGTTCCCCTTCTGGATTGCTTACTGGGGGTTTTAAGGGGCTTGTGTACCTCAATGAAGCTTACCATGTAGGGCCACTGTAGGTGGGCAGGTCATTGCAGAGAGGTCAGACAAATCATAGTCCACTGAGGAAGGAACTGGCAACCCACTCCAGTATGTTTTCCATGCAAACCTTGTGGATACGAACAGGCAGATAAATAAGTAAGTGTGCTGCAGTCCATAGGGTCACAGAGAGTCAGAGACAACTGAGGGACTGAACAACGAAATCTATAATGTTCCCCTTGTACTTGATATATGTGATGTGGTGGTGTATTTGGGCCACTATTTGTTTGCTCAATGTAGATGTGATAAGTGAGATGTATATCAGGTGATCTTTGTATTTTTAGGGTTCACATTAGAGCCTCTGTGAGTGAGAAAGGGTTAATATGACAGTCATTTTCATGTATTTGTGTTGCAATTTAATCAGTTAGTGTGTCTTTGTCACGACAGGCCAATTTGGGGGACCACGCTCACCCCAAAACTCTCTCTCTCTACGGTCGCAACTCTTTGTTCAGATCTCGACACCAGCAGACACTTCAGATGAAAGCATCATTACTGAAGAGACCGGCACTATCAGATCCCTATTCTTAAGATCTAAGAATCACACACCATGTACCTTGGATTAGTACAAGCAGACACTGACACCACCTGTGTTTAGTGTGTCCAAAGTCAGACTGGCCACTTCTTTATTGTAACAGAGATATCTATAAAAACAGAAAAATTACACAAAACACCAGACCTTCCCCAGTTCTAGCCCATCCTCCTAGGCAAATAGCTTGCTATCCCCCCTCACCCACATGATTTCCAAATGTATCGAGGCATCTGGCTTTCTTCTAATTACACATTTTTTTCTCTCCTTTTACAGAGCCATAAAACTAGTTCCCCCTTTCATGAATAAAGCCATCGCAGGGCCATATAAATTCCCCTATCCTATTTCTAACACAGATACAGTATTGCAATGTTAGTCAATTACAGCACCACATGCACTTATTACATCCATGATATAAATGTTAAGCAAATTGTTAGTACCTTCTAACCACACATATAATAACTGATGAACCCCAAATAGTCCAGTGGGCCCTTCTGTTCATAACAGTCTTTAATTGCTTTCAGCATCTTGAAGCATGACTTTTCACATTGGCATATGCATGACCATTATAACATATGACATTTTTTTTTAAAGCTATTTGATATTTGGGAATTGTTGTGCAATGAATTCTAATGTCTTCCATCGCTTTGCCCATATTTTAAAGTCTATTGGTGGGTTTTTATTGTGTTTTGCAGTGTCACAAACTAATATGTAAACCCTTTGTGGGTCCTATTTGGAACACGTTCGATTTTGGCTGGCATTTGCCATTTGTAGGCATGACAGCGTTTGCGGTCTTGATGGATTATAACAATTGAATAGCCATTTGTGGTTTTAGTAACTCTTGCGGACCTGAAAGATCAAAGGCTTCGATGGGTTGTAAGTTCTGGTTTTAACAACTGCAGGGATTTTGAGCCTGTAACACGTAAGCCTTTTGCGGCTCGCAAAAAACGATTGAATAGCAAAATAACGTACAGCCTCCATTACGGCCTGCTGTAAATTGCTCAATTGAATGAGAATCCAGAATAGGAAAATCCTATTGTTTAGATTTAAAAAATATTATAACTCCAGCAGGGAAAATCACTCTTTATTGGTGCCCTATATCATTTACAGTGATAGGACTTTAACCCCCTTGCATGTCCTCTCTAGTATATGTAGGCTTTTTGGCTCCATTTGCGATTTATGGGTTTAAAGGCCAGTGGATTCGTAGAAATTTAATAGCGTTTTGCGAATGTAACATTTACGGGCTTGACAGATCAAAGGGTTTGCGGCAATGGAGTTTCCAATTTCGACAGCCCTTAGGGTTTTTCCACCTGTAACCCGCAGATCGTTTGCAGGTAGGTGTAAGAGGCCAATTTAATAGCCGTAAGTCTAAAAGGCTAAGTTCACGTTGGGGGAATTTAATAAAGCTGAAGTTCAGGGGGTACATTTAGAACATTCAAGTATTCAAGAAAAATGGAACAAATATGTTTTTAAAAAAATCAACCAACTTTTTAGAACTAAAAGCAGGTTGGTATGCTTTAATTCATTTTAAAAGCTTAAGGAAATATGCCAGAAAAATTCAAACAATTCCACAGTTGGAAATTGACAAAAAGAATCTTTTGTGGGCAGAAACATTTCAAAGATGTTTCGGCAATTCAAATTCAAGGGAAAAAGAACATCATATTGGAACATGTAAGAGACTAAGATGAATCAATAAGTATTCTGTCAAATCACAGAGCAGTGTGGGCATCCAGAAATAATTGTTAAGGCAACCCCTAAAAACAGACAACAGACTGAGCATTAATTTTGAGCAACCAAGGATATTTCTAACTGAAGAAGCTGCATCAGGAGCAGCAAAACAAGTTTTAGTACTTACATTTATCCTTTTTATATCATCATTGTATTATTTTTAATTATCCTTTGTTTTACATATATCATTATTAATTGATATCAGTACATAATAAATTATTTTAAATTTTTTTTTCTTTTGCCCATATTAAGCCTCAAGTGGAGATACTATGTAATACACCATATACACAGCACTGACATTGTCAGATCCTCTAGGCTATTCATCGTTAGTGATGTCGCGAACATAAAATTTTCGGTTCGCGAACCGCGAACGCGAACCGCCGCAAATGTTCGCGAACCGGCGAACATCGGCAAACCGCCATAGACTTCAATGGGCAGGCGAATTTTAAAACCCACAGGGACTCTTTCTGGCCACAATAGTGATGGGAAAGTTGTTTCAAGGGGTCTAACAACTGGACTGTGGTATGCCGGAGGGGGATCCATGGCAAAACTCCCACGGAAAATTACATAGTTGATACAGAGTCTGGTTTTAAGCCATAAAGGGCATAAATTATCTAACATTCCTAAATTGTTTGGAATAACGTGCTTTAAAACATCAGGTATGATGTTGTATCGATCAGGTAGTGTAAGGGTTACACCCGCTTCACAGTGACAGACCAAGCTCCCCGTTTAACGCACCGCAAACAACCGCAAACAGTCCATTTGCACAACCGCAAACTACCCATTTGCACAAGGTTGGATACCAAGCTAGCCATGTCCTGTTCCTTGTCCTCACTGATGTCATTGAAGGTCTCTTCCTCCACCCAGCCACCAAGGGTCCCCGAAAGGTGAAACAAGCCCCCTGGGACGCCTGCTGTGTTTGGTCTTCCACCTCCTCAAAGCCACCTTCCTCCTCTGACTCCTCTACTTCAGACTCCTCTCACTGCATTGCCTCTCTCTGCATTATTATAAGGTGTGTTAAGTAGTACTACTCTTATCAGTTTAAAACCTGTTACAGCACATATCAGGGGGCGTGTATAAGGCCTGGATTTTTAGAACCGGGAGATGGAAAAAGATGCTTTGTTGGTCGTATCACTTCAATTTTGGGGCACTTTGAGACATTAGCTTCTTACGCTCAAACATGTCCTTTACAGGCACCTGACTATGGGCAAATGAGCAGGAACTGCTCAAGGCGAGAGACGCAGTGGCGGATGGTTGAGAGGGGGCAAGGAGGATAGCAGTGGTTGATGTGGCTGATGATGCTGGACCAAGAGGAGGATGGCGGCTTTGAATTTGTGTGCTGCTTGTACTCGTGTGTTGGTCTGGAGACACCCAAACATTAGGTCTCAACCTGTAGAGGATAAGGGAACCAGGCTACTCTAGACCTCATTCATCATTACCGGTTTTGACAGATTGGTACTATGCGTCCAAGCTACTGTGACAACAGATATGAGTGGCACTGTGCACTTGCAGAAGTTGGCAGAGTAGACGCTGTAGGTCTGACACACACGCTTGCAGACAACTAACTGCTATGCAATCTATTACAGTTTTAAATGTACACTACTGTTACACCAGATATGTGTGGTGTGTTAAGTAGTACTACTCCTATCAGTTTAATCACTGTTATGTGCCTTTTTGGGGGGTTTGGTTGTTGAAGGCACAGTGCAGCTCCAGAGGCCAGAAAAAATAGGCATTTACACATGCTCGAAAAATTAGGTATTGTTGATCTTGCAGCGAGCAGAGAAGAAGGTAGGCCTGATTCAACGCCCCAGACCGCATACCCACACTCAGAGATTGAGGGGGGGACCTGAAAAGGCCACGGGTCGGAGATATAAAGGGGGGCCATCCCAAATAAGCACACAAGCGGGGACAAAGGTAGTGAAGGAGACATAGAGGCCCATGGACTGACGGTCGCCATCTTGGCAGGAAAAGGGCCCAGCAATTAAGCCAAACTGACCCAGCACAGGCAGCTACTTGAGTCAAACGCTGTACAATTACACCTTAATAAAGCTGAAACATGCAGCAGCAGGGATTCTAAACGGCCACACAGGGACAAGGAGGCTAACAGCCCCCACAGTCTCTGCACCACTCTTTTTAACAGATAACCCAATGGGCTAACCAGAGACCTTGCCCACATAAAAAAACAGAATTTTATTGGAGGAATTATTAGTGTCTTTACCCCCCAAGAGAGGACATAATATACGGTATCTTTAGACTACCGGATGGCCAAATCTCCTTTAGCCCCAATGCTATCCAAGAAACATTTCAAAAGTTTATCTGACTGGGGGTCTATAGAGTGACATTAGTACTGACCTTTATATGACTGGGGGTCTATAGAGAGACATTAGTACTGACCTTTATCTGACTGGGTGTCTATAGAGGGACATTAGTAATGACTTTTATCTGACTGGGTGTCTATAGAGGGACATTAGTACTGACCTTTATCTGACTGGGTGTCTATAGAGGGACATTAGTAATGACCTTTATCTGACTGGGTGTCTATAGAGGGACATTAGTACTGACCTTTATCTGACTGGGTGTCTATAGAGTGACATTAGTACTGACCTTTATATGACTGGGGGTCTATAGGTGACATTAGTACTGACCTTTATCTGACTGGGTGTCTATAGAGGGACATTAGTAATGACCTTTATCTGACTAGGGGTCTATAGAGGGACATTAGTACTGACCTTTATCTGACTGGGGGTCTATAGAGGGACATTAGTACTGACCTTTATCTGACTGGGGGTCTATAGAGGGACATTAGTACTGACCTTTATCTGACTGGGTGTCTATAGAGTGATATTAGTACTGACCTTTATATGACTGGGGGTCTATAGGTGACATTAGTACTGACCTTTATATGACTGGGGGTCTATAGGTGACATTAGTACTGACCTTTATCTGACTGGGTGTCTATAGAGGGACATTAGTAATGACCTTTATCTGACTGGGGGTCTATAGAGGGACATTAGTACTGACCTTTATCTGACTGGGGGTCTATAGGTGACATTAGTACTGACCTTTATCTGACTGGGGGTCTATAGAGGGACATTAGTACTGACCTTTATCTGACTGGGGGTCTATAGAGGGACATTAGTACTGACCTTTATCTGACTGGGGGTCTATAGAGGGACATTAGTACTGACCTTTATATGACTGGGGGTCTATAGGTGACATTAGTACTGACCTTTATCTGACTGGGTGTCTATAGAGGGACATTAGTAATGACCTTTATATGACTGGCGGTCTATAGGTGACATTAGTACTGACCTTTATATGACTGGGGGTCTATAGGTGACATTAGTACTGACCTTTATCTGACTGGGTGTCTATAGAGGGACATTAGTAATGACCTTTATCTGACTGGGGGTCTATAGAGGGACATTAGTACTGACCTTTATCTGACTGGGGGTCTATAGAGGGACATTAGTACTGACCTTTATCTGACTGGGGGTCTATAGAGGGACATTAGTACTGACCTTTATCTGACTGGGTGTCTATAGAGTGACATTAGTACTGACCTTTATATGACTGGGGGTCTATAGGTGACATTAGTACTGACCTTTATATGACTGGCGGTCTATAGGTGACATTAGTACTGACCTTTATCTGACTGGGTGTCTATAGAGGGACATTAGTAATGACCTTTATCTGACTGGGGGTCTATAGAGGGACATTAGTACTGACCTTTATCTGACTGGGGGTCTATAGAGGGACATTAGTACTGACCTTTATCTGACTGGGTGTCTATAGAGTGACATTAGTACTGACCTTTATATGACTGGGGGTCTATAGGTGACATTAGTACTGACCTTTATCTGACTGGGTGTCTATAGAGGGACATTAGTAATGACCTTTATCTGACTGGGGGTCTATAGAGGGACATTAGTACTGACCTTTATCTGACTGGGGGTCTATAGAGGGACATTAGTACTGACCTTTATCTGACTGGGGGTCTATAGAGGGACATTAGTACTGACCTTTATCTGACTGGGGGTCTATAGAGGGACATTAGTACTGACCTTTATCTGACTGGGGGTCTATAGAGGGACATTAGTACTGACCTTTATCTGACTGGGTGTCTATAGAGTGACATTAGTACTGACCTTTATATGACTGGGGGTCTATAGGTGACATTAGTACTGACCTTTATCTGACTGGGTGTCTATAGAGGGACATTAGTACTGACCTTTATCTGACTGGGGGTCTATAGAGGGACATTAGTACTGACCTTTATCTGACTGGGTGTCTATAGAGGGACATTAGTACTGACCTTTATCTGACTGGGGGTCTATAGAGGGACATTAGTACTGACCTTTATCTGACTGGGTGTCTATAGAGGGACATTAGTAATGACCTTTATCTGACTGGGGGTCTATAGAGGGACATTAGTACTGACCTTTATCTGACTGGGGGTCTATAGGTGACATTAGTACTGACCTTTATCTGACTGGGTGTCTATAGAGGGACATTAGTAATGACCTTTATCTGACTGGGGGTCTATAGAGGGACATTAGTACTGACCTTTATCTGTCTGGGGGTCTATAGGTGACATTAGTCCTCACCTCCTGCTGCAGTATTATTTCTCCCAGTACTCCCAGGCTTGCTACTATTAGATATAATAACCTCAGTTTCGTTTCCTTATCTGTTGGTAACATCAAAATATGATTATTAAATATTTCATATTTGTTTGTTTTTTTCTCCCAAAGTGAACCCCTTTGTGTGTGTCCCACAGATGTGGCGTTTCCGCTCTGCGTATGTTGGATTTGCACCGCTCAAAAAGTATGAAAAGAGATCCCCCCCCCTTGAAGTCTATTATTGACATCATCATTAATTTATATGTAACAGATTCCAGTGTTTAGGGTTTATGACCCAATACTGCAATCATATCATTTATGACAAAAATCCGTATTTGTTGTATTATTAAGACGTCCGTGCATCTTTGTGTTACATTTCCTGATACTTTTATTATCTTGATCTTTATATATTTACTAGCGACTTGCCCGTCAAAAAATGGCGGCAATAAGATTGTAAGGCAGGTAATGGTTTGGACGAGACATTCATTTTGTTGGCGGTCGGATATCCTTCGGCGCTCATTGCGAGGCCGTTGGTTGTATTTTTTTTCTGATAGGCGCTTTTGCTGTTATTCTTTGGTCGGCGGTGATGTGTTTTTTGCGCTTATTGCAAGGCTTTGTGTGCTATAAGCAGCGTTGGCGCTCGTTGTGAGGCGCGCAGTGAATGGCTTTTATGTTTAATGTGATAATTTTTTTTTGTGTATATGTATTTTTGTATGCTAATGAAATAATTACTAAATGAATATACTTTACCTATTTGTAAGTAATATATGCAGGAAGCATTGTGCTGAAGAGCTGACAATCTGTTTTCATGTTCCTGCAGCATACAATGTAGGTTTTCAGTGCTGTGGAGCTGCTGTGTAAGTGTCAGCAATGTGTGCAGTGTGTAGTGTAAATAGGCTGCGTGCGCGAGTGGAAGCCGTTAGGGTAGCTGGGTACTTCCGCATTGTGTAAGTTAGTGTTGTAAAATGGCGGGGAATGTGTATGTGGTAAGCGGGTGTGGATGATTTAGCGTCCTTGTTAATAGTGTACCTCGTACGGCTTTTTAGGAAAATCTTTTTTAGTTAGCTCTTCAGGTTATTGATCACTGGATATATTAATTACAAATAGGTAAAGTATTTTAGTAATTAATTAATTATTTATTATTAAAAAATATATATATAAAAAAATACGCTTAATAGCATATTTTACACTGCGGTTCCTTTACATACATTAACGCTTCGCACTTCCTAATACATTTGTTCATTCACAATAGTTATTATCGTGCATTCATTTAATAAGTATTAATTAGTAATGGAAAATAAAAATGTAGACTTTACACTACACTAAAATGTTTTACTTTTTACTCTGCAGTTATATATCTGGATTACTGCTCATTGGCTGCCAGCGATAGCACTCTCAAAGCAGTTACAAATCTAAATCACTTTATTATGCTCTGAGACCTGAATACATTTTTTAATTTACACTGCACAAAAAAAATTATATATTTAACACTGTACTTATATATCTGTCTTTGCGATGAGCGCCGAAGATTGATCTTTGCAAAGCACGAAACATGAAGGACACGAGGGAAGAGGCTCACAATGAGCGCCGAAGGTCCTCAGAGTACAAAAAGCATCACATTGTGTGGCAAACAGCATTGTCATGGCTTCAAACTTTTTTATTTATTATTATTGCCCCGTCATTTGTGCCAGGCAAGTCGCTAGTGATATAATATAACATAATGCAATACAATATTATACAGTACACATGGGTGTTGGAACTGGGGGGGAACTGTAACCCTAGCCCCCCCCCCCCCCCCCCCAGATTTCTTATCGTATGTATGTATGCGTATAGAAGCTAACAGGGGAGGGGAGAGGGGGAGGAAACACAGGGGAGAGGGAGAGGAAGAAACAGGAGAGGGGAGAGGGGGAGGAAGACACAGTGGAGAGGGGGAGGAAGACACAGGGCAGAGGGGGGGAGAGAAACAGGGTAAGGGAGAGGTAAAGGGAAGAGACACATGGGAGGGGGGAGAGACACAGGAGAGAGTGGGGGGTAGAGACACAGGGGAGAGGGGGGAAGAGACTAATGGGAGGGAGTGGTGAGGTGACACCGGGGAGAGGAAAGGGGGTAAAGACACAGAGGAGGGGGTAGAGACACAGGGGAGAGGGGGGTAGAGACACAGGGGAGAAGGGGGAAGAGACACAGATGAGGGGGGAGAGACACAGGGGAGAGGGAAGAGGGGAAAGACACAGTGGAGGGGGGAAAGAAACACGGGAAGGGAGAGGGGGGTAGAGACACAGGGGAGGGGGGAGTGACACAGGGAAGAGGGATGGGGGGAAAGACACAGGAGAGGGGGGAAAGAAACACTGGGGAAGGGAGAGGGGGTAGAGACACAGGCAAGGGTGGGAGAGATACAGGGGAGAGGGGGGGGAGACACATGGGAGGTAGTGGGGTGGAGACAAAAGGGAGAGGGGGGGAGAGAGACACATGGGAGGGAGTGGGGGGGGGGAGACACAGGGGAGGTCCTCTGCTTTATTATTATTATTATTATTACTATATAATGTGTAGACTTACCGGCTGGGCATGCTCTTGTGCATTATTATTATTATTATTATTACTATATAATGTGTAGATGTACCGGCTGGGCATGCTCTTCTATATTATTATTATTATTATTATTATTATTATTATTATTACTATATAATGTCTATATGTACCGGCTGGGCATGCTCTTGAGCATTATTATTGTTATTGTTATTATTATTATTATAAGTAGTATATAATGTGTAGATGTACCGGCTGGGCATGCTCTTCTACATTATTATTATTATTATTATTATTATTATTATTATTATTACTATATAATGTGTAGATGTACCAGCTGGGCATGCTCTTGTGCATTATTATTATTATTAGTAGTAGTATTTTACTAATAATAATAATAATAATGCACAAGAGCATGCCCAGCTGGTACATCTACACATTATAATAATAATAATAATAATAATAATAATAATAATAATAATAATAATGCATGCCCAGCTGGTACATGTACACATTATATAGTAGTAATAATAATAATAATAATAATGCACAAGAGTCCTTCAGCACTGCACTGGACACTGAATAAACTTGCCTAGCTATGGTTTTCCCTATTGATGCAGTATCACCTACACTCTACCTCCTCTCAGTAAGACTGCAAGTTAGTTATGATTCCAAAATGGCTGCTGTCCATGAGGTAGAAGGGTGTGGAAGGGAGTGTATGCTGCTGATTGGCTGGAATGTGTCTGCTGACTGTGACATGCAGGGTCAAAGTTTGCTCAATGATAAAGTATTGGGGGCGGGTCGAATCTCGCATATGTTCGCAGTTCGCCGCGAACGCGAACATGCTATGTTCGCCGGGAACAGTCCGCCGGCGAACTATTCGCAACATCTCTATTCATCGTACCCATCCCATTAATAATTTATAGATATACTTTACCACATTATGTTATACTCCATTTTTTTTGTATTGTGTATACACTTTAATTAATGTACACTAGCAATAAGTGCTGTGCTGTGTTCCGTGTAAACAACAGCTCTCTGGCACGACAAAGCTCACTCCTGATTGGTGGAGCCAAGTGATTTGCCCCATCCAGCTCCAGGACTCCATTTTAGTGGAAATTTGGGGGGTTTCAAGCGGTGGGATAGAGAAAGGAGGAAGGGAGGAGAAAGAGAGGAGGGGTGGTGAGCTGAAATGGAGAGAAAGGCAAGGAAGAGAAGGAGGAGGGGAAAGTAAAGACTGAGGGGATGAAGAGGAGAAGCTGCAGTACTGTCTAGTGAAAATTTTTATCTGTCAGAAAAATAGCAGCGGCTGCTGTTAGTCAGGGAGGGATAGAGGGGAGCCCTGATCATTTCACTGTTGGATGTACACTGATATAAACTGAAGCGAGTTTGGACCCCCCTCAGGGAGTGTGTGGAGCAGTCCTATGGAGGGTATAAGACAACAAATATACGAAAGTGGGTGGTATGTATTAAAAGGTTGATGACCCTTGGTCTAAATTATGAAGATTGAAAACAGTTGTCCCCGAAAGGATCCTCCTTTCTGGAAGGCATATAGCGAAACAAACTGAAAATCCCTAATTCTTGAAAAGCAGAAAGCCTAGAACACACATGTGTAAGGACTCTATATGACTAAAAGTAACCTCAGTTAAATCACAAAATAGACATTATCAGATCAATTAACAATTGTGGTTATCCACTTACTGCTGCCAAATACAAATTATAATCTGTCAAGAACTGATATAGGCTATAATTTAATATTTAATGTAAGCATGTAAGCAGGAGTCCTTAAAGCTCTAACATGGGCAGTATATAGTATGCAGCTTAGTTTATACATGTAACAAACCTTTGAAAAAAGCTTCTATGTCGCAGTCAAAACATTTGATTTCCCCCAAAAATGTTTTATGTCCATGATTTATATAGAGGTTATACATCGTCAGGCATATACTTGACAAACAGGTTTCTTTTTTCTTGAACTGCAGTAGTCCTTTTATAATTCAACACTTGCTGGGAAGTCCGGTATGTACGAGAATAAAACAAAACAGAGTACTTTGCTTCCTAACATTATGTATGGACTCAATAGAAGGTCTAGACTTTGCCTAAACAAATGGGATTAACTGGATTAGGACATGTAGGTGCATACATACACTATCCAATGATACTGCAAAGGGCTAACAGAGAAAGCCAGTTGCCTCAGAAAAAAAAAGTTGCCTCAGAAAAAAAAGTTGCCTTAGGCCAGGGCCTTATTGGCCTAATCAGCAATATAAAACTGAATGAAATGTTAGTTTGACAATTTATAACTCAAGTCATCAAATTGTTATGTGTCATGGGACAAACTGTGCCAGACTAATCATTTTAGTTCATACTGCTCCAGACAATCATTAACTTGACCTTGGAGACCATCAGAATTTCATCTTCTTGGTAACTTGTGTCTATCTATTCAGCGAAATTTGGCTTAGCTGTCTGGGAAAAACTATAGTCATTAAAATAATAAATTTGGATGTAGCTGTAATTAAAACATAGATTGTCTTTGCCAAGTTTAGTTTAACTTGTAACTAACTCAAGGTTACAGAGAACATCAAATAATGTTTAAACAATTCTAGATAACATTTTTGCATATAGTTATAGATGCTCAGTGTACGAGAACTACTACCTCAAAAGTGCTGCTTACACTCATGTATCCACATGACAACTTCAAGGAGCACTGTACAATGAAAAACAAATAATATGTTTGAAAACTTTGAGTCTGACTAAGAGTCTAATTAAACAAGGAAAAAGACATAAAGATAGTTTTAATTTAAAAGAAAAATTTTGATGATTCTGCCGGACCCTGGAGGTATCTATGATACTATAGTGGAAGTGTGTGTTCAAGAGGTGATTACATTTCTGGAGAGCAATGCTTGCATTTCCTGTTGCAAACAGTCTGCTACTGGACTTGTGAGTGGAAGGGGTGTGGTGTCAATCAAAATATATTTGTGACTAAATTATTACTATAATTGTACCCTTCCTTACCGCAGAAGGGATTAATAATTAATGACTGTTAACATATAATAAATGCAGGTGTGTTATGCTCCTCCCTGCAAGGACCTGCTTCCTACGTTTGTTATCTTTTGGAGAGAGAGAGAGAGAAAGATAGAGAAGGACGACTTTGTTGGAAAGATGTTAGAGCTGGCGTATAGTGTGTTCACTTTAGGTAGTGGGATGGGTTACATTGCGATGGAGACTACTATGTTTAATACTCATAGGCCCCTATTCAATTGAGCAATTGTTAGTTACTGTAGCCCTTAATGTAGCCCGTAAACTAATTTGCAATTCAGTTGGCGTGTTTTAGCTACCCGCAAACGATTTGCAGGTTAAAGGCTGAAAATCCATTTGGTTGTCAAAATTTTAACTCCGACCCATCTAAGCTTTTGATCTTTCAAGCCCGTAAATGTTACAATCGCAAATCACTATTTAATTGCTACAATTCCTCAAGCCCGCAATTATTTTTCCTACAATTCCTAAGAGTACCAGATAGGACTCGCAAGGGGGTTAAACAACTAATCATAGCACTGTAAATGCAAATAAAAAAATAAATACTGCACTTTAAAAAAACGGGGCGATGAAAGACTTGCAAATCTGCAATAAAATCTTTGTTTTTACATTTCATTTCCATGTTATATCGATCTCAGTAATCACGGAGTTAATACATATCAGGCAACCCACATAAGCTAGAACAGTATCGTCATTAATTTTTATTGTTTTGTACATTACCGGATTGCGAGTCCGATCGCGTATCAGACTTTTAAACTCTAACTGATTGACGTTTAACTTCCATGTTTTACTGACGTCATGATGCTGGTCTCATTTACTATTGGCTATTTCCAAATCGGTAGTTACGGCCTTGCTTAATTAATAATGATCATTACGGGAACATGGTTTTAGGCTTTCGGCCAGGTAGCTGCAGGCTTGATCAATTGAATCGCTCTGTAACTGTTGAAATTTGCAACAGTTACAGAGTGATTCAATTGATCAAGACAACAACACGTAGGAGATTATGGCCTCTATTCAACTGCAAGCCAGCAGTAAGACATATTGTGAGCACACATTAAGTAGTAACAAGAAACATCCCCAATGTCTTCTTTGAGGTGTACACAAAAGGGCTGAACTAGTTGTAGAGGGGGATGGAAGATGAATGAGGGGCGAGGTAGAAGTTATGAGTAGGCTGGTTTCTCTGTTCTTGAGCTTCTAGACAGTCCTGTTTACTTAAGTTATATAATAATAATAATATGTCATATGAGTTTGGCATGTCTGTGTTAAAGGTTTGTTGCATTTCCAGCTGCAAAGCAGGGATATATAGTGTAATTTGTTTCAGTTTAGGTAGGAAGTTAAGTCTATATGGTTCTGGAACAGTAGTTTATCCACTTAAGCAATTTGTCAAAACTCTTGGGCCCTCATTCAATTGTGATTTGGCCAATTGAATAGGGCTCTAAATAAGCACATAAGATATTTTTTTTAAAGAAGTTTTTAGTAAGTAAACATCTATACAAAAGCAAGGTTTTCACTAACTAAAAACTTCTTTAAAAAAATATGTTATGTGCTTATTTAGAGCCCTATTCAATTGGCCAAAATGCAATTGAATGAGGGCCTTGGTATCTTGTTTGAGGTAGGTTTAAGTGTTCAAAAACCCAAACAATATCAGCTGGATGATCTTGGATTTTGGAGTTTTATTTATATCACTCTTTTTCTGTATTAGAGATCATTTAAAATTTTGCAGATCTTTGTAGATGGATTAAAAGCATTGTAACACCTTCACCTTGGTTTAAAATATGTTATTAAAGCAATGCACTTATCAGCTGAAGAAAATATTACAGAACACATACAATAACAACTGTTTAGGGATAAGGATTGGCACTATTGTGTTTTTTATGATGGCTAAAGCAGCAACATAGTGAAAATGGCTAGCATTTCCATTGTTGTGACAAGCAATTTCTGGTACCCATCTACACTAAAATGTCCTATTCATTAGTTCTTTTTAAAAAGCTTAGCACTGAGGCAGGCTATATTACAAGTGGTAACACTCTCCCACATTAGCCAACATTTTGTGTTACACCATTCAAATGAACAACTTTTTTTAATTATAAAACAATAATTTATTATAAAACTGTACAAACATGCCATTGTTGTAGCATTATTATTCTATGTACACATTTTATGTGTAAGGTCCTGGCATAAACATGACAAATGGATGGAGGCAACTATACAGCAAGGAGTAGCTATAAACACATTAAAACAAATGCTATTAAAAATAGCCGTGCTGGAAAAGCTAACATACATGCTAGGGAATCACTTAGACTATTATCTAAAAAACAGGCACCTTGGTTAAACTGTGAAAATGTGTAACATGCTCCTTTTGCGAGTATCACCGGGACCAGAGATATCACTCTCAACTACCCTTCCCTTCATCTCCCTTTCTTTTCCCCTCTCCACTGCCTCACCCTTTTTTGGACTTTATACTTTTACTACAATTTCTAACAGGCAAAATACGTTTATAAAATATAAAATTTCTTCTTTAATTTATTTACTATTATATGCAACTAGGAAATTGCCCGTCAAAAATTACAGGAGTAAAATTGTAAGCCTGGCAATGCTGTGTGCCACACAATGCAAGGTTATAGGTCTCCGGCTTGAACACCTTCGGCACTCATTGCGAGCCCCGCGATGACCACCTTTAGCGCTCAGTGCAATCCAAGTCCGCGTGGGCCTCGCGGTTGCCCCCTTTGCGAGGGCCGCAATATTTAACACTGCGGGACCAACACCACAAATGTGACCTGCAGGCTTGGTTCATAACTATTATAGTGATGGAGGGGGCATTGTTTTTTGTTTATTATTCTGGTTTGTCATGTTTGTGAGGTACTTGAATCAAAGGTACAGGGGCAGATCTACCAGTGGTGCAGATGGCGCAGTGCACCAGGGACCTCCTCTAGTGGGCCCAATGCTTGTTTAAAAAGAAGCATTTCTACTGAAGCTCCAACAGATAGCAGTGTGGAACAGTTCAGCATGCTGGTGGCATGTATCACAGAAGAAGGTAAGAGAGCAAGTGTTGCAAAGTGGCAGGAATGTACTGGAGATGGGTTCTGTGAGTAGGGAGCAAAGGAGATAGGGATGGGTGCTGAGAGGCATGTACATTTGCATAAAGATCTACACGCACACACACACACATATATATGTATATATATATATATACTAGCGACTTGCCCGTCAAAAAATTACAGCAATGAGATGTGTATGTTTGTACATTTGTTTAGTTAGTAATATACTATTTGAGACTTGTAAGCTTCTAGTTATGTCGAAATAAGTACAATTCTTTTATTAAACATGTTTATTTTTGGAACATTTTCTTTTCTTGTTGAGTAACTGTAGTAAAAGTATTAACATTTGAATGTAAGAACAGTTGAACTTTCGATTAATCAGTATTGTAAACTTGATGTAATGGATTTTTAAGATGCAACTTGTAGATCAAGAACTGTTAACTTAAATATACATTGAATCCAGAGGAAGGCAAACAGTAAAAACCCTCTTTGAAACGTAGCCAATTGTATCAAAGTGGGGAAAAAAATAATACCTTCCTGACCCTATTAACTGGCGATCGGATTACTCCCTGGAATAATCTTTAACATGAAATACAACATTTACATTCTGTCTGAAAACGTGCTTGTGCTCTTAACATGAACTTTGTAATATGTCTAAGTAAGGAACTTTAAAGTATTTTTTGGGAAACTTGAACTTTGTCATCTGTCTAAGTAAGGAACTTTAAAGTATTTAGGTGCTTAAAACCGTTAGAACGCAATACGCATGCGCTATTTGCGTTCCAGCGTTAAATTTGCGTTCCAGACGCCATTTTGCGGCTGTTGTGTGTTTCATGTAAAATGGTGGGTAATAGCAGTGTGGTACGTGCCGCATAGTGTGTGTTACGTGTTTTGTGAACTGGTCTGGAGCGTTCGTTACGTTTTGCGAGTAAGTGTAGTAGTTGTGCGTCCTTAGCCTCGTTTTCGGATGTTTCAGTGGCCATTTTTTCTCTTGCTTAAGGGATTTTCGAGTGTCTAAACTCTTTTATTTCGAGTTTAATTGAGCTGTAACTTCACTTTTCAAGGTCCTCGGTGCCCCCCCTTGCTGTATTTATTTGTTGTGTGTATGTATTGTGTTTTTAATGTTTTCATATGCACGGGTTTCGGGCGGTAAGGTCGTATTTTTGCGAGGTCGTAATGCCTTTTTTTCTGTTTTGTGTCTCGTATTTTTTTCTCGTAAGTCCGTAAATTTTGCGAGGTCCGCAGTTGCTGGCAAGGAGCGCCTTTGATGCTCCATGCCAGCAACTGAGGCTCTCGCTTCGCGAGGGCAACATTAGCAACAACCCGAATGCTCACAACTATATATGTGATATATACAGTGTCTCACAAAAGTGAATACACCTCTCACAAAGGGGACGGAGAGGGGGGCCAGGAAACACAGGGAAGGGGTGGGGGGGGTGGGGAAAGAGACACAGGGGGGAAGAGACACAGGGGTGGGATGGGGGGGGATAGACACATGGGAAGGAGAGGGGGGCAAGAGACACAGGGGAGGGAGAGGGGAGCAAGAGACACAGGGCAGGGAGAGGTGGTGAAAGAGACATGGTGTGTAGAGGTGGGGAAAGAGACATGGGGGACAGGGGGGAAAGACACGGGGGGGAGAGAGAGGGTAAAAACACAGGGGGGGAGACATAAGGGAGGGAGAGGAGTATGGAAAGGAGACACAAGGGAGGGAGAGGAGGGGGAAATGAGACACAAGGGCGGAAGTAGACAGAAGGAGAGGCTCACAATGAGCGATCGACAGTTATTGTATTCCAGTTGGACACCATTTCACCCAGGAGAATCACTCCATCCAGAACCTCAAAATAAAAGTACTCAGAGGGAATTTCAGAAGTATCCAAGAGTAAAAAACTTTTGAATTAAAAATGATTCCATTTTTTAATGCAAAGGATTTGGGCATTAACATCAACTTAGGCTTTCTGGCCAACTATCTTAATGTCTTATAGCACATACATTCCACATACCTTCCCCCCTTCGAATACTGTTTTTGTAAGCTGCATGCTATGCTGAAATGTATTGCTCTTTATTTTACTCTGCTGTGTTGTTATCTACAACCTGATCTATAGACTGACCTATCAGGACATCATTCACAATGCTGGTCTGTTTCTTACTTAACTCTGGCCAATGAATTTTGTCTTTCTTGTTTTTCCAATTTTTTTTTCTTCTGTTTTTGTTTACTGTTTTTAGTTCATACTTGTATCAGTATTTCTTTTTGACTTGATAAAGAGGGGCATTATCTCTCGAAAGCTCATTGCTTTCTTATGAATATGCTTGTCCAATAAAAAGGTATCCCTATTCACTGCAATACTCTGATTATTCATCTATATATATATATGTATATATATATATATATATATATATATATATATATATATATATATATATATACTGTATATATATATATATATATATATATATATATATATATATATATATATACAGTGTATTCCTTTTTGCACCATTGTGCACATTGGGGTATTAAACATATTAAGTGCACTGCATGTTTATACATTTGTGCATTTTTAACCTTTTATTTAAATAAGATGTTTAAAGACACTCTCAAACAATACTATGTAGGAATTAACACAGCTTTATTTACTTTTATTTATAAGTAAAATGAAAATAGCACTTTTATTGGTAATCGGTCATGTCATTGTCTAATGGACAGACAGTAGAAGATCAAATGTATATTGAGCAATATGATACAAGTACTACATTTTCCATTTCTGATTTTGGTTTAGCATAATATGGTATTGAAACACAGTTGGGTGAATTTGCTAGTTTTTCAGATGCTTATATTGATATATCAGCTCTACTCCAAAAATTAAGAATTATTGTAAGTTTTAAAGATAATGTAAATTAGTTCTATATAATGCTTCATTACAAGGTATATTTTATTAAACCACTAGTGGGCAATGTGCAGCTATCTAAGATTTCCCATCTGATCTTTATAGTTGTAAAAGATGTATATCTTACAAAGCCCAGTGTCCATTTTCTCCACCCACAACTAGCACACCAGACTATCTTGCCCACAAAAGCTTTATATTTTGTGACTCTATCCCCTTTAATTCATATTTATGTCTTACTTAGTACACTTTAGTGTGTTTACTATAAGAAAATATACATTATTAAGTGGAAGATGTAGTGCCCTAAAGAATGATTTTATAGAAATAGGAGGCTTTAGCCAATAACCTCCAAAGTAGACTTTTCTGAGATACTACCAGTGCCACATGCTAGCCCAGGGAGATAGAAGTAGCTTAGGGAGGATAATGCCACTGGCGGAGCAAGTGGTGGAATGCACTGGGGCCCTGCTCTGGTGGGGCCCTATTGCAATCTAATTTTTATATTTTTAATTGTGTATTGTAATGTAGTCTAGTGTATTGACCCCCACTCCCCCTCCGGAGGGAGGCCTGGTGGGGGGGGGGGGGGTGGGACGGTCTAACCCCCCCCCCCCCTTCCCAGGGGAGCCCAATTTTTTTTTTACCAGGGCCCTCCATTCCCTAGCTCCGCACACTGGATAATGCAGTGTTAAAAAAAACTAGTGCACTAAGGGGGATATGAGTTTTTAGAGCACTGGATAACTTCTCACTTGGGTACAATCTTTATAGCAGTGATGGACTGCACCTTAATGAAGGGGGAACTTGTGTACTACGGGAGAGGATGGTAGAAGGTTGGGGAGTTTTTAAACTACTATTTCAGGGGAGTGACAAGATGGACGTAATGGAGCAGAAAGTATAAAGGGGGTAAGGAATGAATTAACTACTCATGGGGAGGAGAAGGGGGAGGGTAAGTATAGTCAATAGGGAGGTTTTGCTAAGTAACCCAAATGCAGTAACAAGTGCTTCAAAACTGCAGAGTCATAGCAACATAAAGTGTATGTTTGCTAATGCAAGAAGCTTGTCAGGGAAAATCGGCAAGTTAGAATTATTATCAGTAATTGAGAAATTTGACAGTAGGAATTATTGAAACATGGGATGACTCTCATGACTAGAACATTAAGTTGGATGGTTATAACCTATTTGGGAAAAGAAAGGTACAATGGTAGAAGAGGAGGGATTTGTCTGTATGTTAAGCCTGAATTTAAGCCTATAGTTAGAGAAGATATGTATGGTGGAACTATCAAAATATTGAATCCTTGTGGGTTGAGTTAAATAGTGTAAGAACCAATTCTTAAGGAATATTGGTAGAAATATGCTATAAACACCAAAATGTAATTTAGAGTGAGGAATTGCAGTTATTGTTATAGATTGGAAAAGCAGCTAATCATGGTCAAGTTTTAATAATGGGAGATTTTAATTACCCTGAAATAAACTGGATAAATGAGACCAGCAGTTCAGCTAAGGGGTGTAATTTATTGAGTACACTCTATCTTGGATTTAGTCATCATACATAATCACATATAATAGTTTTGGTAATTACGACTTGTCGTCACACAATGTTAAAATCTACGGGTTGCAACTTGCAATTACCACAACTATGAGGAACCCCCCTCAGCCTCACTGCTATATCCTCTCCTTCTGCAGAGTGCGTCCTTCTCTTCCCAGTTCCTGCAATGAGCACATTAGTCACTAGAGGCCATTGCAACTCCGATCATGCATGGCCTATCGAGGGCCGAGCAGCTCTCAGCCCCTTGCAGGATGGCTCTGTGAGGTGCTGCCAGAGGGTCCTGTCTTGGTTACCATTGATCCACATAGAGAAAGGAGGCACAGGAGAGGGAGAGGGGGAAAGGAGATACAGGGGAGGGAGAGGAGGGAAGGAGACAGAGGGGAGGGAGAGGGGGGAAGAGTCACAGGGGAAGGGATAGGTGGAAAGAGACAGATGGGAGGGAGAGATGGGAGAAGGAGGGGGAAAGGAGGCAAAGGAAGGGGGAAATTGAGACACAGGGGAGGGGAAGGGGGGAATGAGACACAGGGGAGAGAGAAGGGGAAGAGTCACAGGGGTGGAGGGAAAGAGACACAGGGGAGGGAGGGGGAAACAGACACAGGGAGGATGAGGAGGAAAAGAAACATGAGGGGAGGGAGAGGGGGGAAGGAGACGAGGGGGAAGGAGGCAGGGGAAGGAGAGGGGAGAGACACAGGGGAGGGAAAGGGGGGAGATACACAGGAGAGAGAGAGGGGGGAAGAGATGCAGGGGAGGGAAAGGGGGGGAATCAATTTATAAAACTCCATAAAGAGAGATAGGGGAGGGAGAGAGGGGGCAGAGAGAGACAGGGGAGGAGAGAGGCATCAAAGAGAGACTGGGGAGGGAGACAGGGGGCAAAGTAGACTGGGGAGAGAGAAAGGGGGCAAAGAGAAACTGGTGAGAGAGAGAGGGTGCAAGGAGAGACTGGTGAGGGAGAGAGGGGGCAAGGAAAGACTGGGGAGAGAGAGAGGGGGCAGACACACTGGGGAGGGAGAGAGGGGGGAAGAAACACAGGGGATGGGGGAGAAAAACTATTTATAAAAATCATCAAGTGAGACGGGGTGGGAGAGAGGGGGCAAATAGAGACTCTGGAGAAGGAGATGGGAAAGAGACACAGGGGAGGGCGAGGGGGGAAAAGGAGAGGGGGAAAAGAGGAACAGGAGTGGGAGAGGGGGAAACGAGACACGGGAGGGGGAAGGAGACACAGGGGAGGGAGAGGGGTGGAGGAGACACACGGGAGGGAGAGGAAGGGAAGAGACACAGGGGAGGGAGAGGGGGGAAGTGACACAGGGGATGGAGAGTGGGGGAAGAGACACAGCGGAGGAATAGGGGGGGACAATCTATAAAGCTCCATCATGCCGTCATTTTTGATGGGCATGTTGCTAGTATTTATATAATATCAAATGTTGAAATTAGGGATCCTTTGGGAAACACATAAAAGAGTTTTGTTGTGGGAATGTCTGTAAAGCGCACAATCATAAGTGTATTTAACACAAAGTTTCCGGCTGATGTTCTCTGTTTAAGTTTCTTCCGTATATGTTGGTGTTACTCCATGGTACTTGAGTCCATGTGGGGCGGTGATATTATTTAGTCTGATGCTGTGTACTTTTCGAGTGTGCGTGTCGGGGTTCCCCAAAGCATAAGTACTTCAGACCATTTTCATGGATAAAAATATATTTATTTGGTAAAAATTCCGGTTTGATTCTGGTACAGAAATCCAATGATAAAAATCCCCACTCTCATTTGAGATTTAATTAAAAAAACAAAGTTGTAGGGGGCCTACAAAAACTCTTAATCTTAATGTATAGACTGGGACAAAGAACTGATAGGTAAAAATACTGGACATAAATTCAACATTTAAATCCTTACTAGATATACATACAAATCTTGGTATACCATGTGTGGCTTAACAATGATTTAAAGATCAAGATACAAAGTAAACAACAGGCATTTAAATTATACAAAAAAGAGGGGACAGAGACTGCTTTGCGTGAATACAAGGATATCAACAAGGCTTGCAAAAGCGCTATTAGACTGGCTGAAATTTAAAATTAAGTAAGTTAGTTGCAAAGGAGAGGAAGACTAACCTTCATTTTTGTAAATATATTAATGAGAAGAAGGTCCAGAAGGAAGCTATATGAACATTACAATGTGAAACAGGCCATCTGGTAAATAGTGACTATGAAAAGGCAGATGAGCTGCCTTTTCTCTTCGGTATTGACAATGGAGGTATAGACAATTGAGGTAACCTTGGTTGGGACATTGCAACAAAATGGGGCTACACTACCTTCACCAAAAAATTAGAGATCTAAAAGAGGTTGGAAAAACTGATTGTTAATAAACCCCAGATCCTGAAGGAATACACCCAATGGTACTGAGGGAACTGTGTTCGGTAAAAGCCAAACATTTATATCTATTTAACAACACTCACTCACCACGGGTCAATACCAGAAGACTGGAGAAAAGCAGATGTGATACCTATATTAAAGAAGGGAGCAAGAAGAAATCCAGGGAATTCTATACTACACTTTAGTAGTGTGAAGCATTTAGAAGGGTTAATAAGGCATAGTATACATGAATATGTCTATTTGAACAAGATTATAAGCAAAAGTCAACACGGATTTATGAGGGATAAGTCATGTGAAACAAATCTAATTAGTTTCTATGAGGAGTTACATAGAAACTTTTATCAAGGCAACTCAGTGGAGGTAGTCTTTTTGGATTTTGCTGAGGTTTTTGATATAGTGCCCCATGGAAGACTATTGTCCAACCAAGGGATACAGGAATTGTAGTACAGATTGAGAGCTGGATAAAAGAAGCTAAGGATTGTTGTAAATGGAACATACTTTTCTTTTTAACATCTTTACTAATAACTTAGAAATAAGAGTGGAAAGTATTGTCTGCATTTTTGTTAATGATACTAAGTTGTGCAAGGAAAGTAACTCATCTCTAATTTATGCAAATCTAAAGGGATTTGCATAAATTAGAGAAATTGGTATCTAAATAGTACATGCTACTTAATATGAATAAATGTAATTCTATGCATCTGGGAAGTAAACTTAGCCATGCAATTTATAATCTTAATGGGGCTGTGACGATCCAGGGGTAGGGGTTATTGCTGCCCAGAGCCACCTACTATAGACTACAGGTTAACTACCCACAAGGACCATTTAGGTTCTTGGAAATCTTGGCACCAGCACCCTGATATCTGGCTTCTGTATCAGTCAGGGTCTCTCCATCAGGGATCAGCACTTCAAGGAGTCTCAGTAACTTTCCTGTGGTAGTGACCAGGACAAGTTACTTGCAGGGTGAAGTTAGGATCAGTATTGCAGCCACCAGGAGCAAATAAGAGAACATACTATTTCTATATGTCTCAGCAGTGAACTGATTTATTTTTGTAAAGCCAACAATATTTATAGGGGTTGGATACAGGAGGGGTGTATTCAACACAACAATGACAGGGAGTGGCAGACAAACACAGGAGATTGAGGATATTGACTCCACGTGAGGTCTAATATTCTGGCATCCTGACATTCTGCCTGGCACCTTTAAACAATAGGCCAACTTCCAAATACACATAATGCTGTCTCCATGTCTAGTGGTCTAGACCTGGCAAACAATGGAACAAAACAGATTACAATACAATGAAGGTGTTTATGTACCAGCGGCTGGAGCCAAGCAGCCTGTCCTTTATGGTGACTCAATGGGCTAAGATCCATTGGTCTGTGACAGTGGCAAATTTAGGGATATCAGAGATAGAAAGGGATTTAGCAGTGCTTGTGGACAACCACCTGCATAACACTTCTCAATGCCAGGCAGCATCGGCAAATAAAATTCTTAGCATATATTAAGAAGGGTATAGAAGCAAAGGAAGCAAATCTAATTCCCCCACTGTACAAAATCTCTAGTATGCCTTCACTTGGAATATAGAGTACATTTTTGGGCACCACTTCGTGAAAAGGACATTTTAGAGAGGAAAAGGTACAGAGAAGGGCAACAAAAGCAATAAGGGGAATGGAGGGGCTAAGCTATGAGGAAAGACTAACCAAATAAAACGTATATCCTCTAGAAAAAAAGACATATAAGAGGGGATATGATTACTATATATATATATATATATATATATATATATATATATATATCTATATATATATATATATATATATATATATATATATATATATACATCCAGGGACAATATAAGGCGTTGTCAAGTTTTTGAACTGACAGGAGGACATCCCTTGAGGTTAAACAAAGAAGGTGGTTGAACAGTGGAATCCTCTACCAAAGGAGGTTGTAATAGTGTATTCAACAGATAATGATAAAAAGGTGTTGGGTATATTTTTGAATAAAAAGGACATTTGGGGTTATCCTGGATAACTAGAGAAGGAGTACTGGTCCAGGGAAGAATAGGATTGCTAGTATCTGCAGTCAGGAATTAATTTATTTTTTTCATTGAGTAGTTTTTGTTTCCAGCATGGTTAAAGATCTGTTGTCACTCATATTATAATCTGAATAATTTAATCTACTTTGTTAGAATGTTATAATTGAGCCAGTTATTGTTTGATATATTGCAATCTTTAGATATATCTTTACATTTTTTATAGCACCTTTATGATAAAGATATCTAAGATATTTAATTCCTTTACCTCCTATGGTTCTATTATCTTTTTGACCTTTATTTTCCACTCAAATTTAGACTGTGCCATGCTTCTTAAGCTAAGTCACAAGTCACAGTAGCAGAGCAAAGTATTTTTTATATGACACAGAGTAGGCATTTGGTGTATAGAGAGCAGGAGGTTTATTTAAAATGTGTTTACAATTTTTCATTTACACTTGCTGAGTTTGGTGAATATGATTCCCTTACCCTAGGTCATAGTCATTCTGGGGTATTGAACAGATGAAGTACATATGTAGATGCTGTGCACTACTTCTGTTGGTTCCATTTTAGGAAATCAATTATTGGAGAGTCCCTCCTATAAATTTATAGTTTTCTCATCTACTGACCAGACATGTAAGTAAGTGTTATACATTTTTCTATAGTGTTAGGGATTTAATAGGTTTGTTGCTTTATATTTTGTCAGCCTTGTGGCCACTGCATCTATTTGCACCATCATATTTCTGCATTGGCTTGTTATATTGATGGTTGTGCTAAATGTATATCACTAAACTTTCACGAAAACTTCAAAAACTATGCAGTGTATTGGTGTAGGTTTTTTAAGATAGTCATTTATGATTGTTTATCTGTCACACCCCAACATATTACATAGCATTATACATGGGTTATGATCAAGGCAAAACTAATAACAGTATTAACATGTTGCAAAGGAAGGAGGGCCTAGTCTTTGAGCATAGAATCCAGTCTACAAAGTGCGTAACCGAAAGCACCATGCAAGATCGAAAACTCTCAAACTTACAATCTAAAGGGTTGGGTGAGGTACAGGAGAGTGAAAGCTAAGTTGTGCAAGTTTAGGTGGAAGATGCCTTTTTAGTGAGGATTTGAAGGTTTTGTGGCAGGGAGATAGTCTAGTGGAGCGAGGCATGGTGTTCCAGAGAATAGGGACGGCACAAGAAAAGTCCTGAAGGTGGAATGAGAGGATAACTGCACATAACATTTTTGATAATCTAATAGTTTGTTTAAATGAACACTGTATAAAAGGTTTGATATATTTAAAAGGCATACAACATGTTTTATATTTTATTCCTTGTGACTACAAATAAAACATTAGAAAAGGAAATTAAATAAAACATTTTTTGAAATATGCTAAGCAATCATTGTTTTGCATACTACCTACACAGGCAGTGTAATATATATTTTTATTTTTAATGGAACACATTTCCCGTTAAAGCTATATTTTTATTTGGCTTCTATTTAACATCAAAAATAAAAAAATATCTTGCCTTAGACTAAATTTAAAAAAACTGAAGCTCTAGGAGTAGGTATCCCTCAAACTGTGTTAGAAGATTTAAAATCCTCTTATAAATGTATTTGGTCACATCAGATATTTAGGAGTCAATATCACCAGGAAAATATCAGACTTGTATAAAGCTAAGCACCCCCCATTTATAAAACACTAGCAGCTGATATGCAGAAAAGGGATAGATATTGTATCTCATTGACAGGTCATATAATGAACTTATTGCCAAAGTTAATGTATTTATTCAGATCCTTGCCTATACCACTTAACTTAAAAGAACTAGATAGCTTTCAAAATAGCATCTCCAGATTTATATGCAATAACAAACGACCCTGTATAGCTAAAAGAATAATGTATAGGCACAACAATGTAGGGGGACTTACTAGCCCAAACTTGAGACTCTACTTTAAAGCGACCCAAGTGGCAGTATTACCCTTAGTCCATTCCACCAATCATCAGCCAGCATGGGTCTCATTAGAGGACCAACAATTGAAGCCACACTCTTTGGATAAACTTCCTTGGATACCTAAAGGGTTAATAAACATTTTAACTCACGCTAACCCAATGATACATCTAACTTTAACCTCCTGGAATTGGGCCAAATCCAGATGTCAACATAACCCACAGTTAACTCCTCTATTATCGGTATTATCTTTTCCACACATACTAGGAGACTCAAATGTAGTCTTGAGAGATTTGTGGTTATATAGGAACCTATATAGAATAGGATATTGGTATCTCAATGGAACCCTTTTGACATATGATCAAATTCACGCTATACACAATATTCCAAGCTCAGAATTTTATAACTCTAAAAATCAGGCACTGGGCCACTAAAGATATGGGAACCCCAAAGACATCCTGGTTCTCCCTCATATGTCAAAAGACTCCACTAACAAAAGGGATCATAGGAACACTCTATGACACTTTCAATAGGTCTAAAATTATTGAAAAAACCCAAATTAATTATACAATGGGAGGAAGATCTAAATGGGAAAAAACTAGATGGTGAGAAGCCTGCTCAAACTTACATAGGGGATCATTGAATTATAGCATGTTGGAGACTTTGATCAAAGTCTTACATTGAATCTACTGCACGCCAGATAAACTACATAAAATTAATCCCCTAGAGAGTAACCAATGCTTTAGAGGCTGCAAAAGTATAGGAGACCATATGCATACATGGGCCCTCATTCTATTATCGTCCGTAAAACGGCCGCAAAGCCGTGATTCCTTGCGGCCGTCTTACGGCCCCGTGTAGAGCTACCTTTACCTTGCAATTCAAATAGACGGCGCCGCAAGGATATCCCCCTTACGACTGTCCGCATATCATGCAACCGGCCGCAAGGTCTGAAAACTTTAAATGCAAAAATAAATTCAAGATGGCACTGTAAAGCTCTGTAAATGCTAGGGATCATAATGGGGGACATGAGGATTAATAGCAACCCCCTCTCAAGCTTGCACATCAGCCCAAATCCGATATATCATTAACGGTTTATTTTCCGTCCCACAGCCTGGGCGGGTCTGAGGTGCTCCAAGCCCTCGGGACTTTGTCCACGGATATTTGACATGAATTAAAATTAAAATTATTTGCGGATTTGAGTGTAGAGGAATGTTGTGCTATGAATGCTAACACCCCCAATCACTTTATCGTCTCATAAGAGTGCAGGATGGCTTTATTATGTGCCTAATTGTGTGCTTGCGGGACCTTTTTGCTGCAAGTAAGCTGCAGCTCAGTTTTAGCCTTGCCGAGAGGGTTCCCGGAGCAATTGAATAGCAACCGGGCTTTTCTTGCGGCCGAAACTCTTGTGGCCGTTTAAGATCAAAGGCTTTCCTGCTGCGCGTGCGGCCGCAAGGGATAACAAGGCGCCTGCCACAAGTCTGCCGGAGCCCCCGGCCGGAAGGGAATAGAATAGGCAAATAGTCTGTGGCCGGTCCTTGCGGCCCCGCATCTCCTACGGCCGATAATAGAATGAGGCCCATGGTGTCTTTGCCCAACAGCTCAAAATATTTGGAGTAGACATCTATCCAAAAGCAAGGTCTTCACTAACTAAAAACTTATATATACTATAAACTTATATATATACAAAAATATGCTATGTGCTTATTTAGAGCCCTATTCAATTGGCCAAATCGCAATTGAATGAGGCCCTATATATCTATGTTACTAACCTTGAGCCACATTAAATACCAAGCCTGCAACTCGATTGCAGATGTCTGAATGTCTGCGACTGTTTTGCGGCCGCCCATTCATCTCCGATTGCGATGCTATTCAATTGAGCAATGGTGCGAGTTACGAGCCGAAGCCTCAAGCCAGTAAAGCCTGTTTTCACCAGTAACTCTGGGTATGCGATCTAATGAAGAGCGACAAAATAAGTCAAGGCCGTAAGTTGCGACCCTGTCACAGGTCAATTAACCAATAGGAAGCGGAGGACGCCAATCAACACTGCGGGATCCAAAAGACTGCAAAAAACATAATTTTTTGACAGTACTGTAGATGAAAGTCAAAACACAGCTCTAGTCATTGGTGGGTTTTTGAGAGAGGTAAAGAGAGAGAGATAGACAGAGACTGAGAGAGAGATTAAGAGTGTTAGAGAGAGAGCGAGATAGAGAGTGTTAGAGAGAGCGAGTGAGAGTGCCAGAGAGAGGAATAGAAAGTGTTAGAGAGAGTGAGTGAGAGTGCCACAGAGAGAAATAGAGAGCGTTAGAGAGAGAGAGAGTGAGGAGAGGAAGAGAGTGAGGAGAGAGAGGGGAACACCGGAGGCGGAGAGTGAGGGGAGAAGGAGAGTTAGAGCTATGGTGACAGGGAGAGGAGGCAGCAGGCCAGGAAGGGGAGGTATAGGTGGAGGAGAGCAGGAGGGGATGGGGGCGAGGTATGTGCCCCCAAATGTAGACACACAAGAAGTAGGAGCAGAGGGTTATGGGCCTGATCCCAGGGCGGAGGTTGTGGGGATGAAGGGCAGGCCCCATGGAGAGAACAGGAAGCCAGGAACCCCAGACACAGTTGGCAGGGCAACAGGTTGTACCAAAGCAGAGGGCCCACAGTTATAGTGAAGAGGAGACAGAAATCCTCCTCAGGGAAGTCCAAGCACACCGTAGCATCATCCACGGTGGTAGGGATGTGAGGCCTACCGATAAGGCACATGCCTAGAGTGAGGTGACTGCAGCTGTGGCTTTATGAAAGGTTGCAAACCGTGATGTCTGGTTGGTTAAACACCGATATGATGACTGCTGGATGAAGGTGAAGAAAAAGATGGCAGTGGAGGCCAGAGCAGCCAGTGGGACTGGTGTTGGCCCACCACTCAACATCACATACTGTGGATGGGAGCGGACTATCAAGGAGTCTTTGGAGCCAGTAGCAGTAGTTGGCCATCCAGAACAGTTAGCCCTGGCTATCAGGAAACCCAGCAAAGTGAGTATCATATACACCATCACTCCCTTATATGCACACACATGAACCCCACACACATAGATACCTGACATACAATAGCACTGTAAGATTTCTGCTTCTGACTACAGAAATATGGGACATCAATAACCATGCAAATATTATAAGATATCATTTTATGATCCTAATTGTTATCAATTAAATGTCTGTCCAATACCTGTGGTTAAAACGGAATCTGATTAGCAGTTGCCAATGCAGTTTGTGTTAATATAAAACAAAACAGCATGAATATAAATTGCAATTGTATATATTTTGTAATGAGTTCCCCTATCCCTACCTGCCCCATGTTACACTGCACCGTTTACAGCTGTGTTGCTTAACACTCCCAACTGCTAGGAACCTATCGCCAGCGTTAAACGAGGTACAGCTGTTGATTCACAATGATTTCATATCCAAAAGAGAGTAAATGTATTGGTGTGCACACTGCAGCATATGGGGATACAGACTCTGAGGGACTGCATGTGCATTGTCATGTACTAGCCTAACCTGGACCTTGTCTCATAGGCATGTTAAGTAATAAACCCTCTCTAACTAATTAACCCCCTCTAAGTAATAAACTCCCGCTAAGTAATAAGTTGCCTCTGATTAATTAACCCCATCTAAGTAATAAACCCCTCTCTAACTAATTAACCCCATCTAAGTAATTAACCTTATCAGTAACCACGTAACCCCATCTAGTCCTATTTAACCCTATCTGGACCCAATAAGCCTTTCTAGTCCTTTGTAACCCTATCTGACCCAATAACACTATCTAGTCCTATTTAACCCTATCTGGACCTAAAAACCCTAACTGTACCTAGTTAACCCTAACTGGGCCTATTTAACCCTAAATGGGCCTATTTAACCCTAAATGTACCCAGTAAACACCTACTATATAAACCCCCCTACCCTGCCCTTTTAATCCCTACACTACCTACCTAACTCCTACCCTACCCTATTAACCCTCCTCTACCCAATTAACCCCCTCTACACTATTAAACCCCCTCTACCCTATTAACCCCCCTCTACACTGTTAACCCTCCTCTACCCTGTTAAACCCTAGACTACCTACCCAACACCCTAAAAAAATCCCTATTACACCACTAATTACACAAAATAACCTACATTACTGAAAATAAAAAAGAACACAACATAAAATAATAAAGAACACATCAGAAAATAAAAAAAGAACACTACTGAAAAAAAGAAAAGAACACTACATAAAATTAAAAAAAAGCCTACATTACAGTAAACTAAAAAAAAAAAAAAAATTACAGAAAATAAAAAAGACTATATTACACATACAAATTAAAACATATATAACATACAATAAAAATCCCTACATATATACAATCAGACCCCTAAATACATACAAATAGAACCCCTAAATATATACAAGCAGACCCCTAAATACATACAATTAAAACCATATATTTCACCTAAAACACCCCCCCTTACTAAGCCTAGAATAGGGTAAATAGGACCACATACCTTGCCAAATGCCCCTCCAGCAACAATGGTTTCATTTGCTTCATCCCTAGACAGGGGCCCAATCCAAAAATAATAAATAAATACATACAACATATAACACAAAACTTTCTAAATAGTACACTTACCTGTCTCAAATGCCCATCCAGCGATGCCCCCCTCCTCCTTGAAGTCTTCATCAGCAGGGCCCCTCCAAAAAAACCTGATGGTCTAAAAAAATGAAAACATCTAATAAAGCTCCTCCCTGGAGGAGCTCCTCTGTGCAAATGAGGGTTCTTGCGCATGCTCTGGTAAAAATGTATTGTATGTTATTTATGTTTTGATTTGGTGTAAGATAGTCATTTTTATTTTCTGTAATTCTAGGTTTTTTAGTTTACTGTAATGTAGGCTTTTTTTTTATTTTTAATTTTATTTTATTTGATGTCTTTTAGTTTTTTGTTTTTTTTCAGTAATGTGTTTTTTATTTTATGTAGTGTTCTTTTCTTATTTTCAGTAGTGTTCTTTTTTATTTTCAGTAGTGTTCTATTTCATTTTCTGTAGTGTTCTTTTTTATTTTATGTAGTGTTCTTTTTTAATTTTCTTTAATGTAGGTTTTTTGTGTGTAATTAGTGGGGTAATAGGGATTTTATTAGGGTGTGATAGGTAGGTAGTGTAGGTGTTAACAGTATAGAGGGGGGTTATAGTGTAAAGGGGGGTTAATAGGGTAGGATAGGAGTTAGGTAGGTAGTGTAGGGGTTAATATGGTAGGGTAGGTGGGGGTTCATCTGATAGGGGTTTATTGGGTACATTTGGGGATAAAAAAGACCCAGTTAGTGTTAAATAGGACCAGTTAGGGTTAACTAGGTACAGTTTGGGTTATTAGGTCTAGATTGGGTTAAATGGGACTAGACAGGGTTTTGAGTCCATATAGGGTTAAATAGGACTAGATAGGGTTAAGTGGTGAGTGATAGGGTTAATTAGGTATGGTGAGGGTTAAATAGGGTTAATGACTTAGATGGGGTTAATTAGATAGTGGGGGGTTGTTACGTAGAGGGGGATATTACTTAGAAGGGGTTAATTAGTTAGAGGGGGGTTTATTACTTAGTGAGGGTTTATTACTTAGAAGGGGTTAATTAGTTACAGGGGTTTTATTACTTAGAGAGGGGTTAATTAGTTAGAGCGAGGTTTATTACTTAGAGAGAGGGTTTATTACTTAGAGGGGGTAAATTAGTTAGAGGGGGGCGTTATTACTTGGAGGGGGGTTTATTACTTAGAGGGGGGTTATTACTTAGAGGTAGGTCATTAGTTAGAGGGGTTTATTACTTATAGGGGGGTTAATTACTTAGATGGGGTTCATTTAGATGTATTAGTTTATTGGGGTGGCTAAAAGCGTAGTGTAGGGTAGTGCTTAGACTTAGTGTCATGAGGGTACTGGGAGCAAGGGGTTAATGTGGGGACCGTGCAGGGGTCCTGATTGGGATTCCTGCAGCAATCGACCCCCACATCATGAGGGTTTCATTTAGGAGTGTGTGTGTGTGTGGGGGGGGGGGGTGGTTGTTAGGAGCAGTGGGGACATTCGGGGGAGCATAAGTAAGGGCCTCTAAAGCCCTTGCGGGTCTTCCTTAGCACATGTGGGAATTTGTCCTTCATTTGCAATTTGCAAGTGTGGATTTGTTTGTGAACTTGGGGGAATCGAGCAATTGAATAGGGATTTGCTATTTTAGCTCTGAGAAAGTGACAGATTAAAGACTTCAGAGTGGTTTAGTGGAGTTTGCTGGCCTCCATTTTGCACGGCCGTAATTCGTAACGCGATCCAAGCTTGCAACAAGACGGCAATTCAATAGCATATCTTTCTGTGTCACATATTTTGCTAATCAATTTCTGATTATTCCTTAATATCTGACAACACCCTGTGTGTGGATTAGATCTGTATGACATTATCCATGATTATTTTCATCTGTTTAATTGAGCAGATATAGACAAGTTGTAAGTGCTATGCAAATGACTGGTTTCTCCAATTACATGGAGTGATTTCTGATGATCCTTTTTCTCACCAGATTCCGGTTGCAGTGGTGCAGTGATGACATGTGACTCTGGTAGGTGCTATGCATCATGCTTGTTCTAGACTATGACATTACCCCCTTTGGGTATACCCTTGTTCACAAACACAACCTCTTGCCCTTCCAGTATCCACACCACACCCATGACGTTAATGCACAGTCTTGTCTATTCTTGATGGTGCTCTGTGTATGAAATAAAGCTTTGTTATACCGTTCACACCATGTCAATGGTTTGGGCTTTGGGACATCCACATATATCACATTTGTGTCACATTCCTATGTTTGTAAACTAATGAGCCTGAGTTACTATGCAATAAATGAATACATGACATAACAATAATAATTAAAATAGTAATAATATCATTAGATACCATATCATAATATATATCAGATATAATAATAATAATAATAATGGGTTAATACACATGGAAAGTCTAATCAGTGATACTGTGGAGTATCAACATTCCCCTGAAGGCCTGTTAGAATTATGACAGGTGATGATGTGAATTGATTGATAGCAAAACTTAATGGGAGGCCACCAAATGGGAAAAGTTATACATCTTGGCACATGGCCACAAGCAAAGGCATGGGACTTTCCAGGATGGACGTAGCAGAGATTTAGGTGAGTTGGCTGTCGCTCCACGTGCCTCTGTACAGCCTCAATGTGTTTTTGCGGCCCCTTCCTGATGGGTTAGAGTAGATTAATGTGGCGTTTGTTTCCCTGGTCTCCTTGTGGTTTGCAAAGTGGTGGTGGTGAAGGGGCTTGTGTATCTGAATGAGGTGGGATAGGTGATAGCAGAGAGGTCAGATAAATCACAGTCCACTAGAGAAGGAACTGGCAACCCACTCCAGTATCTTTGGCATGCCAACCATGTGGATACGCACAGACAGAGACATTACTAGGTGTGCTGCAGTCCACAGGGTCACAGAGAGTCAGACACAACTAAGGGACTGAACAACCATATGTGAAATGTTTCCCTGGTACTTGATATATGCCCTGTGGTGATGTAATTTGTCCACTATTTGTTGTCCCAATGTAGATGTGATGAGTGAAATGTATATAAGATGATCTGTATTTTTAGGGTACACATTAGAGCCTCTCTGAGTGTGAAAGGGTTTATATTTCAGCCATTTGCAAGTATTTGTGTTCCAATTTAATGAGGTAGTGTGTCTTTAATAGCTTTCAGCATGTTGCAGCATGGCTTTTCATATTGGCATATGCAAGACCATTACAACCTATGTGGAAAATAAAATTTAATTTTTTGCAATATTTGATATTTGGGAGTTGTTGTGCATCTAATTGTTATTCCTTTCATTGCATTGGTGCATTTATATTGTCATTTGTAGTGTTACAAACTAGTCTGTAAACCCTTTTCGGGTCCTATTTGGAACCCATATGCATTGTTCCTCCATTTGCCGCTTAATTGCGCCTGCGGTGTTGATCGATTTTGGCAACTGAATAGCGTTTTTAGCGATCGGAAGTCTTGCGGCCTTGAAAGATCAAAGGCTTCGGGAGGCTGTAAGTTACGGGTTTAACCATCGCCATTTTTTCAAGGGAGTAACACGTAAGCCATTTGAAGCCTGCAAAAAGACCCCAATAGAATTGCAAATTAACTTGCAACCACATTTACCGGCTATCGAATCGCCCAAAACCTCAATTGAATGGGGGCCCCTATACATTATTGGTTGTCAGTAATTTTGATGTTTGCTTGGAATGAGGAAAATATTCACTGAGAGTGCAATTTTATCTTAAGAGCGCATACTGCTGCAGAGAAAAAAACATGATGCTTCCTGCATCTAATGAATGTAAAAATGGTCTATATATTTCATCTCATTAGTTTAGTGAACGCCTCATTAAGTCAGGAACAGTAAAGTTTATTGTGAAGTTAATATAATGAAATTCCATGACATCATCAAGTTTAATCAATCTAGAAACAAATTAAGCTACATATGTACTTCTCCATCATACCTAATGGGATTTCTGCCTAATGTTTGTATATAATCATTATTAGTCTGTACAGACTCAGCATCTGTATTTTCATAAGCATACATAAAAAAACAGTAATAGAATCAATGCCTATCTATGTATATCAGAATGTGCAATTTTTTTCCTAATGCCATTACTAGCTTTAGAGGCTAACATTATTCTATTACCTGACAATCTTGTTGCTGCAATTTTTCTCTAAAATAATATAATAGCTTCAACTGATCAAAGGGGACAAATCTAAGTTCTCCCTCAATTTCCCACCATAAATTAATCTTTAGCAAAAAAAAAAGACATCTTGATATATATGCGCTACATAAAAATAAAATAATACTTCAATATTAAAACCTGCTGGATTTATGATATTAGTGAGAACTTTCAGAAAAGCCAAATATACAAGGACCATTTGTTTTTTCATATTGTACAGAACTTGTTGTAAACAACTAATAAACCTTATTCAAACATGTCTATTAGCCAAATAATAAGAAAAAACAAAGAGTACAATAAGACGTTGTAACACCTCCCAATAATTCCTGAAGGGTTGTATAATGATGAATGTATCCGCTGCTGTTTAACCTACATCTTTGTCTCTGTAAAAGGCAGAAGACCCTAGAGAGCATAAGGAGGGGGTTCACTGGCTGCATTTCTGAATGTGATTATGTAATTTTCTTGGTGGATTATCTGTTCTCAGCAAACTCAAGACACTTGCCTTTTGGCAGATGTTTTCTTCTTTGCTTTGACTCTGTTATTGTTATCTAATGAACAGAATTAAAATGTAAGTCATGTAGCAAACTTTTAATATCTATTTTTTGTTTTAACTATTATTAGTATTAACACTTTGTTGCTGACAGATGAACAGGGGATGCTATATTATTGAGGATGATTAAACAGTTGTGTTAACGTTTCTGCATAGCTGAGGTAATACTCTTTGGGTGGTTTTGTCTATAATAATCTACCGGTAATCTGAATTCCCTTACGTTATTTTATGAGTATTTTGGATAACATGCTGAAAACCAAGTGTAGGTAATTATAGTTTCAGAGTGTTATAAACAGGCTAAGATTTCAGAATATCTATACTAGTGTACAGTTGCTGCCTTGTTCAATTCCATTGCCTTGGGCAGGGAAATCTGACCTGTCTATGGCAGTTTATAACCAAAGCTGCCTAACTCTTCTAAGCCTTCAGTGATATTAATTATTGTATAAATAGTTTCATTAACAATAGTTTCCATTCAAGTGCCTCAAAGCAATAATTCATACCAGAAAATAATTATATATCTATGTATTGTATATGTGCAGCGGGAAATATTTAAAAACAATACATTTTGGTTCCTAACATTATATATCTCTGTGTTTAACAAGACAGTTCTCTTTCATGTCTTTAAATAAAACTCTTTCCTGGTCAAAATAAAGATTTAGCATTGCAAGGTACTAGTAATTATTTACCTAACACCATTCACAAGCTTCCAAATTAGCAGCCTTATTAAATTGTGATTCGGCCAATTAAAAGGGCTCTATATAAGTACAGAGCATATCTTTTTACAGAAGTTTTTACTTAGTGAACTTCTATCTAAAAGCAAGGTCATCACTAACTAAAAACTTCTGTAAAAAATATGCTCTGTGCTTATATAGAGCCACTTTTAATTGGCTGAATTATAATTTAAGGCTGTAGAGGGAGGATTATTGAGAGTCTCTTCCCTTACTAAAATGTCAACTCCCTAGATGCATTAAGCATTACATTGATATCGTGTATTTTTCCTATGTGAAGCTTACGTACCTTAATTTCAAGGGTAAATCTATAGCTTCGAATAAACTATCATACACCATACAATATCACAATTAAAAATAACTAGTTGCTAATAGCAGTAGAAATTGGATTTACACTATTAAAATCAGATAGGGCTGAAATATTAGAAGATACAAAGTCAAGTTTCACCGTGGTTAATTTTTATAAAAACAGACCTACATTAAAAATAACATTAGCCGCAAGGTTTTCACTTTGGGACTTATGTTGATATAACACTGCATTGACAATTTACAAATTAGCATTGGTAAATGCTACAAAACTCACCCCATATAAAAGACACTTAAAGAGTAATGGAACACAATTTAAGAGCAGCTTTAAATTTGATCAAAGTTGTGTTTTGCAAGAAAAAAATAGTAAGTAAAAAAAGTTCCTTGAAACTAAAGGAAGTTTGCAGAGCATCCATACATTTGTAGATTTCATTGGCAGACAAGTATGACTTATCTATACTACTGCTCAATTGCTGATAGGGGCAAACCCAAGATTATTTTTTTCTGCATTGAAAACATAATTTGAAAACCAAAAACACACGAATACAGTAACAAAAATAATGTTCATATGCAACAAAGAAAAACAATTGATTTCAATGGTCATTTAATTTTTGATGCAACTTGCTTTTTTTCTTTTTTTTTAAATATATATTTATTAAAGGCATATGGTATTATATCATCACATTTCACATACTGGAGTTACATTAGCATCTGTAAGTGGTACAGTATATGTTTTAACAGTACTTTCTAAGTCATAATGTTCTTTGTAAATAAAACATTAAGTACATGTATTTTTTCTGACTCATGCCTTTTTTTTCACATTTTTAATTATAACAATAAACGTAACTATAAGAGTAAAAGCAGAAAATCAGAATATGATGCTGAGAGAATTATGAGTGCAAAGTATGTAACTCATTGTAGCATTTATGTGAAATTCTTCCTCCCAATAAGGGAAAATTAACAAGAAGGGTAATGGAGAAAAAATCTGCTATCGCTTTACCTTGAATTCTCTTTCGGTGCCTCCGGGAGACATGATCATATGTCAAAAGGGTTCCATTGAGATACCAATATCTAATTCTATCTGGGTTCCTAGAGATCCACCAATGTCTGGAGACTACATTTGAGTCTCTTAGTATGTGTGGAAAAGATAATACTGATAATAGAGGAGTTAAGCGTGGGTCAAGTTGACATCTGGATTTGGCCCAATTCCAGGAGGTTAACTTTAGCTGTATCATTGGGTTAGAGTGAGTTGAAGTGGTTATTAACGCTTTAGGTATGCAAGGAAGTTTATCCCAAGAGTGTGGCTTTTTAAAGGTATATATAATTTTCCTGGGTTTCTATTGTTTGTTAATAAACAGGCAGTGATTATTAGATGTGTGTTATGATTACATTGTTTAGTGACTAATATTACCAGTAAATTAGGGATATGACCAATGGCGCATGACATTGTTGAAATGTAATTATGTGTTGCCTGTACATTGTTATCTTGTATCCTAGTTGTAACATATTTTAAGAGGGAAAATGTGATATAGAACACATGTGAAATGCTAAAAATGCTCTGGACAGAAGTTATCTGCAGGACATTGCGTCTGCACACGTACAGGCCTTGAATCAAGGCAGATTACTGCTCCTTATCAGTCCTGAGTAAACACTTTAGATTTACATCAAGGTTTTCTGCCCTAGCTAACTATAGACACCTGGCATATCGTTTAGATATCTGATGAGTGTTATCTCGAGTGCTCCATAGCAACCAAGGTTGCTAGGCAGATGTGCTTACATCACACACATACACAAAGGTACACAAGGGTGTGGTACTGGAAATGTATAAATATGTTGGTTCTATGATTCAATAATGGTTCAGTTCTAATTTTCACACATCCATGATGTGATACTGTTTATTTGCTTTATATCCTGTATTGGGGAGTGGTCTTGCCATAGGCCACTAGTAACCTGTATCCAGTATTCTGTGCCTGTATCTTTGGGCATTGCCCTCTTCAGAAGCCACCTTTTGGGCCAGAGGGTAATAAGAACCACACAATTCTGCTGGGGTAGGTTTAAACTAGGTTCATATCAAGTCCCCTTGAAGAGGCAGATTGTGACAATGTGTTATATAGAAATGTTCAGTGTACTTATTAAGTTATATGCAGGAAAATAAAATCCAGCTTTGCACACCCACAGGGAGCTTATGTAACCAAGTACACAGATGAATACAGAGTTTGACCTTTATGGTAGAGACCAAAGGAAGTACTGTTGCAGGATGGAATCACATAGTTGGGCAGAGTCTGAGCTCACAGCTGAATCGGAGCCCAAGGAGAGAGACAGAGAGAGACTACACATCCAAGGCTGCTTTGCAACACAGGAACCCCAGAGTTTGATACAAATGTTTCATCTAACCTCTGCTTTCTCCTGAATGGCCAAAACGGATTATGAATTTAATCCAGGAAACTTAGATATGCCTTTAAGTAGTATAGTATAATTTTCATATGCTTAAGGCTAAACTGGCTATTAATTAAAGTAAGCTTTTTTCTTTCTTTCTGTGGATATATTGGAGAGGCTTTTTTGGCCTATTGACTTTTTTGGCTAAATTCTATATGTTGTTGCAGTTTGTGTTATTTCATATAGCATTTTAACTACACTCAGATGTTAATTGTCACTTAAAAATACTTTCAATAGATTTTCACCATGACATGAGCAGTGTTATATATTTACAATTAATTATTAAGTCCTTTCACCAACTAATTCTATATAGAGTACATTGCCATGTGATCTATATGCACTTAAACAGCATACAGTAATCCCCTGCTTAAAACATTCATTAACTTTCATACATACACTAATTAATTCCAGGTATAGAATATAGTACTTCTAATAATCGGGGAGAAAAGATGTTTGCCATCAAAATCTGCAAAACATAAGCCACATATTGTACTGCTTTTAAAGTAACTAAGGTTTTACCTAGATAGTTGGTTAAAATATATTACTATACTGGAAATTGGGATCAATGGTATGCAGTAGAAAGTTATGTCAGAAAAGTGTTAATAAAATAATCAGTATTATATTCACACTAGCGACTTGCCCGTCAAAAATGACGGAGCAATACAATTTGAAGCTATGGCAATGCTGTTTGCTAAACAATGTCAAGCTTCGGGTGGAAAGAGAGACACGGGGGGGGGGGGGGGGGGCGGGGGGAAGAGAGACACAGGGGGAAAGATATTACAATAATATCTGGATAAATCCACTTAATAAACCTATTTAATTTCATATAATCATTTTAATGCCTAATTAACAGGCAAATGTTAGTCTTTGATGTGTTTTGAATGGATGTGCAAAATATGGTTCCCGATTCAATTGTAAGCCCGCAACTCAATTGTTGTAGGCTGTATGGCTGCGGGTGTGTTGCGGGCTCCCATTCATCCCCGATTCTGGAGCTATTTACAATGTACAGGATTATAAAAATAAATGTCAATACTGTTCTAGTCCATATGGGTGGCCTGATATGTATTAACTCATTGATTCCCGAGATCGATATAACCCCGAAATGAAACATAGAAATCAATTATATTTACTGGCGATTTGCGAGTTTGAGATTGTTGTGCAATTAATTCTAATGTCTGTCATCACTTTCCCAATTATTTACGGTGCAGTAATTATTTTTTATTTGTATTTACAGTGTTACGAACAAGTGTTTAACCCCCTTGCGAGTCCTCTCTAGCACTTGTATGATTTTCTCCTTCATATGCCATTTACGGGTGTGAGGAACTGGAGCAATTTTAGGAGCGATTTTAGCCATCGTAACTCTTGCGAAAGTGAAAGATCAAAGGCTTCGGGAGGCTGTAAGTTACTGGTTCAACCATCGCAAAGTTTTCAAGGCTGTAACTCGTAACCCGTTTGGAGCCCGCAAAATGACGCCAATTTAATAGTAAATTTTCTTGCAACCTCACTTACTGGCTCCAGTAACATGCAAAAGCTCTATTGAATAGGGCTCTATGTCTGTGTGTCGCTGATACTCTATTTAGTGTAGTTTATTAACATACTTATTGGGCAATAATTATATTGTGCCAAGATTTTCTTGAGAATAGTGTTTTTCTTAAGAACTGTGTTTTCCAAGTACAATTCAGAATTAGTTTGGTTAACATAATAACCAAACCTTTAAACTTATAGCATCTGAAACAACACATTATTTTTTTTTTATTTGTAATTTTCTGTAATGACTACTGTACACTTATAAAGTTCTGTCAAATGATTTTCAAAATATGTGTGTAACCTATTAAGGTTAGTTTGTTCTCTTATTAAGCACCTTTAATTTGTTTTTGTTTTTTCTGTTTAAATTTACAGAGCTAATAAAGTAAATCAAGTGATAGTTCTAAGAACTCTGTTAATGTAATTTCTTTATTTTTTTTTACCAAAATTCCTACACATAATAAGATGCTTGAGATTATGAAATGTTTTATTCCTCAAATCTGTACTTTTGTTTCACAGAATTATATTTAATTAGATATTGTTTTCCCAGTCATGGGATTTAAACACCTCTTGGCACATTTTTCCTAATGCTTTTATGAAGTACATTGTGTATCAAGTAGTACAATTTCAGAAAATTAGTTATGATTGTGAGTTTTATTCAGTCAATAAAATAAAATTAGGTAATAGCATATAAATCTCATCGAACCACTCTACCATACAAACCATACAGCACCAATCAAACTACACAAAGCACACAAAGCACATCTCAACAATTTATAAAATTGGCTGGCAGATCACAAAGGATGAGCCTAAAAGTAATTTCATAAGAAGAAAGATATTTAAGGGCCTTGGTAGGACAGAAAGAGCCTCTCTTAAATTAAGATTTGTCCATCCATAAGATGGATAATTGGTTGCTGTTATCATGGGTAAATATAGGCATTGGCTAATAGTTAGGTAACAGTTGTTAAGCATTCAGATGCCTACTACAATTTAACACTATGTAAACTTCATAGAACACCAGGATATTATCAAGCTAATCTTTAACTCCATGTACAGCAGATTTCCATATATATTATTAAAAGTTAAAATTATTGTTATATTTCTTCACAAAGGGAATACATATACTACAAAGCTTAGAACTTATCTCTCAGACCCTCTATTAAGAGAAAACCCATTGGTGCTTCTCAGCCCCCAAATGTTCTTCTTTTCAAGAAGTACAAATCTCTCAATTTTAAGCTGATAATTTCTCTTTTACTTTCTTTGGCTTCATTTGTTATCTACAAGCTCCTAGTGGAAAGAGAAAGTCTAGAAGCGTGCTTGTTCAGGAGTACAGTGTACATATATTAAAAATATAATTCTTTGGACATTTTGGTCATGTTGCTGCTGTTGTTAGTGATTGTAATAACATTAGCAAATTGTGTGTCCCTCCTTGTTGAATTGCAATTTTGATAGATATGCATTATATTACTTCAGTTAATTTTGCAAATTGTAATAGTTTTAAAGATGTGCTACTTGAGGTTGTTGCCATATGGTTCTTATTTTCAGCTCTAATCCCCATTCTTATATACAATACTATACTCTAGGTCTTAATTAATTCTTGAGATGCTTATGTCATAAAGAAGAAATATGACGTTTGTAAGATTTAATTTTAAATTATGCACGTTGGGTTGAACATAATGGGAATCTACTACTTGGTTATATAAAGTGCAAACTCCAATATCATTATTTATATGGGAGACTAGACAGCTTGGTTTACATTGGCATCTTCACTTAATTTAGTTATGTCTGTTTTTTATTTATTTTATTTTTCGTGGAAGTTGATAAACTTTTCATGTGTAAATAAGCTTTCGGGGGAATGCCCGGCATGTTCATTACAGCTTTGTCCAAGCCTTTCGCAGGGTATACCAAGAAAAGAATGATAGGGTGTAAATTTCAAAATGTGTTATTTACTTTTATGTGGATTTTGAAATGATTTCTGTGAAATACAAGATTGCAGTTTACCAGTATTTTTTATACCCCATACTGTAGACAGTTTTATTTTTTAGCTAAATACGATATTTCTGCTGAAATTGTGCACTGAATGGATGTAGGAGAACACCAACTCTACAACACACACATTTACCCAATTTTAACCCACCCTAACTAGGCTGTTACAAAAACAGGGATTTGTAAATTGAGAGTGCAGAACTAGACCATAAAATAGTTTAATGTTGTAATCATAAATTATATAGATAAAATATGACAGTTACAGTCAAAAATAAAGGTGTGAATTTTCTCGCTGCTAATTACATCTTTAGGATTTACGTTATCAGCAGCTTGTCTTTGCTAAAAATGAGTTGCCTTAAGCTTGGAAATAAATATTTATTAAAATCTGAAAGAATGTGGACCGACACTAGATAGTCAGGTTTCAGAAGTGATCAAATCCTTATTTTTCCACCTGAAGAACATATCTAGATTAAAACACCTGAAAAAAATCTCCTCACTTTGGTTTATGACTAACCTACTAAAGAGCTAAATTGCCTTAAGTTGGTACAGATGCTGCAGAAGTTAACATCACTTCTGCCACATAACATCTATTCTATCTGCATTTCAAGACTGGCCAGCTGAGATACAAAACTCTGAAGGAGATTGTCACATTGTGTTTTTCTCTTTGCACTACGAGATCTAAAGGTTATTATGTGCAACAGTAACCATCTCCAGAGTCTTTACACCTGCCTTAATTATTTTTATTATTATTGTTTATTTGTAAAGCGCCAACATATTCCGTAGGGCTATACATGGGAAATTTCAATGCAGAAACAATAGCAATATTAACACATTGCAAAAGATGGAGGGTCCTGTCTTTGAGCTTAGAATCCAGTGTCCATAGTACTTTCCCCAAGGGACCATGCATTATTGAAAACTCGCAGACTTACAATATTTAATGTATACAGTCCAAATTTTCTGGAATTTATATTCATCCACAGTCAGGGATTCCTTGAATATTTTAAAAAGTATACTGAAGACATTTATTTTCATCCTGGCTTTTGTATAATCACAACAGAACTTTTAGATTCACTCTGCCTAAATGTCTATAACTTCCTTTGTTTTTTCCTTCTAAGCATTTTGAGGTTCCTTTTAAAAAACTAGTCGTCTTTAAAATAAATATAACTAAAATTACTATTATATATCCTTTATCTTTGCAGGTACTGCTCCTATCGTGCTTCCTGTCCAGTTTAGTGTATCACAAAAGCTAGCACATACCCTGACTATAGGTGCTCACCCTTGCCACTCAGTAATCCAGATCATTTTGCACAAAATTTCTAAGTACATTAGAAATTCATAAATTTTCCTGCCACCTCAAGGAATGACAATTTTTCAATTTAGAACTGGTCTAGATTTATTGTTAATAAAATAACCAATAATTCTTTAGCTAAATGAATAGTTTTTATATGTTGCACAAACAGTAAAAATAAGTTGAAATACCAGATAAAGACACAACAATTCCCTATATAAATGGTTAATCTTGTGCTATTTGGGTACATTTCCTTTTTTATTTGGATGAATAGATAGTAGTATAATTTTAAACCATATTTATATACTTTTCAACTCGCTGTACCCACTTCTAACTAATCTCTCTGAAAAAAGAATTGCTAGTCAAGTATAAAAATAAATTAAAACATAACCTTTATTAGCATTTTATTAAAACCTTTTTTATATTTTTATATCATAAAAAGTCATAAATGGAAATTATGGAAGGACAGATCGATGTGTAGTATGTCAAGTATTAATCAGTAAATATTTTATAGATACATTTAGTCTTAAATCAGAATTGAACATACAGTGTATGAATATGTCTATTATGTGGGAGGTACAAGATATCCCTATATAGTAAATAAAAGTGGTATAAAACAAAACTCAAAAAATTAAGAATCCTGGCATGAGAAAATGCCTCAATTAGGTATTCTATAATCAATGCATTATGCTGTTAGTATTATAGATCTATAGCATGGAGCAGCCATAAATGTCTTGTAAATATGTTATAATCCCAAGTTCACATTTATCAGAAATTAAATTTGTGGGGCAAAAGGCTCCCAATATGATTTATAAGCCTGTTTACAGATGATTATAAATCTCCCATGGAGGATATCCTCAGATAATATCCATTCATAATTTAATGCCAGAATCTAGGTCCAGGATAGGTGAGGATAGGTAAGGATAGGTCCATATTATCCTTATCACCCAGTTCTTATAGTTGAAGTTTGTTAAATAGAAAGTTAATATATACATTAATAAGACAAACTTTTATTCTACCCACCACCCCATAGAAGACTCACTTTTGTCTCTCAATTTCAAATGGATCTGTGTTTTCTCCCCACTGTGTAACATCACTATATTGCAACGTCTACATAGAAAACTAACTGACACGTTTGTTTATTAGATAACCATAGTAATTTCAGAAAAAGCCATTTATGCTATACAATCCCAAAAAATTATTGGGCTCTTAATTGTCCTTATCATAGAAAGAGAAGATCATATTGTGGTCATATCTTATACAGACAATATACAGCAAAACCATAGAAAGTATTTAATATAATATTTAGAGGAACCTCCAAGATACGGTATAAATCCATAAAAAGTATCCAACAATATCCCCAGCATATTTTATCATACACAGTGATATATGTTATATTTCTCTGCCATAGAAGCAATTGCAGATCCAAGATCTCATATTTCTTATTGGATCATTTGCATATTCTTCACATAGCGAATGGGTCAATATAATGATCATATACTATAAACAGAGTGAGTGCTCTATTGGATTTGTCTTTTCTCCTCAGACTGACACGCACGTTTCACGTATACTGCTTCTATAGAAGCTGGGAGGGACTCCTGTGATGGTGTTTTCCAGGTAGGATCAATGTAATGACCAAAGAGGAGCATCAAGAACACTACTGAAATATAACAACTTAACCAGAATGGTGCAAATGACTAAAATTAATTATTGCATTGCCTATAAATATATCAAAACTTAATTACAATACATGAAAACATTGCTTATGACTATACTAAAAAAGTACATATGTAAATGAACAAAATAAGCTGATATACAATAAAGATAACTATAAAAGGAAATATGTGATGATTGAAACCATGGTTAAATACTATTTATAATACTAGTGTAATCAGGGCAGGATTAAGACCTTTAGAGGCCCTCGACCACCTCAATACAATTTCGGTATTTGATGCATCTTGATGAACAAAAAATACTCAACGCTTCCTTTGGTGCTCATCCCATTTGTTAAAACCAATTTACACGATTTCCTTATGGGAGTTTGGTACTTGTTTTTTTCACCACTAGTCGCGGGATTTGCTTGCGCAAGGGATAACAAGGCGCCGGACGCAAGCCTGCAGGAGTCCCCGGCCGGAAGGGAATAGAATAGGCAAATAGCCTGCAGCCGGTCCTTGCGGCCCTGCATCTCCTACGGCCGATAATCGAATGAGGGCCATAGTATTTAAGGTTGAAAAAAGACTTTCAGTCCATCAAGTTCAACCTTTTAAGATCTCCTCTGATCTGCAATATGCAGATTAACTATTAATTCATTAGTTGTTAATTAATTATTAATCAATTATTTAATGTTTTTTTTTATTTTTTTATTATTAATTAGTCCAGAGGAAGGCAAATAGAAAAAAAAAAAACACAAGCGAGATTTAGCCAATTGTCTCAAAGGGAAATGTAAAATAATTGGATCAATACTGTCTCTCTAATTATCCATGATAACCCTGAATTCCCTTTTTAATTATAATTAAATCTAGTCCCCTTTTAAAGTTATCTATCAAATCTGCTGTCACCACCTCCTCTGGTAGAGAATTCCACAGATTAACCACCCTTACTGTGAAGAACCCTTTTCTTTCTTTAAAGGTGGAATCTTTTTACTTCTAACCTCAAGGGATGTCCTCTTGTCAGTTGAAAACCTCTTGGCACAAAAAGCTCCCCTGACAAATCTTTATACTGACCCATGATTTATTTATATAAGGTAATCATATCTCCTCTTAGACGCCTTTTTTCTAGAGAAAATAAGTTTAATTTGGTTAGTCTTTCTTCATAACTAAGCCCCTCCATTCCCCTTATTAGTTTTGTTGCCCTTCTCTGTACCTTTTCCAGCTCTAAAATGTCCTTTTTATGAAGTGGTGCCCAAAATTGTACTCCATATTCCGTACTAGAGATTTGTATAGTGGCAGAATTATATTTGCTTCCCTGGCTTCTATACCCTTCTTAATACATGCTAATATTTTATTTGCCTTTGCAGCTGCTGCTTGGCTTTGAGCACTGTTACCTAGGTGGTTGTCCACAAGCACTCCCAAATCCCTTTCAATATCTGATACCTGATACACCTAGATTTGCTCCATTAAGATTATAAATTGCATGGCTATTTTTCCTTCCCAGATGCATAACCTTACATTTATTCGTATTAAATCTCATCTGCCATTTAGATGCCCATTCCTCAATTTTATGTAAATTCCTTTGGAGGGAAAGCACATCATTATCTGATTTAATTACCTTGCACAACTTTGTGTCATCAGCGAAAATGGAGACCCCACACTCCAATCCTACCTCTAAGTCATTAATAAATATGTTAAAAAGGAGAGGACCTAATACTGAACCCTGAGGAACCCCACTTACCACATTAGTCCAATCGGAGTATGTTCCATTTACAACAACTCTTTGCTTCCTATCTTTTAGCCAGCTCTCAATCCATGAGCAGATATTTACTGCAATTCCTGTATCCCTTAGTTTGCCCAATAGTCTCCCATGTGACACTGTATCAAAAGCCTTTGCAAAATCCAAAAAGACTATATCCACTGAGTTGCTGTGATCCAGGTTCCTACTAACCTCCTCATAGAAACTAATTAGATTTGTTTGACATGACCTATCCCTCATAAATCCATGTTGACTCCTACTTATAATCCTGTTCAAATAGACATATTCTTGTATATTATCCCTTATTAACCCTTCTAAAAGCTTCCCCACTACAGAAGTGAGGCTCACTGGTCTATAATTCCCCGGATTTGCTCTTGCTCCCTTTTTAAATATAGGTATCACATCAGCTTTTCTCCAGTCCTCTGGTAGAGACCCTGTGTTGAGTGAATCTTGAAAAATTAAATATAATGGTTTGGCTATTACAGAACCCAGTTCCCTTAGTACCCTTGGATGTATTCCATCAGGACCTGGGGCTTTATTAACATTTATTTTTTCCAACCTCTTTTGGATTACTTCCTGTGTTAACCAATTATTTGGCAAAGGTAGTGTAGCCCCATTATGTTGCAGTGTCCCAACCACTTGTACCTCCCTTGTGTATACAGAAGAAAATAACCTATTTAGCTCATCTGCCTGTTCCTGGTCACTAATTTTCAGACAGCCTGTTTTACATTCTAATGTTCCTACAGCTTCCTTCCTCGCCTTCTTCCCATTAATATACTTAAAAAATATTTTAGGGTTAGTCTTACTCTCTTTTGCAATACATTTTTCATTTTCTATTTTAGCCAGTCTAATCGCGCTTTTGCAAGCCTTGTTGATTTCCTTGTATTCCCGTAAAGCAGTCTCTGTCCCCTCTTGTTTGTATGATTTAAATGCCTGTTTTTTACTCTGTATCTTGATCTTTAAATCATTGTTAAGCCACATGGGTTGTGATTTACTCCTTTTACTTTTATTCCCACACTGTATATGCCGATGTGTATGTATATTTAGTAAGGATTTAAATGTTGTCCATTTATGTTCAGTGTTTTTACCTATCAGTTCTCTGTCCCAGTCTATACTTTGTATTGCTGCCCTTAGACCGTTAAAATCTGCCCTTTTAAAATTAAGAGTTTTTGTTGGCCCCTTAAAATGTTTTTTTTTTAATTCAATCTCAAATGAGACTGTGTTGCGTAGTGTAATATAACCCTAAAAAAAAGATAAATAATAAATCAAAGTGCAAAAGTCATGATAACAGACAGTATGATATAAAAAAAATAACTGATTCACACATTTGTTCTACATGCATAGAAAACGAGATTTGACAAGTATTTAATTGAAACAAATAGATATTTACAGTGTAAAATTAGAAAATGAATGGTTATAAATTAATTAAAACGTTATTAGGTATGAAATAAACGCCCAAATGGTGCAAAAGTCCTGTAGAATTATACAAATAAGGAATTAAGTGATTAATTAATTGATGATAATATTTATTATACTCAATAGCTTTATAATATAATAGTAGCAATTTCAGTTTATAGAAAAAGCAATTTATGGTATAGTATCCCAAAATCTTTGGGCTCCTAAATGTCCTTATCATGTAAAAAGAAGGTCATACAGTGGTCATATTTTATACAGATAATATACAACAAAACCTTAGAAGCTATTTATATAATACATAGAGGAAACTACAAGATTTGGTAAGAAACCCTAGAAGGCATCCAACATTTTGTGATGCACAGTAATATATTATATACTAGCGATTTGCCCGTCAAAAAATGACGGTCAATGAAATTGTAAAGCTGGGAATGCTGTTTGCCGCACAATGTAAGGCTTTTGGTCGTCTGAGCACCTTTGGCGATCATTGCAAGCCCCACGCCTTCGGTGCTCATTGTTATCCTCTCCACTCAAGTACATTTGGTGGTCTGAGCACCTTTTATATATATATATATATATATATATATATATATATATATATATATTCTTTTTTTTTTTATGATAATTTATTAATAAAATAATAAATTAATATAATTTACCTATTTGTAATTAATATCCTGAAGAGCTAACGATTTTCCTGCAGCATACAATGTACATTTGCACTGTTGCTGACCTGATGTGTAAGTGTCAGCAATGTGTGAAGTGTGCAGTGTAAAAGTGCCGTGTAAAAGTGTTATGTGCTTGGCAGTGTTTTGCGTGTTTAGGGATCGTGTAGCTTTGTTTTTGTTTTTTATGTCTACCATTTTTGTTCTCTTAGTCGATTTTGGAGTGTCAAAACTCTGCAAATTGTGTTTAAATTGTCGTGCAACTTCCTTCCCAGATGTCCCGACTGTCCCCCCGTGCTGTGTGTGATGTTTTTTTTTGTATTTTTTAATATGTTCTTTGTGATGCACAGTAATATATTATATACTAGCGATTTGCCCGTCAAAAAATGATGGTCAATAAAATTGTAATGCTGGGAATGCTGTTTGCCGCACAATGTAAGGCTTTTGGTCGTCCGAGCACCTTTGGCGATCATTGCAAGCCCCAGGCTGAGCGCCTTCGGTGCTCATTGTTATCCTCTCCACTCAAGTGCATTTGGTGGTCTGAGCATCTTTTATATATATATATATATATATATATATATATATATATACATATATATATATGTATATATATATATATATTTTTTTTTTTTATGATAATTAATTAATAAAATAATAAATTAATAATATAATTTACCTATTTGTAATTAATATCCTGAAGAGCTAACAATCTGTTTTGATTTTCCTGCAGCATACAATGTACATTTGCACTGTTGCTGATCTGATGTGTAAGTGTCAGCAATGTATGAAGTGTGCAGTGTAAAAGTGCCGTTTAAAAGTGTTATGTGCTTGGCGGTGTTTTGCGTGTTTAGGGATCGTGTCGTTTTGTTTTTGTTTTTTTCGTCTACCATTTTTGTTCTCTTAGGCGATTTTGGAGTGTCGAAACTCTGCAAATTGTGTTTAAATTGTCGTGCAACCTCCTTCCCAGATGTCCCGGCTGTCCCCCCCGTGCTGTGTGTGATGTTTTGTTTTGTATTTTTTAATATGTTCTTTGTGTTGTTGTTTTTATATGTGCGCGGTTCGGCTGTTTACTTCGTATTTTTTGCACCTCGTATTATTATTTTTTTATAAGTGCCTATGGCTCTCATCTCCACCAGCACACTGCCTATGGCGCTCATCTCCATCGGCGCAAGGAGCATCTTTGGTGCTCCTTGCCAGCAACTGCGGCCCTCGCTTAGCCTCTTTTTATTATTTCAATTACTGAAATCCTCTGTCATCCTCTTAACAATATGAGTCAAAATACTTTTGTCTGATCTAATTTGCAGACATTGAGGCTGTGACCTTTGATCTCCATCAATATTAATGTGTACGTGTTTAAACGTCATGACATCAAAACAATACATTATCATCTGTTAACACCTGTATACTATAAAATGTAGGATCAGTGTGGCTGAACAATATCATATAGAGATGGTGATAGTACCATTTGCCTACTGATTGCGGTCACAGCTAGAATTCCTTGTGAGATCCCATATCATATTGGTCATGGCAAGTGATACAGTATGGTTTTCACTGCTTATAGATGAACATCAGTTAAGTTAGTTTATTGTTACAGTAACAGTATAAAGCACTGTATTGTACATGCAGATGTTGCTAGGTTTTTCTCTTCTATTTTTTTTAGATTATGACAATCCACTGATCTTTTTTAATTTTGTTATTTTTTTTTAATCACAATATATATGTGTAATTTGATTGGATTACACTATCCAGGAGTTGATGATTTATGTAATTGAGCAGATAAAGACAGGATGTAAGTGCTATGTGCATTACTGGTTACTTCTATCATATAAATTGGTGAATGATGAGAATTGTAGTCATCTGGTTATGTAATGACCACATTATTATTATAGAGTATTACCTTTAACCATTTATATTTTTCTAGTTTTCCATAAAGCCTCTTGTCCTCTTGGGATTCGCACATTCCACACAGATAATATTAATGCACAGTTGGACATTTATGACTGTGCTCAGTATATATAATAAACAGTTTTCTTATTATACAGTAATCAATGTGTCTGTGTGTTTATAATGGTTACTGTTTTGGGACATCAGTATATATTACATTTACTTAACTATCAGATTGTCATACATAGAGCATCTTTCAGTATACCCATTATTTTTTAATGTATGGTGGATATGTATAATTGATATCTTCAGAAATCATCTGCATGTAGGAATTAATAACATATGGTTAACAGTATAATCTATCTATATATCAATGATGGTTGATGGCAATATATGTCTTGACACCCATGACTTCATTCATTTAATTACTGTAATCCTCTGTTTACATGACAATCATCTTATGTAAATTTGATATTGGTGTTGGCCAAGTGTTTACACTTTCCATGTTAAATCTAATGTTATTACTGTACGTTTGTGAGTTTTCAATCTTGCAAGGTGCTTTGGGGAAAGAACTAGATTTTTTTTAAGACAGGGCCCTCCATTCTTGGCAATGTGTTAATATTGTTTTACCTTGAATTTAACCCATGTACATGTTGCCTCATTAACGATAAACGATAATAATAAAGTAATAATCATTATTTTACATCAGTTCTTTATATTGGTATGCATAACACGTAAATATGAATTAGTGGTGACATCATGATGACAAATTTAGCCCTATTTACATAGTAATTAGTTACATTGTAATTGAGGTTGAAAAAATACTTTTAGTTCATCAAGTTCAACCTTTTAAGATCTCCTCTGATCTGCAATATGCAGATTAGTTGTTAATTGATACGGAGGAGGGCAAACAGAAAAAAAAAAGTGAAACTTAGCCCATCTTCTCAAAAAGGAAAAAATATGAATTCCTTCCTGACCCCAGATACTGGCGATCATATTCCTCCCTGGATCAATGCTCTCTCTCTAATTAACCAGGATAACCCTGAATGCCCTTTTTAATTAAAAATATATCCAGTCCCTTTTTAAAGTTATCTATCGAATCCGCTGTCACCACAGCCTTTGGTAGGGAATTCCATAGATTAACCACCCTTACTGTGAAGAACCCTTTTCTTTCTTTGAGGTGGAATCTTTTTACTTCTAACCTCAAAGGATGTCCTCTTGTTAGTATAAACCTCTTGGCAAAAAAAGCTCACTTGACAAAGTTTTATACTGACCCTGGATGTATTTATATAATATAATCATATCTCCTCCTAGATGCTTTTTTTCTAGAGAAAATACATTTAATTTGGTTAGTCTTTCTTCATAACTTAGGCCCTCCATTCCTCTTATTAGTTTTGTTGCCCTTCTCTGTACTTTTTCCAGCTCTAAAATGCTCTAAAATGCCCAAAATTGTACTCCATATTCCATTGTCTTGTGTACAGTAAAGGCCACAACAGTAACAACGGCGTGGGTTTCCAGATGTGGCCTGTATTAATACGCCCAAAGTATATTCAATCAGTATTTTACGGGTGCTCTTCAGTGCATGTATATATTTCTTCAAAAATCTACTTAACTTACGAGTTGCAAGTCATAAGTAATTTATGAGTGCTCAGTAAATTAACAATTGAATTGCCTTTGAGTTAAAATAAATGGAACATACATTTGTAACTTAGTGTAAACGGTTATTCTCAAGTAATATGCAGAGCAGTTTTGCAAACATTAAAAAAACTGTGAATTGAAATAGCTACATTGTATATTTATGAGTCTGGTGAGTGGTGTAAGTTAAGAAAAAAAGGTAATAATGCCTAAAAACTATTTGATGAGGCTTTGAAAGTAACACAGGAAAGAAGAAAAGTGAAAGGTAGTGGAGCTAGGAAAACATTTATCCAACTGAGTACAGAATTCCAGCTGATTACAAGAGACAAGGAGACATTCTATAATGAACGATGTAAAGATATAGAAGAAGACAACAGAATGATAAAGTCAAGAGATCTCTTCAAGAAATTTGGCAATCTCAAAAGAACCTTTCATGTCAAAGTGGGAATAATAAAAGACAAAACTGGTATGGACTTTACTGAAGCAAATAAGATAAAGAGGGGGTGACAGGAATACACTGAAGATCTATTCAGGAGTGATGACCTCAATAGTTTATTCAATAAGCTGGAGCCAGACATCTTGCAGAGTGAAGTGAGATCGGCCTTGCTGATAATAAGGCTGCAGGAGGTGATGGAATCCCTGTGTAACAATTAAAAATGCTACAAAATGATGCTGTGAAAGTGGTGCTTGCCTTATGCCAACAAATCTGACAAACTCAACAGTGGCCAGTACATTGGAAGATGTCAGTCTACATCCCAATCCCAAAAAAGGCAGTGCCAAATAGTGCTCCAATAATCAAACAATTGCACTCACTTCACATGCCAGCAAGGTAATGCTTAAGATCCTACAAGGTTTTGTTCCAATAATATATGGACCAGAAACTTACAGTTGGGCTAGCTGGGTTCCGCATAGGAAGAGCCACAAGAGATCAAATTGCCAATGTCTGCTCGACAATGGAGAAAGCAAGGAGTTCCAAAAAAACATTTACTTCTGCTTCATAGACTGTTCCAAAGCATTTGACTGTGTGGATCACAACAAATGTGACAAGTTCTTACAGAGATGTTAGTGCCAGAACATCTTATCCACCTCCTGAGGAATCTGTATGTAGACCAAGAAGTGACAGTCAGAAAAGAATTTGGAACAACAGAATGGGAAAGAAGCGTGGCAAGGTTGTATATTGTCAATTTAATTATTCAACTTATATGTGGAGTACATCATGCAAAAGGCAAGATGGATGAATCCAAAGGAGGAATCAATATAGCTGGATATGTGGATGATACTACACTAATACCTAAATAGCTAAAAGAAAGAAGAGATTGTGAAAGTTGGCCAACTGTTCAATGTTAAAAATATGAAGATCATGGCAAGTGGCAGTCTCCATTCCTGACAAATAGATTAGAAATGAGTGGAGACCGTGACAGATCTCTCCAGATGGTGACTGCAGCCATGAAGTTAAAAGATGTTTGCTTCTGGGTAGGAAAGCTAGTGCAAGCTTGGTAAAGCTAGTAAAAAGTAAATATATTACTCCATTAACAAAGGTTTGCATAGTAGTATTCCCAGTAGTAACATAAAGATGTGAAACTAGACCCTAAAGAAACCTGAGCTGCATAGAATTGATGCCTTTGAATTGTGGCTTCGGTGTAATTGCAGTCTGGTAGCTACTTAGTATTGAGTCACTGGACACTATACTTAGTGATAAAGTGTCCAGCACATGACATCACCATAGTAGGCAGAGTCACAAACACAACATTTCTAGACCAATCAAGCTGTCAATAGCACTTAATATGATAAAGATAGGCAGAGCTAAGCTATTTAAATAGTTGTGACCTGACCATTTCAGGTCACTCCCTTGACAAATCTGCTTTTATTTTGTGGGGAAATGCGCATCAGGTGTTTTCAAAAACCTAGACCTACTAATCATTTACCATGTAGGGCCACCTAAGATGAGCAGGTCATAGCAGAGAGGTAAGACAAATCACGGTCCCCTGAAGAAGGAACTGGCAACCCTCTCAGTATCTTTGCCATGAAAGCCTTATGGATTAGCACACCAAGACACAAGGGTCTCGGAGAGTCAGACACGACTGAGTGACTGAACAACATACAAGGCACTAAAATTATTGTCAATTTAGTGTGCATGATAATTCTTTTTGTCTGCATGTTGGAACTTTAACTCAAATTGACGTTTATTAGGAAGATTGAATAGGACATGTTAATTTTATTTTTAATTCCCCATTATGTTTGAATTATTTTAATAAATGTTAAGTTTTACTTTGGTGCTTCAATATGTCAAAGAATTTTGGTCACAGAAGATGTATTCTTTTCAGAACCTTCATTTTGACTTTAAGGTAAACACTATTAGCCTTATTAAAATGCGATTCCGCCAATTGAAAAGGGCTCTATATAAGTACAGAGCATATATTTTTTTTACAGGAGTTTTTAGATAATGAAGAACTTGCTCTTGAATAGAAGTTCACTAACTAAAAACTTTAAAAAAAATATGCTATGTGCATATATTGAAGCCCTTTGCAATTGGCCGAATTGCAATTTAGTAAGGGTATATATATATATATATATATATATATATATATATATATATATTGTGGCAGTGTGCCCCCCAGAGGTCATAGTAAGCTGGAGAGCTTTAGGTATTTCTCTACAGGAGGGATGGAGTTAACTACAAATGAAACCATCTGTAGGCTATCTTTAAAAGACAGACGTGGAGAGATGGGTGTGGCTGCCAATCAGGCCTGGCTGGGTTGCTGGACGGCCTGAGGCAGGAGTGGAGACTGACCTCTTGATAAGAGTCTGTGGGACTGAAAGAGACACCGACTGTTTGCCTGTGTGGTATTACAAGTCACAGAGGGAGAGCCTCAGTTTGAGAGAGACTGTGAACACAGGAAGTGTTGGAGTAGGGAGACACCAGTACGGAGAGAAACTACTTTTAGATTATGCATCAGCACCCAGGGAAGTTCACCCCCAGAGCTGCCTTAAAGGAACACCTTGCATACAAACCAGAGAGACTCGCTTACTGCAAACAGGAACCGACAGTCTGCTGCAGACAAGGTACCAAAATCTATGATTTCTTTGATACACCCCCAGTGAAGGGACTGCATATTGAATCATATTTCTTTCTCAAGTGTAAGCACTACTTATCAAGAATCCCTGGGAAAGCTCCTGGAGATGGTAGGGCCAGAGCTCTACCCGCAATATTGGGTTGTGACCATTGTTCCCTCTAAGCTGTGCGAGTGTGTGCGCGCACACAGGTCATGAGACGAGCGCACACAAGAAAACATGGAGTGCACACAGAAATTTCTTAATCCCTATAGGGGTATATTTAATCTTAGTTTTCCAATGAACTTTTTACAGGGAGAAATAGATGTCCATTGATACTAATAATTGGTTAACGCAGGAAGAAATCAAAACGAGGTTGGAAAAAATAAATGTTAATAAAACCCCAGGTCCTGATAGAATACATCCACAGTTACTGAGGGAACTGGGCTCTGAGATAGCCAAACCATTATATCTATTTTTTCAAGATTCACTCAACACAGGGTCTCTACCAGATGACTAGAGAAAGGCAGAGGTGATACCTAGATTTAAGAAGGGAGCAAGAACAAATCCGGGGAATTATAGACATGTAAGCCTCACTTCTGTAGCGGGAAAGCTTTTAGAAGGGTTAATAAGGCATAGTATACAATAAATGTCTATTAAAACAAGATTATAAGTAGTAGTCAACATGGATTTTTGAAATATAGGTCATATCAAACAAGCCTAATTAGTTTCTCTGAGGAGGTTAGTAGGAACCTGGATCAAGGCAAATCAGTGGATGTAGACTTTTTAGATTTTGCAAAGGCTTTTGATACAGTGCCACATGTGAGACTATTGAACCAACTAAGGGATACAGGAATTGCAGTAAATATCTGCTCATGGATTGAGAGCTGGCTAAAAGACAGGAAACAAAGGGCTGTTGTAAATGGAACATACTCGGATTGGACTAATGTGATAAGTGGGGTTCCTCAGGGAACTATTAGGTCCCCTCATTTTTAACATATCTATTAATGACTTAGAAGTAGGATTGGAAAGCAGTGTCTCCATTTTTGCTGATGACACAAAGTTGTACAAGGTAATTAAATCAGATAATGATGTACTTTCCCTCCAAAGGATCATACATTTGCATTAATTAGATAAATGGGTGACTAAATGGCAGATGAGATTTGATATGAATAAATGTAAAGTTATGCATCTGGGAAGGAAAGATAGCCATGCAATTTATAATCTTAATGGAGCAAATCTTGGGTTATCAGATATTGAAAGGGATTTGGGAGTTCTTGTAGACAATTACCTAGGTAACAGTGCTCAAAGCCAAGCAGCAGCTGCAAAGGCAAGTAAAATATTACCATGTATTAAGAAGGGTATAGAAGCAAGGGAAGCAAATATTATTCTGCCACTATACAAATCCCTAGTACGCCCTCATTTGGAATATGGAGTACATTTTGGGGCACCACTACATAAAAAGGACATTTTAGATAAAGAATAGAGACAGGCAACAAATCTAATAAGGGGAATGGAGGGGCTAGCTCCACTCCCAGTTAGAAAATGTTTTGTAGCATGACAAATAAATAGCGTAATGAAAAATTATAAATCCAATTAAAAATATGATTTGGAATAATAAACAAACATTATAAATCAATTGAAGGCATAAAAATGAATAATATAAAGAGAGACTAATTGGAGTATTTTTATGAATCTTGTATTCTCAGAGAATATGTATACATAACATTGTTGCCAACATACATAGCTAGCTAATATAATGAAATATATCTATACAATTTATATGAAAGTGTGTGGTGTGCCTATGATATAAGATAATATAATGTATTAATATTAATATGTAACTTATGAAAAATAAAAATAAAAGTAAAGTGCTAAGTTCAATGAATTAGAATCATAAGTGAGTAAAGTCATGTAAGTATTTTCAACTATCCTATAGTTCAATAAATATTTAATAAATTGCTACAGTGCATACAGTGGATATAAAAAGTCTACACACCCCTGTTAAAATGTCAGGTTTCTGTGCTGTAAAAAAATTAGACAAAGATAAATCATTTCAGATATTTTTCCACCTTTAATGTGACCTATAAACTGTACAACTCAATTGAAAAACAAACTGAAATATTTTAGGTGGAGGGAAAAGAAATAAAAATAATGTGGTTGCATAAGTCTGCACACCCTCTTATAACTGGGGATGTAGCTGTGTTCAGAATTAAGCAATCACATTCCAAATCATGTTAAATAGGAGTCAGCATACACCTGCCATCATTTAAAGTGCCTCTGATTAACCCCAAATAAAGTTCAGCTGCTCTAGTTGATCTTTCCTGAAATTTTCTTAGCCGCATCCCACAGCAAAAGCCATCATCCACAGAGAGCTTCCAAAGCATCAGAGGGATCTCTAAAGGGTATCAGTCAGGAGAAGGGTACAAAAGAATTTCCAAGGCATTAGATATACCATGGAACACAGTGAAGACAGTCATCATCAAGTGGAGAAAATCTGGCACAACAGTGACATTACCAAGAACTGGAGCTCCCTCCAAAATTGATGAAAAGACGAGAAGAAAACTGGCCTGGGAGGCTACCAAGAGGCCTACAGCAACATTAAAGGAGCTGAAGGAATATCTGGCAAGTACTGGCTGTGTGGTACATGTGAAAACAATCTCCAGTATTCTTCATATGTCTGGGCTATGGGGTAGAGTGGCAAGACAAAAGCCTTTCCTTACGATGAAAAACATCCAAGCCAGGCTACATTTTGCAAAAACACATCTGAAGTCTCCCAAAAGCATGTGGGAAAAGGTGTTATGGTCTGATGAAACCAAGGTTGAACTTTTTGGCCATAATTCCAGAATATATGTTTGGCGCAAAAACAACACTGCACATCACCAAAAGAACACCATACCCACAGTGAAGCATGGTGATGGCAGCATCATGCTTTGGGGCTGTTTTTCTTCAGCTGGAACTGGGGCCTTAGTTAAGATAGAGGGAATTATGAACAGTTCCAAATACCAGTCAATATTGGCACAAAACATTCAGGCTTCTGCTAGAAAGCTGAACATGAAGAGGAACTTCATCTTTCAGCATGACAACGACCCAAAGCATACATCCAAATCAACAAAGGAATGGCTTCACCAGAAGAAGATTAAAGTTTTGGAATGGCCCAGACAGAGCCCAGACCTGAGTCCGATTGAAAATCTGTGGGGTGCTCTGAAGAGGGCTCGCAATCTGACAGATTTGGAGTGTTTTTGCAAAGAAGAGTGGGCAAATCTTACCAAGTCAAAATGTGCCATGCTGATAGACTCATACCCAAAAAGACTGAGTGCTGTAATAAAATCAAAAGGTGCTTCAACAAAGTATTAGTTTAAGGGTGTGCATACTTATGCAACCACATTATTTTGTTTTTATATTTTTTTCTTCCCTCTACCTAAAAGATTTCATTTTGTTTTTCAATTGAGTTGTACAGTTTATAGGTCACATTAAAGGTGGAAAAAGTTCTGAAATGATTTATCTTTGTCTCATCTTTTTACAGCACAGAAACCTGACATTTTAACAGGGGTGTGTAGACTTTTTATATCCTCTGTATATTACAATACAGACATAAATTTAAGTATGAAGAGATAATTAAAAATGAAAACAATGAAACAAATTAAAAAAGGGGGAGATATATTACATACAGTGTAGTGTGGATTAAATGAGTGCATAGCCACATAAAAACAAATCTTAATAGTGTATGTGACAATATAAAGTCATGAAAACTCAAATTCACTTTTGATTTCAGTAGCGTAAATAAATTAAAATTAATGAAAGAAAGCCCTTTTACAAAAATGCATTATAGGAGAATCCTTCATTTAATGTATTAGGATTCTGTGAGTCTGACCAGAAAATCCACTGGCTTTCTTTTTGCAATAGGATTTTATCCAAATTTCCACTTCTATGACCTCCAAGTACCCTATCCACTACATAGAACTGCATAGTTTGAGGATTATTTGCATGAAATAATTTAATGTGTCTTGAGACAGGGGTATCCAGATTTTTATTGATAGAATACACATGTTCCGAAATACGTCTATGTAATTGTCATATGGCTTGTCCTACATAAAGCTTGGTACATGGACATACCATAACATAAACTACATGTGTGGAGCTACAGTCTTTGATCTTAAACTGTCGCAAGAGTTTTGGCCGTAAGAAAATCCTGGTTGCTATTCAATTGCTCCGGAAACCCTCTTTGCAAGGCTAAAACCGAGCCGCAGCTTACTTGCAGCAAAAAGGTCCCGCAGGCACACAATTAAGCATATTTTAAAGCCATAATAAAGCCATCCTGCACTCTTATGAGACTATAAAGTGATTGTAGGTGTTAGCATTCATAGCACAACATTCCCCTACACTCATATCCGTAAATATATTTTTTTTTAATTTATGTCACATATCCATGTAAAAAGTCCAGTGGGCTTGGAGCACCTCAGACCCGCCCACGCTGCGGCCGGAAAATAAACAGTTAATGTAATCTCGGATTTGGGCTGATGTGCAAGCTTGAGAGGGGGTTGCTATTAATCCTCATGCCCCCCATAATGATCCCTAGCATTTACAGAGCTTTACAGTGCGTCTTGAATTTATTTTTGCATTTAAAGATTTCTGAGCTTACGGCCGATTGCAAGATATACGGCCGGCCGTAAGGGGATATCCTTGCGGCACCGTATAATTGAATTGCAAGGTAACGGGAGCCCAGCAAGGAATCGCAGCTTTGCAGCCGATTTACGGCCGATAATAGAATGAGGCCCTTTGTTGGGTTTTATGCAAGCGTTGCAGTGATGGCATATAAATAAACTCAAAGTTGGTTTTAATTGAGTATCGTTTTTCTCTGTGGGTTGATAAAAGCTCTTTACTAGTAGAACCATAATGTTTTTATTTCTACGACAGACAATCGATGCTTCCTCTGGTAAGTAGTCCTTTATTGTAGGGTCCTCTTTAAGGATATAACAATATTCATTTAGCAAAGATTTGACCTTTTTCCAGTCATTACTGAAATTCATAATGCATCTGATTTTAGCACTATCAGATTTTATATTCTTACCATAAAGAAGATCTGATTGATCTGTTTCCAATGATCTTTTACATGCTCTTTTAAGAATTCGATTTGGATACCCTCTGGCCTTGAACCTTTTCCTCCGGTCGTCTGCTTGTATTTTGAAAGTAGCTGGTCTATCACAGTTTCTCTTCAGTTGCAAATATTGTCCCATTGGTATACCTGCATTTAATGGAACAGGGTATTGACTGGACCATTGTAGCAGTGCATTTGAGGCAGTTGGTTTCCTATGGGTTGATGAATGTAAGTATCCCATAAAGTCTTTGACTTTGCTCAGATCCAAAAAGTATATTTGCTGTTCGTCAATAACGTACATGAATTTCAGGCCAAAAGAGTTATTGTTCATCTGATCTGAAAAAATGCATGATCGCTCCCATTGACCTAAATATAGGTTCACATAACTAGGGGCACATGCCGTACCCATAGCAGTGCCCCTAATTTGGTAATACCAGCGTTTGTTAAAAAGAAAAAAAGTTCTTAGGAAGGACTTAAGAAGAGTGACAATAAACTCATTAAATTTCTCATATGTCTTACATTTAGTGCACAGAAAGTATTCAGTCGCTGCTGTACCTTGTTCATGTGCAATGCTTGAATATAATTGTTATATTATAATACAGTTTACAATATCTGATGCTAGAAATTGCACTACTTTTAATTATCGTATACAGCGTTTTTTGTAATCTCTAACAAATCCTTATTAAAATATGTATATATTGTAAACAAATGCTGATTTTCAAGCCACGTATGCTAGTTAGCTTAAGACACAATAACATCATCACCTGACTCTCCAATGCACAGAAAAGTCTACTCTCCTTGCAAAATGTTGCACATCAGAATTTTTTGGCGCACACAGACTGCAAACAATTAGAGGGAGCATTGGTTGTGACCATGAAACAGTGTCCTGCAGAAAACAGATACTGAAAGAGCGCATGCCGAGAAGATACTTCTTTATTGTTTTCTGATTTTCCCCCTGAGGCAGATAAGCTGCCCAGCTGCACTACACCTTTGCTGCCTTTGGGCGTTTATTCCTAAGCTGAAACAATAGCAAAAATTACGTCTGCAAGGTCACCTTGCCACAATATATATATATAGGTTTTTTAACTTGCTTTAAACATTCAAATGTGAACACAGATGTACTTTTTATTTACTATACTACTGTACGGTGGAGGGCTTCTATCGCTCTTTTGCCCACCATATTATAAATGATTATTGTGGTGAACTACATACTCATAATTTCCACAACACAGGCTGAGATCCCGCTCCATGCTGATGATAGCCAGTAAGCTTGAAACAGCTGTACATGGATTGGTTACTTAGCCTGTGTTTATTCCAACCTTGGCTTTGCATTAAAGCTGTGTAATACAGCATGCATACGCGTAAAGGAAGCCATGTTTGATAATGGCTACGGAATGAAGAGCGAGGCATTTGTGGGCACATTTCACACTCCCAGCTCAACTTCCCAGAATGCAGTGTAATTAATAACTGTTTTTCTCGGAACTCTGAGCTGGAAGCAGTTTTTTTTACTTGCTTTAGACATTCAAATGTGAACACAGATGTACTTTTTATTTACTATTTATATATATATATATATATATATATATATATATATATATATATATATATCAGACTCTTTATTATATAGTTTGCATCAACTAGAGCAGCTCTGTACATCTTCTGCAGAGCCTGTTAGGGCTACTTTATAGAAGCTACTGTTCAGGGATCACTCTGACTGAGAAGCAGCCTGATAATGAAGACATCATCATGTGCCCTGTCCCAGAAATTCAGCCCTGGAGGGAGCCAGCATAGAGAAGGCAGTGCAGTTAATCACAAAAGTTAAATGAACTCTGTTATGTCACTGTAAAGTGGCCATGATTGGATGATATGGAACCGTCTTAGGCACTTAGATAGTGAAGGACAGTGCAGTGTGCTCACATTAGTTAGTGGGTACCATTCCATAACCTTTCTGGATTGCTACCTTGTCATGATGAGCGGGATTGTGTACAGCACTGAAGCTGTGAACTATACCATGTAGGGTCGCTCAAGTTGGGCAGGTCATAGCAGAGAGGTCAGATAAATCATGGCCCTCTGGAGAAGGAACTTGTAACCGACTCCAGTATCTTTGCCAAGAGAACCATATGGATGAGCACAACAAGACACAAATTTGCCTTGCGTTCTACGTCCATATTGTCACCGAGAGTCAGACATGACTGAAGCACTGAACAACAACAAGTCATAGCATTCCTATGGACACTGCTGAGATTGAGACACCTACTGACATACTTTAGCCAGGTTGTGAGCACACATTAGAACTAGAGAGCTATGGGCAAAACCCTCTCAGTGCAAATCAATGAATTTTACAGGTTTTTTTCTTTGCTGGAGCCATAAAACGGCTCCATAATTTATTTTTATTTTTTAAATTCTGTAGCTATGAGTAAGACTTATGGCGTTCTTATAGGAGCCATGGAATAGAGCCCATAATCACCACTGTTTCTATTGTGTACCTATACAAATGAGTAGCAACTGAGTACTAATATGCTCTTTTGATGTGCTACTGATGATTTCAGTCTGCTTGTCTGTGTCTTTTGTGGCAAAACAATGCCATCCTAAAGTTGCCATGCACTTAGATCCCCACCCCGACCAAGCATGGTGAGCTGCACTTTAGCAGAGAGGAGTTGCACATGGAATGCACAATATCTTAGGAATGATTTACGATAGACTTCTTCATGCTCTTTAAGCCGAAACCAACTTGTTTGGGAGAAAGGGCCCCTTTAAAGGAACACAGGCCCATATTTTAAACATTTTAGTACTGGTAATTGATTGTACATTCATAGGCTTGTGTATAATTTCAATGCTAATAACAAGTAACACTAGATAGACACTGATATTTAGGAACAAGAAAACACTTTCTCTCGTATTTATTTCAATTAACTTTATCCAGATTAAAAACACTGAGCTATATATATATGTACATTTAGGGCACATTTTCAATTATGAAGATGACACATGCTCTTTTAAATGCAAGATAGAGAATTTAAGTCTACAGTGGCTCTTTAAACCACCTGGTTTGTTGTAAAATAAAAACTATAAAAATGTGCTTATCCTTAGGCTTTATAATACAGCTACTAATGCTTTCTCAATGCGTATGCTTGGAAAATTTACTTTCCTTGAAGTGACTATTTGCTATGGTGCAAATATGGCCAACTCATATTTTTTAATTTCCCAATAAAAAACAAACCACTGCTTTCTAATTTCATTTAAATTTCTTTTTCCTAATTGAAGAGGATTAAGCCCACAAAATTCAACTTTTCTTGGTTCTAATATACTGTTGTGACTCATAGCTACACATTGAAAACAGATTTTCCCATTTCTTTTAGCTTCTGTGAGTCTGAATTATTTAAATATTGTACCAATATAATACATAATGCTCCTCAAGCATGAATAGCTCAAAATATCACAATCTTGTATCTCAAGATTGACTCAGGATATCTCAGTGTTCCATACAGTGAATTATGTGTGCCTAGACCAACAAATGAACAAATAAAGTGATATTATAAAAAAAAGAAATCTAATGGGTAGCATTATGACAAATTACAATGCTGACTGATGTACTTGAGACTATGACTTACAATTGAATATACTTTGCTAGGAAAATACCTTTGAAATAGCGCAGAGGATGATAATTTCAGTCATAATATTTGGAAAGAATCAAAGCATAGATGGCGACTCTAGAGCTTTTTCCAAATAACTGGGTGAGCAGTATTAAAACAATCAAGTAAAAGCTGGGCTGTCTTCCTGATCCCATTACTTTATATAGTTTCACATCCAACTCATTTCTTCCCAGGCTGCTTTTTTGGAAAGATGTATGGTTATTGAGGATGATAAAGAAAATTCAGAAGCATTGAGAGAAAGCCAGTATTCAACATGTTGCAGCCAGAGAAATTATTTGTGTTGGATTTTTGCATGGACTGCCATTGTGTGAGTGAAATATAATTTAAAGGTTATTATAAAAATCCAAGTTACGGAATGATTATACTTAAAACTATTCACATCATGCTGTGTAATTCCATTTCAGTTTTGACTGCTCTTTAAACTGAGGTAATGTCAGGAATAGTCAGTGAGTAGAACAGTTAAGATGTTTAAAGTTAATCAAGGGTGAGCAGGTTATTTGATCTGTGTCCCCTTTTCTATCCATTGCTCTCTCCTAAATCTGATGTTTTTCCCAAATACCCCATAAATATAGCAGACATAACACATATAATTAAGCACGTTTGTCCCACTAACTGTGAGTTGGATGAAGGGCCAAATTCATCATTCCAAAGTTGTCCTCGTCTAATTACCCAAAATAGTGAACTGTTCTCTACATTTAATAAAGCAAACAATTGTTAGACGTATTCTTAAAAAAACATTTATTGGTCCAGATTTTTAAAAATTCGTATCAATTGGAAATTTAGCTGGAAAACATTTCTGACTCATCAGGTACAGGAAAATATACAATACAGTGACTGACATGTATTCAGTGATCTCCTGAAATGAATAGATCAAACTGTTTGTTTAATCCAAATGCTCTTTGACCTGTCTGCATTATTTAATACTGTAAAATGTTAGACTTTTGTGGGTTGGGTGGCACTGTCTTTAGTTCATTTTATATATTTTCTCATTTGCAGGTAATAGAGGGGTTCTTCAGTTTATGCTCCACTAAACCAATACCCCTATCACTGAAACTGTTTTATCTTCAGTGCATCATATACTGTATGCTACCTCTGGGAGATACCATGAGAACACATGCTCTGTACAACCACTGTAAAGTCAGCAACACATATATTTATTTATCCTTTATCCAAGGCACAAGATATCCAACATTGTCAACCCAAAAGAAGAGCATTTGCTGAAAGTAAAACTACAGGTGAGGCCTCATCTGATAGCAGCAGTTTCTATAGGCTAATAAGAAATGAAGCTTCATCTTGGTGACTTGCACCTATGAAAATCTGAACAAGTAAACAGTCTTATGGTCTCTTAGATTTTAGTCTAAAAATAAATTGGCATGTGTTATAATTGATCAAATCCTATATTTTTCCAGGTAAAGAGCATATCCAGACAAAGAGCTATATTGCTTACATGTGGCTCAGAACATTGCCACTGGATTACTAACAAATCAACCTCACTCCTTCTCGCTCCTTCTGTATAACAGCAATCCTCTGTACTTTACAGTGGCTCTCTATGAAATACTACATACAGTTTAAGCTTAGCCTACCTACACATGGCTTTATAAATTTAAAGGCATATCTAAATGTCCCTATTTTTTTCTTTTTCTAATCTAACACATACAACTTATATCAGAAACACACATTACATTGAGTCATTCTATAGACGTACAAACTTATTTTATTTAAAAATAAAACCTGTTTTCCACACCCTCAGAACTGCTTACATAGGCGCAGTGAATCTCCCAATTGAAACACTGCATTTGGGTATGGAATTTAACCCTTTACTGACCTTTAAGCCAGCAGCAGCTCAATGCAGAGATCTTACATAGCAGCTTCTGGCTCCTAGAGGACTATAAATCCCATGATTCTTATCTGCACAAGCTGCTATCACACATTTCTACAATGTATTAAAATATGTTAGCTGTCTGTGTATGGCCGAGACAAATTATGAATGTTATGCTAATTTTAGCAGGGATATCAAAGGGTGTTAACTCACAAAAGCAATGCATGCAAACGCAAAAGATTTAGCAAACATCATTTTAAATTTGTTGATATTTATTTTGGTATTTTTTTCATGCAAACAATGTTTTCATACACTACTGATTCTCCTCTATCAGATGCATTCATAATCCAGGAAACGTAAATATGACTTTACATGCTAGTGTAGGACAATAAAAAACAATTGTTAGCACCAGCTAAACCCCTAAAATTAACCCAGCTCCATGTGAACCCAGCTCCATGTGAGCCTATTCTCTACCATAGGAGTCCATGTAGTCCTCCATGGACCCTAACCCACTTTGGAGTCCATAATGACTCACACTAATCCCCCAAAATCCAAATCTAAACAAAACATAACTAATAAGATAGATATACACACCAGTGGCTATATATGTCTCTGTGTATACAGTAAATGTGGTATAAAAGACACCTGTGAAAGTGGTGTGAAGGACATAAGTGAAAGAGGTATGATTGATAGTAGAGGGTGAAGCATAACACAAATGAAAGAATGGTTCTGAATGAAAATGAAAGAGGCAGTGGGATCCATGCAGTTTCTGAACCAGAACAAGAGAATGCCATCCAATACTTAAACATAGTGCTTGAGGGAGAACAGGATTTAGAGCGACTGGCGGTGACAATTAATTGCACATATTTTTCTCCTAATAAGCTGGAATCACAAACGCATGCATTCATTGATTGTTGAAATGGTTGTGATTACCAATGTACATTCACAGGGTTCCCTGGAAGTACTCAAGGAACTCAAGCTATATGAAAGAACTGAAGTGGGGAAGTACGAAGAAGTTCTTAAAGAGTGCAAGCCAGATACACCTAATAATGTTCTTATTTAAGCAACTTTCAAAGTTCACATAGCCGTTTAAGCAAAAATAATAAAAATATGAATTTTGTTCCTCAATAAAATCAATAGAACAAGGAATCAATGCATTACTAAGGATACATAGAGCACAAACTTTAGAGTTGAAGAAATAAATTGCTAATGAACAAACCAATTACGTAAAATGGAGAAGCCATGCAACTACAGCAAGGTGATAAGCCTGATCAGTGATACCGATCAGGTACATATTTAATATTTAATTTTTGGTATGAACTATCAGTTTTTCTCTGGCTATAGACTTGGGTTATTCATTTGTGTAGTTGGTCCCTGCAAATTGTGCATGATTGCACACATAATTAAGCACCCATATCTCTTTCTGTATATTGCTATTGTGTTGACTAGGAATTTAATTTCAAATGTATTGCTTTATATTGTAATTGTAAAACAATACATAAAGACTGGGCAAAGGATGGATCACCATTCAATGATTTTAGAAAAGTAACAATAAAATGGAAATATTTTACAACAAAAAGATATTATTTCCCTTTCCATGTGATGACCACTGACTGCCACATGTTCATGATGCAAGAAGCGGGGGTTAATGCAACTAATTTGTCATCTTGTTTCTTCAAATCTTACCGCATTTGTTTAAAACTCCATGGTCATGATATATAAATATATACACATTTCTAATATAAATTCTTAGGCAAAGGGCTAGAAGTAGATCAAGTCTGTGACATAGGTGAGTCCTAAATGGAAGGCTCTGTAACAGCAGCATCAAAACTGGCTAAAGTCTCTATTATAGAGAGAAGGAAAAAAGAGCCTCAATATAGAGAATAGGAACACTGATATATGTATACATCATGAACCGTGGCACTTTATGTTGGATTTGGTGTCATGCACTGTATTTATATATTCAATGAATTACATTGCAGGCTCAGTTTGAAGAATGGCGGTAGTAAGAGGATAACACTATGGTGGTGGCTTGGACTGTAGTTGGTCACTGGCTACCATTGTGGGAACTGCAGAATGTCTTTTATCCACTGCTATAAGAGCAGATGTAACTGCCGTATTATTACCATCTCAGCTACGGAATATGCTGCTGAAAAATAACAATTATGTGCTTTATATTAGGTTACTGCGAGGCTGTGAAGCAATAAGCCTCATCTGAGTCACTTGCCTACAAGGGTGTAGGAGCCTGAATAATTCTGGGGGGATACAGCTCATCGTATACACAGGCCGTAAAATAGCTTATATATACTGTACATGCATACAAACATAGACAAATCTGGGGAGGATTTGTCCCTCTCTTCCCCCCATTTCCTACACCCATGCTTGCCTGCATTGGAGACTGAGGGTGGTCATGAGCATGCACTTATGGTTTAGACGCACCATGAGCATGAAATAGAAGCTGGTCCTGAGTCTAGAATGGAGACTGAGGCTGGTAATGTAATATTTCTTACTAAGAGGTATATATTTCTATATTTCATTTTTAGCGTAACTGGTATTTTTTTGTGGACAATATTAACCTTTTGATATTGAAATAATAAATTAATTCATTTTTATAAAGATTGCACTGAAATTGTATCCAAATGTCCAGTACAGAGCAAATTACTCAATTACATATTTACATAGTAATTTAGGTTGAAAAAATACTTTAGTCCATCAAGTTCAACCTTTTCAGATCTCCTCTGATCTGCAATACACAGATTTATTGTTAATTGATCCAGAGGAAGGCAAACAGAAACAAAAAACAGTTACACTTTGCCAATCTGACTCCAGATACTGGCAATTGGATTCATCCCTGGATCAATACTCCCTCTCTACTTATCCAGGATAGCCCTTAATGGCCTTTATATTTAAAAATATATCCAATCCCTTTTTAAAGTTATCTTTTGAATCCTCCACCACCTCCTTGGTAGATAATTCCACAGATTAACCACCCTTACTGTGAAGAACCCTTTTCTTTCTCTAAGGCAAAATCTTTTTACTTCTAATCTCAAAGGATGTCCTCTTGTCAGTTGAAAACCTCTTGGTACAAAAAGTTTACTTGACAAAGCCTTGTATTGACCCTGGATATATTTATATAAGGTAATCATATCCCCTCTGAGACACTTTTTTTCTAGAGTAAATAAGTTTAATTTGGTTAGTCTTTCTTCATAACTTAGCCCCTCCATTCCCCTTATTAGTTTTGTTGCCCTCCTCTGTACCTTTTCCAGCTCTAAAGTGTCCTTTTATGTAGTGGTGCCCCAAATTGTACTCCATATTCCAAATGAGGGTGTACTAGGGATTTGTACAGTGACAGAATTATATCTGCTTCCCTTGCTTCTATACCTGTTATAAATATATGATTAATTAACCAATTTTGGAGCTTTAATGAAGAGGTTAATATGCTTGAATGCCTTGCTTGTGGATGTCCAGTTATCTGTGATGTTATCTGTCATAAGGAACAAAGAAAAGCTAACTTTCCCGAATGACACCCTGCTGGTGATCAAACAACAAATGGTCAGTACTAAAAGTCTCAGGGATGGATTTGCATCATGGACACAAAGCATGGAAATCAACTCAAACAAGAGGTCGAGCAAAGGTGAAATGAAGAATCACATCCAGGGGTCATTCACTGATGAAAGATTTGAATGGCTGGGACAATCCCAGGGTGTGGCTATGATCTGTATAACTGGGCCAAATGGACTTGCTGGGAGTAGAATTATCTTAGGAAAGGAACAGAGGAATCAGGAGGAATACTCTACACTCTTGCATACACACATTAGTATTTACACACATTAGTATTATATAGGTAGAGCCTTGTATTTCAGATGCCAATCTCACCACTACTCTTGTATGTTAATAAACCCTTTAACTTGTAAGTTTCCAGTGTATTTGGAGTTCTTATAGCAGTCAGATGTAAGTTAACTGGTCAGGATATACGGTTAGAATTCCAGTATAAAAGGACTTTATTTAACATTGGCTGAGCCAGGCCAGTGAACCGTTCCTGTTTAAAGAAAATTGGTTGGTGCGCCCAGGACAAGCGGCACTCTACGCAGAGGTACCGTTCCAGGAGGAGGACTACACTGGGGCTTCACAACTGGTCATCGTGAGGTGGTGAGATGGAAGTAATTAATATTTTGCAGATAATTGCACAATAGAATATGTGTGCAGAGGTAATTTGAGTGCATTAGAATTGCTTAATGATTTGTTAAAGCAGTTTGAGGATGCTGTTCATAAAATAAGAAAATCTATGATACATAAGAAACAGAAGTATAATAGTAATTTAGCAAAGCTTGTATTACAGTACAAATGTGCTTTAGAAAAGTTAGAGATTCCACCTGTGTCTAATATTAGCTCAGAAAATGTTAGGCCTGTAAAATGTAATTGTGCTACTGAAGTTAAGACCGAGTTTTGCAATGGTGAAATTGTAGATTGCCTGGAAGATCCCATAGTGCAAATACATACAGTATTGAAACAGGCAAACAAAATGGAGGAGGAAAGATTCAAACGCAATGCATGCCAAGCCATTAATACAGTAACAAATGCAGACAGTGCAGAATGCATTCCAGTGTGCTCAGATAGATTAGCAAGTCCAAACAGTAACAGCCCAGAGCCCAGAGGGATGAATGTACAGGTCCCCTCTATTCAGGTAATTACAGCAGAGAACCCTTTTAAGAAATATGCCAGAAAGATCAAAGTCCTTATTCCTCCTTTTGACCCAAGTGTCCATATGCTGGTAAATCTGGTCACCTTTGAACAGTATGTGGCTCAATATAGCCTTGATGATCAAACTGCTTGCCAGCTACTTAAGATATGGTTACCCCCACATTATAGCAAATCATTACATCTGCTACAGCAAGATGGAGTATGGGCTGACCAAGCACAGCGCAGTAATCAGGTTTTACAGTTGTCAGGTGTGGACATTATAGATACATCGTTCTTAAATACTATTGTGCCCCAACCAAATGAGGATCCATTTGCTTTTTGTTCCAAATTCCATAGTATTTACTGTAAAGCCACACATAGACCTGACTTAGATATAGGGGATCCCAGGATGCTACGAATATTTGCTGGGAAATACAAAGGCATGGACTTTAAAAAATAGGTATATACTAGGCAATGCACGCAGCTTTTCAGAATTTTTAATTTCTTTAGAAGACTGGAGAAGGGATACTGCTGCTACAGCAAAATCTGTGTTTGTCCCCATTACTACTAATGCCTTAGGTTACCATACAGCCTCAAATCCAACTAATTGTGGCCATGTTTGCTTTACTTGTGGGAAAGTAGGTCATAAGACAAAGTATTGTTGGTACAGGACATGTGGAACAGGTCAGGAATATGCTATGGGATATCACGGCAAAGTGGGGCACTGGAACCAAAATAAATAGCCTTATGAGACTAAAAGAAAATCTTTCAAATATGAAGGGCATAGGAGATATTCTTTGGATCCTAACTTGGAGAGCTGTTTGTATACAGAACAAAATGGTTGGTTATAGGAATTTTGAGATGCCATGTTTGAAATTTGTGAAATGAACCTAATTTTTCATTTGTTTTTTTCTTGCAGGGAAGTAATACTCATTTTAATCTGCATTGGGAGTATCAACATATTAGTATGAAATATTGGCAATCTCTAAATTATGTTATATAAGTTACTAAAACCAAGTGGTACCATTCTGAGGTCATAGGACAATTGTTTGTAAACAATTTAATTTTAGTTGTTAGAGTTTCAGTTTGTTCATTTAAATTGTGTTTGATTCTCTTATGTTTAACTAGATTTTATTCACTTGCATTAATTTTGTTTATTTTTGTAGGAACATTCCTTTTTTTTTTACTCCCTCAAAAACTTATTCTAGGGTTTAAACAAGACATTTTTTTTTTGTGCCTTGACTTGTGTTTTGTGTTTTTTTTTTTTTTATTATAGGTTTATTTATTTTTTTTAGTTTGTTTTGAACCAGTGTATGTATGGCACCTATGTTTTTTTTTTAAACAAATTTTTTTTTTCACTCCGAATTTTCTGTGTGAGTGAGCATATATGTGATATTTTGGGTGTCGGATTTTGTTTTATATATACGTTTTTTTTTTTTTTCTGAACAAAGTTTTTTTTTTTAATTTTTATTTCTGTTTTTTTTTTTTTTTTTTTTTTTCAAACACTGATTTTCTTAACAAAAGAACAGCTGGGAGAAAGATGTCCCCAGGATGTTGAATGCCCTGTAACAATAGCTATCTATGGTCAGTAGGAGGTGTTTGCCTTTGGCTAAAACGTTAACTTCAAAGCAGGATTATTTACTTTTTGTTAACATTCAGATGCAGTCACTCACAGTAAACAGATAGCAGAACCCTGATGGCCTTGATTTCTTTTGTTTTTAAGTACTAACGGAAACACCTAGATAATAAAGACGTAAAATCAACCTTCTTAGTACATGCTAATATTTTACTTGCCTATGCAGATGCTGCTTGGCATTGAGCACTGTACTCCCAAATCCCTTTCAATATCTGATACCCCTAGATTTGCTCCATTAAGATTATAAATCGCATGGCTATTTTTCTTTCCCAGATGCATAACTTTACATTTATTCGTATTAAATCTCATCTGCCACTTAGATGCTTATACCTCTAATTTATGCAAATCCCTTTGGAGGGAAAGTACATCATTTTCTGATTTAATTACCTTGCACAACTTTATGTCATCAGCAAAAATGGAAACACCACACTCCAATCCCACTTCCAAGTCATTAATAAATATATTAAAAAGGAGGAGCCCTAATACTGAACACTGAGGAACCCACTTACCACATTAGTCCAATACGAGTATGTTCTATTTACCACAACCTTTTGCTTCCTGTCTTTTAGCCAGCTCTCAATCCATAAGCAAATATTTTTGGCAATTCCTGTATCCCTTAGTTTGCTCAACAGTCTACCATGTGGCACTGTATCAAAAGCCTTTGCAAAATCCAAATAGACTACATCCACTGGTTTGCCTTGATCCAGGTTCCTACTAACCTCTTCATAGAAACTAATTAGGTTTGTTTGACATGACCTATCCTTCATAAATCCATGTTGGCTCCTACTTATAATCCTGTTTGAATAGACATATTCTTGTTTATTATCCCTTATTAACCCTTCTAAAAGCTTTCCCACTACCAAAATGAGACTCACTGTTCTATAATTCCCCGGATTTGCTCTTGATCCCTTTTTAAATATAGGTATCACCTCTGCCTTTCTCCGGTCATCTAGTAGAGACCCTGTGTTGAGTGAATCTTGAAAAATTAGATATAAAGGTTTTGCTATTACAGAGCCCAGTTCCCTCAGTACCCTTGGATGTATTCCATCAGGACCCGGGGCTTTACTAACATTTATTTTTCCCAGCCTCTTTTGGATTTCAACCTGCGTTAACCAGTTATTTGGTGAAGGTAATGTAGCCCCATTATGTGGCAGTGACCCAACCACTGGTACCTCCCTTTTGTATACCGAAGAAAATAAGTATTTAGCTCATCTGCCTTCTCCTGGCCACTAATTATCAGAAGGCCTGTGTCACATTGTAATGTTCCTATAGCTTCCTTCCTGGCCTTCTTCCCATTAATATTCAGAATTTAAAAAATATTTTAGGGTTAGTCTTACTCTCCTTTGCATTTAACTTTTTATTGTCTAATAGTCCATTTGCAAGACTTGTTGATTTCCTTGTACATAAGTAAAGCAGTCTCTGTCCCCTCTTATTTGTATAATTTAAATGCTTGTTTTTTACTCCTCATCTATTTATCTGTAATTCATTGGTAAGCCAGATGGGTTGTGATTTACTCCTTCTACTTTTATTTCCACACAGTATATGGTGATAAGTATGTTTATTTAGTAAGGATTTGAATGTTCTCCATTTATGTTCAGTGTTTTTACCTGTCAGTTCTCTGTCCCAGTTCTCTGTCCCAGTGTTTTTTTTTATGTATTTGTGAATATTAAACATATGGTTGTATAAATGTATATGGGTAAGGAGGATATATAGTGGTCTTTATCTGACCGCATGCTCTTTTATTTCCTTGCAAATATATTAAACCAATTATAATTACACTGACACACATTGCTGGTTAGAGATATGAACTTATTGTAAACTGACAAATAGTTGATATGCCATGTTACATCTGGACTTTTTTTCTATGGATTTATCAATGGGTATCTAAATTGATTCTGTTTAAGACTGTTGATGTACCATAGTTTTAAATAATGCTCTGACATTTTTTCTTATTTATATTTAAAATAATACTTGGCATAAATGTGTTGATATTAATTTAAATTATCTGTGATGATCCTCTGAAGAGTGGTCTCTCTGGTGTTTTTACTCTCTATCATATTTGAAGCCTTGACTCACCTTTTGTTTGGAAACTGTGTACAATGACCTGATTAGTCTGGTGAGCCTTCTCAGAATTCCTAATCTGGCCCATGCTGCTATCTGCCGCTCTCCTCTGTTTCATGTTGTTAATTAGGTCAAAGTGGAAATTAAACTCAATGGTAAGGCGGTGTAGTTTGTGGAAACAAAATATATTCTTTGGGTCACAGATTACTGGTTTGAAGTGATGAGCAAGGGTGACTGGTATTGTTCAGTTTAGGCAAGAAGATCCCCCAGTCTTTTATCTAGTAACAAAGCAAATCCATTTTTATTGTGACTCTTCCATAGTGTCTCATATGATCAGCTTTGGATGCAATTACCTTCCTGCTTCAGTCAGACCCCACTAAGATGCAAACCAGAGAAGAAAATAACAATAAAAAACTAATTAAAATTGGTGTAAGCTTGGAAAGATGTAAATTTTTAATGAGCATTAGGAAAACATAGAAATTGAAATGGTCGTCAAAAGCTCTCCAAACCTTTGCGGTTTAGTAAATCTGGCCAATATTCTAATACACCTATTCAGGGCAGATGTTTAATTAAATGTCATGTCATACCTTTTAATTAATATTCCTATACTTTTAATTGTCCAAAATGGAACTGACAAATGAATGATAACATCAAATATCAAATAGGCAAATACTTCTGACAATATAGCAATCTGTTTTCTTATTACAGTGACTTAATGTTCCCCTATTTTCTCTTGTATATGTTCCATGTGAGATCCTCACACAAAACACAGTTTCCATACAATTTACTTTGGTCTCCTGACATGTTTTGCTTCTATTCCAGTTAGACATATAAATTAGTACAATCCCCAAACTTAGATAATGTAACAGTAAAGGATTATGATAAATAATGTTATGTTTTACTTATTGATTGTATGATTCGAAATAAAAAAATATCCTTTCTAAAGAAATATTGAAAACTTTTATTATTGGTATTGTTATGGAATTTTGCATGAATTCTCAATCATGTGGTAAATGTACATGTGGTTTAAATTACTGCACAGTTTAAATTAGTTTGTACAAGAAATGCTGATTGAGACATATTCATATTTGCCCTGCCACAAGATCACTTGTTCTCAGTTTTTTGCATGCAGTTAATTTATTGCATCAATATGCAATCATTCCCTAAGAGAGAATTCATTTTTCATATATATGTCTATAGTGTGGCTAAATGAATCTTGCCAAAGTGGACAACTGAACAAGCAAAATAAAATAAGATATATTGAAATGCAGCAAAATGAAATACAAACTTAATCATTTCCAAATGATTCCTGAAAGCATTTGGATATATTTTTCTTACACAAAACATTTTGCTTTGTTAGAATGTTATGCTTACTTCCAGTAAGCTTGCTCTTTAAGCTGTAACAATGTGGTCTGAGCAACTGAGGAACATCCAGTTCTCATTTCCTTCATAAAAAGTAAACCCCTGACAGTTGCTATAAAGATGGAATAGAGACCACAATTTAGTGTGAACCTGGCACCCGTGTAAAGTATACAAATGTTTGCTGTTAGAAATAATGACGAGATATATGATATGCTTTGGACTCAAAGTCTGAATGGCTGCTGTAAAATTTTCCCAGAATCCCTTAAGGTGGAATTTCGTCATTCACACCACAGTTCCAACTGCTTGGACAAGAAGCTGTTCAACGTTTAGTAACATGAAGCAGCAGGTGAGCTTATAGCTAAACTTACATATAATTATGTATATATATATCATTATGTATGGTTATCTGAGTGTCATGAAAACATCGCCCTACTGACAGCATTTTCAACCATTGACTCTACCCTGATAAATAACTCATTAGGAGAAAAAGAGCCGGGGCCATTCCCAAAAAGCCCAGCTAGTCATTTATTTTTTTAATTGGTCTTATTGCAATTCTTGAATTTTTTAGTAAATATATACAGCCTTATTAAATTGTGATGCAGCCAATTGAAAAGGGCCCTATATAAGCACATAGCATATTTTTTACAGAAGTTTTTAGTTACTGAAGACCTTGCTTTTGGATAGAAGTTCACTAACTAAACACTTATCTAAAAAATATACTGTATGCTATGTGCTTATATAGAGCCCTATTCCATTGGCCGAATCTCAATTTAATAAGGCTGATAACCTCCAATGAAGATAACTATGGTAAATTCATGTGCATGAATGTGCATTCAAATAGAATAGGTGGTACAAAATATAATAGTATATGAGTATGTACAAATCAAACTGTTGGGACAGTTTGGGTGAAACATGTTAATTCTTGGCAAGTGACTTACTGTTAATGACATTTGTGTTTACCACTTTGTAATTGAGAGCTCCTCAATAGAATTCAGTTCCTGAGTAGTTCTGACATTCATTTGTAGACAGAGCACATGATCTTGTGCTCATTGATCTCAATGGCATATGCTAATTTGACATTACATGCAGCATCTATTAGCAATTTATTTGGCTCTACCGAAATTGTAACATGCTATTTGGCACTATAATACTTGTCAAAGACTGGACACAGTGGGCCCGATTCAATTGCCCAATTCATAAATGTATCCACACTTAAAATCACTATTAATATTGCTACATATTCAGCAAATATTACTTATTGGCACTAATGAATTCTTAAATCTATGGAATGCATATAAACATTTATAAAACAAACAAACACTCAAAGCCAAATGTATGGGTTCAAGGCATTTGCAAGTAGCTAATTAAATAAGGCTACTTATCTTCCCACTCTCTACTACAGCTTTCACTCCTCAAATATCTCTCATTGTTGAAAATGTCATCATCACTCCCACCTCCCAGGCCCGCTGTCTTGGGATTCTACTGGACCTTGCCCTCTCTTTTATTCCTCACATACAGTCAATAGCAAAATATTGGCAGTTTCAGCTAAAAAACATCTCCAAACTACAACGCTATCTTACACAAGACACATATAAAATTCAAATTCATTCTCAAATCAAAACTCCACTCGACTATTGCCATTCTCTCCCTGCTGGCCTCCTCATCTCTCGTCCGTCTCTACTTCAATCCATAATGAACACCACCGCTAGACTCAATCAAATTTCAAATTATGACCCTAACAACCCCCTTATATCTCTAACTTGTTTCAAAATACTCACCCAAACACCCTCTTCATTCTGCTAATGGACTTCTTCTTTCCTCCTCTCTCACCACCCATTTCCACTCCTGCCTTCAAGACTTCTCTCTGGAACTCCTTGCCTCGCTCCACTAGACTATCTTCCTGCCTCAAAGACTTTAATAAATCACCTAAAAAAAGCTTATCACCTTCAGCCTTAACATGCACAACTGCAAACTCAACAGTTTAATATAACTCAAAGTCTACTGTGCAACACACAGACACCTGCACCTGACTGAAACAATTGCTTTCACACTGGTTCTTGCATCTATCACCCTCTTGTATCACACCCAAACCCTTTAGATTGTAAATTTGCAAGTTTTCAATCTTGTGTCGTTGCTTTGGAAACAAGCACTATGTATGTTGGATTTTAAGCTCAAAAACAGGGTCCTCCATTCTTTGCAATGTGTTAATTTTGTTTTTGATATGTACTTAACCCCTGTATAGCGCTACAGAATATTTTGAGGAGTTACAAAGTAAAGGTACTAATATTATTAATAATAAAGAAATATGTTACTACATATTGAAAATTATGTTTCCCAAAGAGAGAAAACACTGACAAAGAGGAATTTTAATGTTCCCTCTTGCTTGTATTTTGCATTTAATAGTACTGTGTGTTCTAAGAGCTGTTTCTTATGCTGTATAGAGTATTGAGAGTTCTGAAAGAATTTTTATACTTTTAATTAATTGCTATCTCAGCAATAAACAAATATCTGAGCAAACACTCTAATTAACTACAGGCATGCCTTAACTAGTTCTGTGGCAGCTAATTACTGACCCACCCTTCTCTTCAAATGCCCCACCCCACGGACCTTTAGTACACTATTTTGCACCTTCTTTCTGTCTGAACAATAGAAAAATACATCTCCCAAGGTTTTATATAGTACAGTATACAATACCTTGAAATTTGCAACAGTTACAGAGTGATTCAATCGAACAAGTCCACAATTTAAGGGACAAAGCCTCAAAACAGTAAACCCTGCTTTTGTATGTAATGCTTCCAGGTATCCGATCAGATGAAGCATGTCAAACTCAAGCAGGCCCGGAATTTCCGATCCTGTCACAGCCCAATTTATCAGTAGGAACCGGATAACGCTAATGAACGCTGCAGGAAACAACTTTAAAAGTCTACAAGGCAGACCCTGAAGGAATGGATCGAGTCAGCAGCAGTAGTGGGCCTTCCAGGACAGCTGAACATGTTTTTTCAAGAACCATGCAATGTGAGTATCATATACACCATCACACCCTCACATGCACACACATGGACCCCATACACATAGATAATTACATACAATAGCACTGTAAGCTCTCTGGATATGACTACAGATATATGGAGTAGCAGTAACCATGTAAATCCAGGAAGCAAACATATCATTCTCATAATTGATATTAATGAAATGTCTGTCCAATACCTGCAGTTAAAACTGATTGACATTCAAAAGAAAGTACATGTATGGGTGTGCACACTGCAGCATATGTGGATACAGACTTTGACAGACTGCAGATGCATGTCATGTACTAGCCTAACTTGGACCATGTCTCATCTACATGTTAACAACCATTGCTGAGAATTGGTCACAGATTGGTCAGTCTCAGACACTGCACAGCAGATGCAGCTGAGGATGTAATGAACTGCGGATGGCACACTGCAGCAGGATTACATATATTGATATGAGCCCTGATCCACAATACTTATGATACAGGTCAATGTTTATCTGTATAAAACAATCACCACAGACAATTACAAGTGACCATGATGTCAGGGATATGGAAACACACAGCAAACAATTGTTTAGAGAATCACAACTCAAACACTATTGTCCTCTCATTTCAGTACACAGGAGACCTAGCCCGCCTTCAGAGACACAGGTGGTGGCTCCACATAAGGAGGAACCACATCCACCATTGAAGTCATGGTTGAGGAAGGCGAAAACATTCCACAGCGCCCAGGACCGTCACAGGAAGCTGGCCCATCAGCAGCAAGATGGCAACCCATATCACCAGTGTTGGGATCACCCCCTGGGCCCTCACATGCATCATAGTGACGTTCAGAGCCTTTTCAGCCATCTTCACCTCAAACTAACATGTTTTGGAGGCAGCAACCACTGCCACCTCAACAGATGTCCACCTCCTCCAATCCCATGGATGCCATGGCGGGACCCCAACTCTCCTCCACTCCCAACCTGGGCTCAACCAACATGGGCTCACCCAACATGGGCTACAACATTGCCATTGCCGACACCATCACCACGGCTGACACTATTGCCACGGCTGACACCAACACCATGGCCGACACCAACACTGTCGCCATGGCTGACACCAACACCATCGACACCGGCACCTCTGTCATCACCATCCCCACTGGTACCACAGCCCATCAAAAGGCCTGACATGTCCAGTGACAGACCCCACAACCTCTCACAAGACACTTTGAGGGAGCTCATGCACAAGATTTAGAGGGAGGATGAAGCCTTTAGTTAAACAGGCTCCACCACCATTGCATCCAGAGCTGGTGGCCTCCTCATCTCACACCTTACTGCCAACGCCAGCTCCTACACAGCCACGCTAGGTGGACACACCTCTCACTCCAATACCTCCTCAACATGGCAGAGGGAGGAGGCGCTTAGGCATGGAAGGTGGGGGGCCTGGTGCTGAGAAAGAGGAGGTATATGACAACATCCTCCAAGTCCTCCTCATCAACACTTCACAATGAATATTAATTAATTAAAAATGTTGACATACTATTAACTGGATTCAGAGTATGTACACGTATAGTTATGTTTAATATTTCTGCAATTGGTTTTCAATGTGGATTGCAGTTGAGATAACGGTTTGAAGTCAATCCAAATAGTGTTCTGATTGATATATTGTTCTTGTCTCTGAGGACTTAATAGCCCAATCTCATAACCATGAAGGCATGTTCCTCAACTTCCTCTTTCTGTTTTCCAGATTCTGATCATCTATTTGGAATTATTCCTTAATATATGAAAACACACTGTGTGTGGAATTGATTTGTATGACATTAGCCATGATTTATTGCATCTGTTTAATTGAGCAGATGATAACCAAAAGTAAGTGCAATTCACATTACTAGTTACTTCGATTAAATGGAGTGATTTCTGATGATCCTTTTTTTTATCAGATTCCGGTTGCAGTGGTGTAGTGACCACATGTGACCCTGGTAGCTGCGATGCATCATTATTATTCTAGACTATGACATTGACATACCCCCTTTGGATATCCCCTTTTTCCAAAAAGCCTTTTGCCCTTCTGGGATCTGCCCACACTACACCCATGGTATTAATGCACAGTACATTTCTGAGTGTGCTCTGTGTATGAAATATCACTGTGTCAGTGTGTTTTTAATGGTTGGGGTTTTGTGACATTCACATATATCACATTTGAGTCACATTCCTATATCTGTAAAGTATTGAGCCCTAGTTACTATGCAATAGATTAATACATATATTAATAATATAGGGTTAATACACATGAGACGTCCAATTTTTGATACTGTGGAGTATCAACATTCCCCTGAAGGGCTGATAACAATATGATAGGTGATAACTGATTTATAGCAAAACACTTGATGTGATTTCACCTAATGATAATGGGTATACATCTTGGCACATGACCACCAGCAATGGCATGGGACTTTCCGGGATGGGCATAGCAGAGATTGTCCCTGATGGAGGTGAGTTGGCTGTAGCACTATGTGCCTCTGCACAGCCTCCATATGTGTTTACGGCCCTTCCTGATGGGTTAGAGTAGATTAGTGTGGTGTATGTTCCCCTGGTATTTGATATATGTGATGTGGTGGTGTAATTTGGCCACTATTTATTTTCTCAATCTAGATCTGATGAGTGAGATGTATTTAAGATAATGTTTGTTTTTTTAGGGCCATGTTAGAGCCTCTGTGAGTGAGAAAGGGATAATATGGCAGGCAGTTTCATGTTTTTGTGTTGTAATTTAAAGTAGTGTGTCTTTAATTGCTTTATGCATTTTGCAGCCACACTTTTCATATTGGCATATGCATGACCATTCCAACATATAAGAATGTTTTTTTTTAAGGCCTATTTGTTTTTTGGGAATTGTTGTGCAATAAATTCTAATGCATTCCATTGCTTTCATCATATTCCATAGTACAGTGGTGTGTTTTAATTGTCTTTTGAAGTGTTACAAACTAGTCTGTAAACCCTTTGCGAGTCATATTTGGAACCCATAATATATTTGGCTACATTTGCCATTTCGCGAGTTTGAAGGCAATTGCTTCCTTATGGAATTGGAGTAATTGAAAAGCAATTTGCAATATTAGCTATTGTGACATTTGTGGACTTGAAAGATCAAAAGGCTTAGATGGGATGGAGTTACGATTTTGACAACCAAAGAGATTTTCAGCCTGTAACCCGCAAATCATCAGGCTACATTATGGGCTCCAGTAACTAACACTTGCTCAATTGAATAGGGACCCCAGTCTCTTACAATACTTACAATACCATGCTTTTTACAGTCTTGCAGATTCCCACTCTGTGTTCCATACATATTCTTCTCCCCCAATACAGCTTATCTCCATTGGACTTGCCTCACTTCTATGCAGCTTTCTTTAGAAGAAATACAGTGCACCTCTCCCCTTTCTCAAGATGACTACAGGCATTTATAGCACTTTCTGTCTGATTTGAGGTACACTTACAAATTGTGTTAAATCTCAATTAACACCTTCACTCCTGGACTGGAGATAGTGCTTTGCTCAGTCGCAGGCTAACATAGATTCCTTCTAGTTACAGTATGCACCCTCAGATAATAATTTTCGCCACCTCCACCTGAGAAAGAAAATGCCTCTCTAAGATAAAAACCTTGTGAATTCTATCTGGCTTTATGCATGCAGTGTTATTGTACAATCTTAAGTATCACTGATAGTATCATGCTACAAAAACACCTTTCAATTTCTCAGCAGTACAGCTGTCATGGTACTATAGATCGACTCTTATCTCACAGGTTATGAGGTATATAGTTCGCACCAACCACCACAAAACCGTCTGGTTGTCCTCAGGCTCGAGTCTTCAATCACCTCTGTTAATTTTGGGATATTATCCCCTTTCCTATAGTCAGTTATCAGGGCGTAGATATAACTTGCTTGTGCATGTATGTACATCTACCTATGTTTCTATCTATCTATCTATCTATCTATCTATGTGCACATATGCACGTATTGTGCACACTGCAAATTGAGAAATACTTGATTTAGGTATTACATTTTGCTCTCCTCCGTACTCTTTCTCTTCTACAATATTACCAACTCATGTATATCTTGTTCCTTATATACTTATCTCCCATTTTCATTCTCTGCTCCACCCATTCTTTGGGTTCCTTCTACAGACCTCCTTTTAGTCTCTCATCAATGTCTGTAATTTACCCTGCTGTCCAGAACCGTCTGCTCTGACAACTGTTGTCCAATTGCAGCATACTCGTGCTTTATAGCCTCCACATTTTCCACTCCCAACCCCCATTGCATCTGTCTCCTTTGGTACTGCATCTCTATGGGCTGGATGGCTGCTTGTTCTCCCTCGCCTGTAAGGTCATCTAGTCCTTGACCACTCTGCTAAATCCTCCCATTGTTCTGTAGTTATGAGCGCCTGCACTTGCTTGGTGATTGTTTTTTGTTTACATGTACATCTCCGATTAACCGCTTTACCTACATATTGCTCAAACTTGTTCATGGAAGGTCTGTAATTCTGTGCTCATTGTTTGTATAGACGCTGACAATTCCTACAGTGCTTGAAAAATAATCCATCCCACAGTAGCCCCACACCGCCTGTCTGCCTTCAAAAGATTAGATAATTTTAAATTAACTGCTGCATCCCCGGGATTAGCAAGTTAAAATCCAGCTGACTTTTTCAGGCATTCCTTAGCTATGGGTTTTCATAGTCCCCCTCCATCACCCATAAAGGCATCTGCTTAGGACAGTCAGGCTTCTTGTTTACAATTTTAAATAGCAGAAACATGATTAGTCAACATTGAGTAGACACAACTAAACAAAATCCTGCAGACTATGTCAAATATAGCAATGTATTGAGGTGTTTACCAAAACTCTCACCCACTGAGTTCCTTTTGGCTTGTGGTGTATGTATCCAACTGTGACAGATCAAACACAACAGTAAAAATCATCATATAGCAATGCTTATTATATGTAGCTTTTGATGTGCAATCACACAAGGCAGAGGGATCCTACTAAATCAATTAGCTCAGCTGAATAGCAAGAGAGAGAGAGAGAGAGAGAGGCGCAGTGTCTGGCAGAATTTGTTTAAGGATAAAGTTTATGTCTGATAAGGTCCCAAGTTAGGGCGGTAAATATTGCACAAATTTTGTTAAATAAACATGCCTCGGTTTTGGATTTCTGGTAGCAGCCGCAGCAAGCAACTGCATGCTACATCCCGAGCGCTGCTGGGTTCTGGAGTGAGCTTGGAGGATGCTTTGGTCTGTAAAGGATACTGTGTGTACACTGGTGTAGGGTAAGACTGGAGGTTGGTGAGGAGTAAAGAGAGGACCAAGGGCCCTTGGGTGCAGACAATGTGCGTGCTGCTCCTGTGTGGTCCTTTAGGTGAAACTTCAGATCATGCATATGGCGTCACAGCACCTTGAAACTTGGAAGCCAGTGAGAGAGGCAAGACTAAATGGAGATGATAACTGCATATAGCCAAGACAAAATGCATGTAATTTGCTCTAAAGGAAGGCATGTTCTTACACTCCTGAGATAGTTTATGAGAGGAATGATGCTAACATTGCTGAGTTGACAGCTTAAATGGGCAATAGGCTGTAACAGACACTGTAACAATGGTCGGGGTGTTGCCATTAAATGGACATATTATATTTATGTTGAAGAGCCCACCGGAGAAAGACAATGCTGCTTAACACAAGTAGTGAATAATAGAAGTAAATAACAAGGAAGCACTGAAACAGTATTTGTTGTTGAAAAATATACTATTGATTGGATTATAGCTATAGTTGTCTAAATTACTGTGCATGTGTATTTTCATTGGGGTGAAAAAGGTCACAATATACACAATGAAACATTTGAAATATATGTTGTGAGCAGTATAGCCTCTCTTTATTGGTTGCAGAAGTGCTTTAAAAAACTAGTCTGTCTGATTGATAAATGTACATAATAAGGATCCTTTGAAACAATATTTGAGTAATTTAAATGGCAAATAGTTGGTTTTGAATGGATGGCACAACTAGTTGAGTGAGACTGGAGGCTAATGGAAAATAAGAAGGAGTACAGGAATCCTAAACCCAGCGGTGGCTGGTGACTTTCCAAGTTGGTGGAACGGAAGACAGAGACCTGGCCCCTCCCCTTACATTGACTCCACCCAACAGTATAAACCCCTCCCTTTCACAACATGTTACCTGTCTAGGCGCTGCCCAGTGACTTCATCAACCTATTTGTTTTTTTTTCCTGTCACTTTACTTACTTATTATCTTGATGAGGTTGAGATGGTGCTGGTTCTGCTCATTCTTATGCTGGGAAGTGTCTCCATTTTCTTGATGACATGAAATAATTAAATAGAAGACATAAAATACATGTTAGATCAGGATGTGTGGCCGTGGCAGCTTGTAGAAATAGACAAAAGTGATCCCATAGAGAGACACAGGGATGAAGATAGAGAGAGAGGGGGATTGAGAGAGAATGATAGAAAGGGAAAGAGAGGGACTGAGAGAGAGAGAGAGAATGGGATAGAGAAGGAGAGGGAAAGAGAGAAAACTGGATAGAGAGAGAGAGGAGGGTATATAGAGAGAGGAAGGGACAGAGAGAGAGAGAGAGAGAGAGGAATATAGAGTTAGAGAGATAGATCCTATGCCTCTTCTTCTATCCCTCTCTCTCCATGTTTCTCCAACTCTTCTTCTATTCATCTCTCTATTCCTCCTTCTTTCTCTTTCTAAAACTCTCTCTCCCTAAATATTCCTCTCTATATAGATAGATAGATAGATAGATAGATAGACAGATAGATAGATAGATCATTTAGAGCTTTTAGCTTGAAGCAAAGCCCAGGATGGATTATGCAAAGCCTTTGTGTACATATTTGAATGTCCCTGCCCAAGTTCCCAGAATGCAGTTGAATAACTGTATTTTTTGAAAACCTGAGCAGGAAATATTTTTTTTAAATTTATTTTAGACATTCAAATGTAAACACAAATGTACTATTTATTTACTGTACTACTGTAATGTGGATGGATATATATATATATATATCACATATATAGTTGTCAGCAATACGGGTTGTTGCTAGCGATTGCGGGCTCGATAGGCGAGCCCGCCGCAGTAGCTGGCAAGGGGCGCCAAAGGCGCTCCTTGTGCTGGTGGAGATGAGTGCCGTGGGTGCTCATCCCTACGACCCCGTACAACTTAGGCAGGGAGCGCCGAAGGCGCTCACTGCGCTAGTGGAGATGAGCCCCATAGGCCCTCATCTATACGACCCTGCACGACTTAGGCAGTGAACGCCAAAGGCGATCACTGCACTGGTGGAGATGAGCAACATAGGTGCTCATCCCTATGACCTGCGGAACTACACATCAACACAAAACTCAATTACACGATTCAAAATACGAGAACCGTAGAAGTTTGAAAAAAATTGCATTAAAAAATTACGCCCCGTAACACTTCCAACAAGGAAAGCCAGATTTACACACAAAAAATACGACCTGTGGCACTTAGAAAAAAATACAAAGACTAGGTCCAAAAAATACGTACTTAATGGCCGAACCGCACAAATATAAAAACATAAACAGCGCCAAAATTAACAAAAATACAAAAACATCACTCACAGCACGGAAGGACGCCACGACGTCTGGGAGTCAGGTTGCACGGAAATTAAACCACAATTTGCCGCGTTTCCACACACGAAAATAGCCTAAGCGACAAAAAAAATGGCGGCAGAAAAAAAAAATAAAGAGGCTACACGACCAATAAACACGCAAAAATCCGCCAGACACATAAGACTTCTACACAAGACCGTACAGGGAACAAAATACACTATTAGGGATGATGCTAATTGCTCCACAACCGCCTAACACATAGACAATCGCCGCCATTTAACAACACTAACTTGCAACTAATAACATTACCAATCTAAAATGCAGAATTACATACCTAAAGAAACGCTTTGCGCTCGTTCATGCAGCCTACTTATTCTACACAGGCTACACGACCAATACACACACAAAAAAACGCCAGACACATAAGTCTTTTACATAAGCCGGTGCGAGGTATAAAATAGACTATTAGGGAGGACGCAAAATGATTCGCACTTGCGTAACACATACACAATAGCAGCCATTTTACAACACTAACTTGCAACTAATAACATTACCATTACAAATTGCAGACTTACACAGCTAAACAAACAAACAGTTTGCCCTCGCGCACGCAGCCTATTTACACACTTCACACATTGCTGACACTTACACCTTAGCTCAGCAAGAGTGCAAATGTACATTGTATGCTGCAGGAACATCAAAAAAGATTGTTAGCTCTACAGGATATTACTTGCTGCATATATTAATTACAAATAGGTAAAGTATATTAATTTATGATTTTATTAATTCATTCATTATTAATACAAAATACATATAGAGAACAAAAAAAAAGGACCAGACGACATGATCAAAATAAACGCCGAAGGCGTTCATTGTTTGGCTCACAATGAGCGCCAAGGGTGCTCAGAGGACCAAAAGTACACCAGGGGAGAGGCTCGCAATGAGTGTCAAAAGGCGATCAGCACGGACCTTGCAATGAGGCCCGAAGGGGCTCTGATAACCAAAAATACACCAGAGAGGCTCTCAATGAGCGCCAAAGGTACTCAGACGACCAAAACACTTACTTTATGTGGCAAACAGCATTACCTGCCTTACAATTTTATTGCTGTCCATTTGTGACGGGTAATTCGCTAGTATATATATATATATATATATATATATATACAGTATATATACAGTATACACACACACATGTATTTTTTACACTAAATACAAACTTTTTTTTTCAGACACAGTGAGAGAGAATAAGAGAGACACAGAGAACAAGAAACAGAGAGAATAAGAGACAGAGACTGTACTCACCCAGTCTTGAACAGCTCTCTCAGCATAGTAGCTCTCACTGAACTACATCTCCCAGTATGCACTGCATACAGTCCTAAATGGCTGGTACAGAGAGAGGAGCTGTCCCTGCAGGATCCAGGAGTTTTCCCTCCTGGCCATTCTGATTGGGTGATGCTGCGTATGACAGGCTCAGTGCTGTAGTTTAGAGCACAGATCTGTCAAGGCAGCATTTTGACTGTTTTTAAATGTTCCCATGTACCCTGACCAGTAATACTAGGCAAGTCACCAGCTGGGGGATAGATATGATAAGTCAGTGTCTGCTGCACAACGGGTATTGTAATTTAAAGTGACAGCAGAAGATATTAAAAAAAAATGAAATTGAACATGATATCATTGTTTATTTATTTTGATATTATTTAAATTAAACAATTAAGTAAGTGATGGGGGGATTAAGTCAGTACATTAACTTTGGGAGGGCGGTTGCCCATTTGCCCTTATGCACCAGCTGCCCCTGCCTAAACCTCTCAATTATTGAGACCTGTGCTGCCCCACGCATATGCTTGTAAAAATCTGGATCCCTGTTATTTAATTTACAGGTCCCAAGAGCCAGAGAGAGAGGTAAAATAGGAAGGAATGGAGAATTTAGATATGGTATACCTGTGCAATATGGGGGCAGTCTGCAGAAGAGAGCTGTCATATTGGAGAAAAGCTTACTAAAAATATTCTGATTTGACTAAGGAAATTTGGTTAAGTTGTTTGATTAATAACAGAAATTAGCCAAAACAGTAACAGGATCAATTAGATGTCATGAGCAGCAAATAGTTTTAGTGCATGAGAGGTGAAGAGGAACTGTGATGATGGTCACCAGTAATCTGATTGATGAATGAAGGTTGAAAGATGTTGTTACAACCAAAGATTGTGTATGGTCATGCACAACTCAATTTTCTTCCTCTTGGCCCTGACTATTTGAAATATCACAAATAACACCAAAGACCTCCCCACACCCCATCACCAAGGTTACCGGCCCCCACCCCTGGTTATTAGAATCTCCAACTCAAAATCACTGTTTATTCTTACTTGCTGTTTACAGAAATCACAAAATCAACCATCCCCCCAGTTCTATAGCCAAATAGATGTGATAGAGCCCCTTAAAACAGAATTACTTGTGGGGTGCAGGGGGTCCCATCATGGCCCTAAAATCAGTCATGACATATGTGGGTTAAAAAAGGTCTAAGGACTGACTCAGATCCCAAGTACCGGTGAGAGAGGTAAATGGGAAAAAGTGCTGAATTCAGATATTGTGCACCTGTGTAAAATGGGCATTGTCTGCAGAAGAGAGCTGTGTGTTCATATTGGAGACATGCTTTCCCAAAAGATTTTAATTTGACTTTAAAAATGTGGCTAATGCGATGATGGCCACCAGCAATTTGATTGATTAAGTAAGTAAGAACTATGTTTATAAAAACTGGACTAAGAATTGACATATGGACTCAGACTCTTACCTGTAAAATGTGGTCAATTTATTGTGTTTTTGGTAGAATTAAAGTTATTTTTATATCAAATTTAAACACAATAAAAGATTACAAAAAAAATACTTTTACAGTAGGACCTAGGGAGGGTGTAGCCAGTGAGAGAGGCTTGTTATCCAAGACACTTAAAGAGAACTGTAGCTTTTTGAGACAGGTTTAAAGATCAATTTAGCTGTTCAATAAGTGTGTAAAATGCGAGGGGATTGCTATGCTTTCTGATGCAAGTAATTATACAGAAATCACAAAATAATAATACTGTGGGGGATACAGCTCATTGTATACACAGGCTGTAAAATAGCTTATTTTTACAAACATACACAGATAAAAATCTGGGGGGGGGTATTTGTCCCCCCCCCCCCCCCATCCCCAGTTCCAACACCCATGTATGGGTGGATTAAGTAAATCTAAATTATGTAATTTATATGCCCTTAAACAAGAATGGAAGAGCCTTTTAATGAGATGATGGCTAACATTATGGCCTTTAATGGTGATGTAATTACCATGGAAGGAGATTGTTAATATTGCTCCAATGAAACATCTTGGTAAAGCCAGCAATATAAATTGAATTGTTTTATGATCATAAGGACTCGGGTATCTATAATAAATTGGAAAACAGAATTATTAAAGGGATGATAAGAATTACATGTTATTGATATTTGATGCACTTGGATAGTATGGTTATATGAAAGTTGTATATACTCCATATCACCAATACAGTGCACTCTTATTCCATAACAACTCAAACCAAAAAGGGCAAAATATTTCTGGAATAACCTATTAAACTTAAATTACAAATAAGAAACAATATCTAAATGCCCTATTAGATTACCATAGCAGTTGTATGTTAATGCATTCCAAGTAACACTTTATGAATCTAAGAAAATACAATCCCAGACACATGCTTATCTGGTATAACCTCCTTAAGTATGACTTGTCAGGGAGAGATTTGCATAAATTAGAGAAATGGATGACTAAATGGCAGATGGGGTTGAATACAAATAAATGTAAAGTTGTAAAGTTATGCATCTGGGAAGGAAAAATAGCCATGCAATGTATATTCTTAATGGAGCAAATCTAGGGGTATCAGAAGGAATTTGGGAGTGCTTGTGGACAACCACCTAGGTAACAGTGCTCAATACCAAGTAGCAGCTGCAACGGCAAGTAAAGCATTATCAAGTATTAAGGGTATAGAAGCCATGGAAGAAAATATAATTCTGCCACCATACAAATCCCTAGTATGCCCCGCAACAAAACGAATAAGGGGAATGAAGGGGCTAAGTTATGAAGAAAGACTAACTAAAGGAATCAGAGAGATCTAAAAAGGTTGAACTTGATTGACTAAAGTGTTTTTTCAACCTCAGTTACTATGTAACTATGTAATTATGAAAGTAAGAATATATTAGTATTATGAGAATAATCGCCAAGGATTAGGAAATCATTTATAATCAATCCCAGGGGAGAGAACAAAAGCAAAAGAGAATACAGAGCATGCAGAGAACAACCACATGCATATATCTCTATAGATTATATAAAAAAATATGTAAATAACATATAATAAAGGATGAATACAGTTTTAGTAACTACAAATGTCCTGACAGCTGTATAGCATTGCCAGTTTGCTTTCAGTGCTTGACTGTGATTTTGCTATTGTTTCAGCACATGGACTGATAAAAGCATTGGCTTTTGATTTTTAGGGGTACTCACCAAACTTTATATATCCTATATTTATTCATTTTTTTATTTATTCATTACAATTATTTTGCAACCTCACCCCAGAAGGGTCTGAGTTTCTAGTACCCCGTTCCTGACAGGAATAGAAATATATCTGGCATTGTATGCACATCTTGCTCAATGTTTGCACAAAGTATTCTCTATTATATGGCAGGGTTTATATAGGGCAAATAATAACTAATTTGAAGCCCTCATGTATAAGTAGGTGTCCTCTACACCAAATAGCATTGTGTATAGAAAGTCCTAGTTTAGATTGATATTTACTAGCTAACATGTTTCTTTAACTGTTATTTCTTATTTCCATGCTAGTATTTGTAAGGGTGTGTCAGTTTATGGTATGTGAATAATTCAGTTTACAAACAAGTATATGGTACAATTACTTGAGTATTAAATTGATACATGGGTCGTCTGCATCAATCTTGTAATTTCTAGTTATTACTTCTAGAACCCCTGAAACCCTCCCAAGATAAGCTGCATCAATAATGAGGTTAAAACTGTGACATTAATTATTTTTTAGAATCATTGATTTCTATTCTCACTATTTGTTTTAAATTCCTTTAATGGAAAAAAAATCCTTACATGTATCAATCTATTGCCATATGTCCAACTCCAAAGAAATATATTTCTGCATGTTGTTAAACCAATCCAAATGGGAAAAAAAAAGTTTTACCAGGGTGGTTCTGGTTCTGATTGAGTGTGTTTAGGGTAAGCCATAATGACTCAAGTATTATCACAGGGTTGGGTCAATGAGGCAGCTGCAAGCAGGTTACAACGGAACCTTTACTTCTGTGTAGCCAATGGTGGTAGGACTAATGATGCCATGGGGTGTGGCCAGTGACATCATACCCCAGATTTAGTCCAGCACCCATGGAGGGCTGGCCATGAACTCTGATGAGGCACAGCGGTTGAAGAAAAGCAGTTTTGCTTAGGTAAAAAAAAGTTTTAAATTTTAAATTTTAAAGTAAGAACAAAGCATTACATATTCTTTATTTTAAACTGCATACTGTTTTTAGGAGACTATGCCCAACAACAACAAAAAAATGAGCTTTACTTTAAAATGCATTACAGTGGTCTTTTAAGCAATAAAGTTAAAGAAAGTGACAAATATTTTATTAATTGATATATCACCATTGTAGTCGATTAATATGACCCTAGAAAGATATTGGTAGATCATGCCAGATTTTCATTTTAAATGAATGAAATATTATAACATGTTTATAGTTACTGCAAGCAAAGACAATCTTTATTAACCTTAAAGGGTGATATCTCCAAATCTAATGGTTTAGACAGAAATAAGGCTTCTGATTTGGACATATTAATTAGGGATATATTTAATATGATTCTCTACAAAAAGTAGCAAGTCATCTGGAAACAAACACCCAGCATCCCATGGTCCATTCCACCTTGCTCCCCCATAGCGAGGGCTTCCTACTCTCCAAGAAGGAAAGTAGCAAGGCACTGAGGGAGGACCAGCTGCCAGGATCATGGGAATGGTCCTCTTAGGTGGAGAGAAATTAAGAGACAGGGAGACAGAAGGATAGAGAGGGAGAGAAGAGAGAGAGGAAAGGAGACAGATACATACAGATAGGAGGGAGGAGAGGAAGGGGGGGAGGATTAATATTTACATATTTACATGTATATATATATATATATATATATTTCTTTATTTTTATATATATATATATATATATATATATATATATATATATATATATATATATATACAGAGAGAGAGAGCATAAGGTAGCGTTGGTTGTCCAGTAATCGAGATTATGAGATTATTGCAGTATATAGTGATACCTTTTTTATTGGACAAACATACGAACATATTCATAATTATAGTGACAAGCTTGCAAAAGCAGTATCGCTTGCCAAGTGAGTGTTAGATTTCAGGGTTATCATCTGCCACTACCCTAACCCTAAACTCTAAATCTAACTCTAATCCTAATAATAACCCTGAGAAATTTTACAAAGTCTCGGCTGTGCCACCAATATATAATGTTGCTACTGGTGGGGTGCCCGCACAGGGCACAATGGGGGTGCCCAGAATTTATTTTTGCACTGAGGCCCTGCATGCCCTGCTATGCCACTGCTTGGATTGAATGCCATTAACCATTACAGAGACCATAGGTTGAGAATAAATCTCGGCCAGCTTGTTAAACACCTAGGGCCACATACAATTTGAAGCCTGCAACTCAATCGCATACAGCCAAATGCTATTCAATTCCTCAAGGTTGCAAGTTACTGTCCCAAAGCCTAAACCGTTGACCATGAACTGGTTCGGGGCAGTTCAGGGAGGGAACATGATCAATCAAGCAAGTCCCCAACCTCCCATTTGAAATCAGACAATAGAAAAGGAGACTATTATTATTACGGCAGTAAAACATGGAGGTTACATGTCAATCAATTAGGTTCAGGGGTCCGATATGCGGTCAGACTTGCAAACTCGAAAAATACAGAATCATGAAAATGAATGCCAATAGTGTTCTAGTCCATATGGGTAGCCTGATATGTATTAACTCATTGATACCCGAAATCGGTTTAACCCCAAAATGAAAGATAAAAATAAAATGTATTTCCTGCCGATTTGTGAGCTTGAGACTGTTGCACAATTAATTCTAATGTCCTACATCGCTTTCCTCATTATTTACAGTGCAGTTACTTTTTATTTGCAGTTACAGTGCTACGAATAGGTGTTTAACCTCCTTGCGGGTCCTCTCAAGCACTCATTGGATTTTCTCCTTCAATTGCCATTTACGGGTGTAAAAATATTTGCGGGCTTGGGGAAACTGAGCAATTGAATAGTGATTTGCGATTTTAGCCTTGCGAAAGTGAAAGATCAAAGGCTTCTGGAGGCTGTAAATTGCAAGTTTAACAATCACCATTTTGTCAAGTCTGTAACTCAGAAGCAGTTCCGAGCCCACAAAAAGACGCCAATTGAATAGAAAAGTAGCTTGCAACCTCAATCCGGATCTCCCGAAACCTCAATTGAATGGGGCCTTTATTCAGCAACAACATAAAAAAAAAAAAGGCTGTGACATCCTGACCATTAATTCCTTCATTACAAATAGATTTAGACAGATACTTTTGTTCTGCAATCAGTGCCTTTCTAATATGTATAACAGAACATCTGACAGCTAAACAAATCAATTTGTTCTTTCTGTATTACCTTCTGAATAAGATTCTGAAGGCTATTAGAATGCATTTTAGTAAAGAGCAGTAAGCCTATAAGAACTAATATCTCCATTAACCTTACCTTTCTTTAGAAACACTGTAATAATGGAACCAGAAACATACTTAGAAATAGTCTACCACTTAAGAACCAATGACATAAGTCTAAAATAACTTGTTTGATCTTTTCAAATAATATTCTAGAAACTCAATGAGAAAGCAATCCAGGCTCGGTGATTGTCCTAGTATAAAATATCTGATTGTGTCAGAATTGTCATCATCTGTGATGGGGACATTTAATCTTCCCAATTCAATTACAGCTAGACTAGGAAGAGATACATTGCCAATTTTTTATTGCTTTCTAAATTAATATTTTTTAGTGAATGAAGAAGAAGAATAGTTCAGAAAAAAACATTCATTTTCTTAGAAACAGTTAATCAATTTATCCCAAGCTGAATTGCTATTGCAAAATAATTTATTTTTACTCAGTTACCAGGTGAGCTAACATTTTTGATGATTTATTACCATATCGAGAAAATCTTCTCTGAATGGAGACAATATAAGCCTGTCCCACCTTAAACTGAAAACTGTCTTGCTCTTTCTTTGCATTCCTGTATTCTAACTTATTTGGAAAGAAAATATTTTTCTTAGAACTAATAAATGTCACAGTAAGTTCATTATTCAACACTAACATATTTTACCCATGCTTCTTCTTTTGTTTAATAACAAAGGTAATTACTTTCACTCTCTTAATGATCTTTGAGGCTTGCTAAAATAATCAGTAGACTCCTTGTGCCATAAATTATTATGAGAAAAATATTCCCATATCTCAATTATACAATCCAAAAACTCTACAATCTGATTTTTTTAAGTTAGAAATTTACAGTGGTGCAATTTACAAAACGTATTTGTGAATTTAAATCATAACATAGAGATGCATGAGCAGGTAATGTGATATTTTCTATGTATTATACATTTTTAATGTTATAAATTCTTAAGGTGTGATTCTTGTGACAAGGCCATATCTACCCTTGATTTATGCGAAACAAGGGGAAATGCACCATTTTTGCATACAAGAAATAGCATTATATTATATAAAAAGAAGAAATAAAAAAACTTACTATCATTTAGTGTAGGTTGCTCATTCAAATTGCTATCTATACTCATATGGCTGCTCGATATGCTTTGCTCGCAAATCTGGCTCCTGGAGTGATCCTATGAAAAAAAAAACAAATAAAACATCCTAAGATCTTTACATTTTTTCCCAGCTAAGTATGTACTAGCATCTTTGAGCCCTATGCTAATCACTGAGAATCAATTATGAATGCAGTAGCACCACAGTAAATCCTACATAGCTATGGTAATCCCTATCCCTAAAACATTGCAAGAAAACTGCTACAGGTCACTGCTACGAGTAAACTTCAAGACACAGACGAAAAGCAAGGCACAAATCTCCACCCAAACCCTATGCTAATAAAATTTAACGGATCACTTGCTAATAAGGGCACTGTCTTAACTGGAAAAAGCAGAAGAAAGACTTTTGGGTACCAAAGTAATTTACAAACCCTTGCTGAGTCCCCCAGAAGCATTTAAAGTGACACTGTAGCACAAAAAGCACTTCAAAATGATAACATTTTAACGTTATTTGACACTTAACAATCCAATATCAATATATGTGTAATTAAAAAATATGACATGTTAGTATTAAGCCTGTTTTATGATGCAAAATCCAGGGTAACACACAACCCAGTACTAAAGGGGTTAATAAACATCACAAAATCACGTCGCCTAGGAATGCTCTGAAACATTGTCTATAAATATACTATACTTTAACACAATATAAACATTTTTTACTGATTGAAGCTATCAATACAATTGTCACATCTTTTTAATATCAAAACATATTTTTAATTAAAAATCAATTACTTTCTATAGATCTCTAAAGTTCCCTTGGAGCTGCAGTTACGGTATTGTTACTGCACTTCCCACTCATTATAAGATTTATGATACTCGCATTTCCTATTGCCATCTAGGGCCATGTCTCATCCGTAAGGTTTGTTTTGGATACTCCCTGCACAGAAATCGGTTGCGTCTAAAGCAGGATTTAGGGCTGTGCACTGAGTGCTCTAATCTGGGGGAAGTGAAAGATTTACATTAATGTAGAAGTTAGGGGAAAAAAAACTCCCACAGTCAATTTATGGCAGTGCCCTAATTTAGAGCACTTGATTTACATAGGGCTCTTTATGATTATCAAAAACCAATGTTTTTTATCAGTTCATAGTCACAGTTTAGTGGATAGAATAGAAAAGTCTTTGCCTTAAGTAAAAGTAAAGCTTAAGAACTACACAGCTCGGAATGTAATAGTATCTTTATGATTATTAAAAAACAATGTGTCTATTAATGTATCCATAGTTTAGTGGATAGAAAAGTGTAACATTTTTGCAGAGGTGAGTTTCCTCCTAGGCCCATGAAGCCCAGGCCTAGGGCAGAAAATTCTCATGGGGGAAACATGATGCCTGAAAATGTAGAACAGTACATTGAAATATGCCTGTATATGCATTGAAATGTCTATATGCAGTGATATTTCTGTCTGTAACTCATGATTTTAGATGCAGAAAGGGGGGCAGAGGAGCTGCAAGTGGGGAATAGGGGAAGGCTCACAAATATGAAAGTCCTAAGGTTGCATACAATTTAAATAGAGCCATGCATTTCTGCCCATTCATTTAAAAAGCCGGGCATAGCCAATTATTCTAAGTCTACATGGCAGTTCCCCAGAATAATTATGACATCATTTTAAATTGGATTCATCACATTAGACAGTTTCTACCCTTTTATAAGCTTGGATCAGCTTGGTTTCATCTTGTAAATTTAAAAGCTTGATTAAGAATGTTCTATTATATTTCATCACATTGAATCTTTTCCTGGCTTACCCTATGTACTCTTCCAACAGCTACCAGAGTCTTCTTAGGATTCATATACAACAATTTAGGCTATTCTACAAAGGCAACACTGTCCCTTTTATAGCCTCTGGAAGACAAACCAAACAAATATTTTTTCTCCTGCTCTCCATGTTTTCTAATCTTTGTAGCAAGACCTCATTTTGTTTATTGCACAAGTCCATCTGTTGTTTGTGGTCTACTAAATCAGGGACTCTGTTCAATCTGTGAAAATGTAACATTCATACCTTTAATGCCCTCCTTCAAAGAAAACAAATTCCTTGTAAGACCTTTGTCTAAGGCATAAAGGTAGCTATTATCTGTTCTACAATCAGTAGGTCAAGCCTTTGATCTTTGCAAATTTCAGGCATAGCTTAGGAACTTTTGATAGAAATATCAGTATGTTGTTTCTGCTCCTTAGGCTCCCTTGATCCTCCAGTCATTTTATCTCCCTTTTGAATATGGGGCCCTGGCATACCTACAACATTAGGGAAGCATTTGAGATATGTATCTATACAAAAGACTGTTTAAACTGTTTAAAACATATATAAAAATACCTTCCCAAAACAGTGTAATGCACATGAAATGATCTTAAATCTCAGATAGGGAACTCATTTTTAAAATGACACGATAAGCTCAATAAACTTGGACCCTCCCCCCAAAAAAGCTTTATTAATTTAAATACAAAAATAACTTTAAATAATAATTTAAAAAACATAGATGTGTCCCAGTTTTAATTGTTTATACAGTTAAATTAAATGATATATTTTCTTTTTCCCCCAATCCCTCTCAGCCCGGTCTACTCTAGAACAGCTTTGCTCTAATAGCGGTCCTGTTGCACAAATTAATCTGTGCAGAGACTGGACTGCTAGAATCAGCTAAAATGAAATGTGGGGCTTAATATGTCCTGCTACATTCCTGAAGTTCAGGGAGAAACTATTATTATTATTTTTTATTTGTAACGTGCCAACATATTCTGTAGCGCTGTACAAGGGTTAAATAAAAGGTAAACAACAAAGGCAATATTAACACATTGCAAATGGTGGAGGGCCCTGTCTTTGAGCTTAAAATCCAGTACATTTCCCCAAAGCACCATGCAAGATTGAAAACTCGCAAACGTACAATCTATAAATCTTTGTCTTCACTGAGTCATCACCGCTCAGTGTTGAAGTGTTAGCAGAAGTTATTAATCATGGAACACTCAGGAGTGTGTTTGTAAAAAGACCTAAGACTGTAGATTTTTAGCTGTTATTATTGTAATTGAACAAAACAATAGATCATTGTAACCTACAAACTTTTGCTCTTTCACACCATTAAGAGAGCTGATATAGTGAGGTAAATGGCCCTTTAAAGCATAGTGAACTGTCTCTTGCAGATGCGGTTATGGCTTCAAAGTTACAGACCTATATTAGGTGTTTAAAGATCAGACTAGCCTTGGCATTGTTTATTGGCTTGCACCAAGTTGTGCCTACAGGCTTTAGCCTGACCCTGGCAGTTTAATTTGGTAAATGATGTTGAGTGTGTTTTGCATTAAAATCTTAATGCTATCTGGCAAGTAATTGTAAACATTAAATTAAATGCTATGACCACACAACATTCAAGCATGGTGTCTGTATTTTTATTTGGGTGGCTTGGATAAGAGAACTGATTGGGGGAAAGTGTGATGCATGCATTCTATAGTTATGACTCATTGTTCTCAAAATATTAAAGAGTTAGCTGTCTAAAATAAAAACAAATTGACCTTAGGGGACTCCTAGAAGGAGAATGAATTAGTGTATTGGATATTATTTTTCCTAATTCAAAATTGAAAGATCTTAATAATTACAAATGTTCAAGATTGACATATTTCACTAAAAAGAGTGTCTGAGATTTAAAAGACCACTGGATGATTCAGATTGAGGGTTAGAAAGCATGTAAAAAAAAGTGTTTTACTTTCTGAAAGGGATTCTAAATTGATTCTGTTTCAGAGGGATTGGATCCATCCTGAATCATATATATATATATATATATATATATATATATATATATACATATATATATATATATATATATACAGTGGATATAAAAAGTCTACACACCCCTGTTAAAATGTCAGGTTTCTGTGCTGTAAATAAACGTGACAAAGATAAATAATTTAAGAACTTTTTCCACCTTTAATGTGACCTATAAACTGTACAACTCAATTGAGAAATAAACTGAAATCTTTTAAGTGGAGGGAAGAAAAATAAAAAATAAAAAGAATGTGGTCTGCACACCCTCTTATAACTGGGGATATAGCTGTGTGCAGAATTAAGCAATCACATTCCAAATCGTGTTAAATAGGAGTCAGCATACACCTGCCATCATTTAAAGTGCCTCTGATTAACCCCAAATAAAGTTCAGCTGCTCTAGTTGGTCTTTCCTGAAATTTTCTTAGTTGCATCCCACAGCAAAAGCCATGGTCCACAAAGAGCTTCCAAAGCATCAGAGGGATCTCATTGTTAAAAGGTATCAGTCAGGAGAAGGGTACAAAGGAATTTCCAAGGCATTAGATTTACAATGGAACACAGTGAAGACAGTCATCATCAAGTGGAGAAAATATGGCACAATAGTGATATTACCAAGAACTGGAGCTCCCTCCAAAATTGATGAAAATACGGGAAGAAAACTGGTCTGGGAGGCTACCAAGAGGCCTACAGCAACATTAAAGGAGCTGCAGGAATAGCTGGCAAGTACTGGCTGTGTGGTACATGTGACAACAATCTCCCGTATTCTTCATATGTCTGGGCTATGGGGTAGAGTGGCAAGACGCAAGCCTTTCCTTATGATGAAAAACATCCAAGCCAGGCTACATTTTGCAAAAACACATCTGAAGTCTCCAAAAAGCATGTAGGAAAAGGTGTTATGGTCTGATGAAACCAAGGTTGAACTTTTTGGCCATAATTCCAAAAGATGTTTGGCGCAAAAACAACACTGCACATCACCAAAAGAACAACAAACCCACAGTGAAGCATGGTGGTGGCAGCATCATGCTTTGGGGCTGTTTTTCTTCAGCTGGAACTGGGGCCTTAGTTAAGATAGAGGGAATTATGAACAGTTCCAAATACCAGTCAATATTGGCACAAAACCTTCAGGCTTCTGCTAGAAAGCTGAACATGAAGAGGAACTTCATCTTTCAGCATGACAACAACCCAAAGCATACATCCAAATCAACAAAGGAATGGCTTCACCAGAAAAAGATTAAAGTTTTGGAATGGCCCAGCCAGAGCCCAGACCTGAATCCGATTGAAAATCTGTGGGGTGATCTCAAGAGGGCTGTGCACAGGAGATGCCCTCGCAATCTGACAGATTTGGAGTGTTTTTGCAAAGAAGGGTGGGCAAATCTTGCCAAGTCAAAATGTGCCATGCTGATAGACTCATACCCAAAAAAGATTGAGTGCTGTAATAAAATCAAAAGGTGCTTCAACAAAATATTAGTTTAAGGGTGTACATACTTATGCAACCATATTATCTTATATTTTTTCTTCCCTCTACCTAAAAGATTTCAGTTTGTTTTTCAATTGAGATTTACAGTTTATAGGTCACATTAAAGGTGAAATAGTTCTGAAATGATTTATCTTTGTCTAATTTTTTTACAGCACAGAAACCTGACATTTTAACAGGGGTATATATATATATATATATATATATATATAAATATATATATATTATGATGGTGCCTCACCAGAGGGCAGTAGAGAGGCCTTCAAGACTTCTCCCCTGGAGTGAGATGGTTAAGAAGATAATTATAAAGCTTGGGTGTGGCTGCAATCAAGAGCTGCTGCTGCCTCCAGGTGGAAAGTTGTTTGACAGAGCTGGAATGTTGTGGAAGTGTGCAGGGCTGCTATCAGCAGCCGCACTGAAAGCTAATGGACCAAAGCCAGAAGCTTTGAAGAGAGATCCTGCAGATAAGAGGAACAAAAAGTCCCTGAAGGCGATGACCAAAGGAGGGATCTGCTTAGGAAAGAGAGGCCGGAGATACAGAGCCTGAGAGAGAGGTGAGAGAGAAAGACACCTCTGCTACCTAGGTTTGGACTGTATGTTTGCACTTATATGTAAGACAGTAAGGGAACTACAGTTTAGTTATGCAGGGCTTAAATGAGAAGCTAGAGTTTTGTTTCTGTCTTCAGTTTTATGTTATATGCTGTCAAAACAAACAGTAAAGTGTGGTTAAATATTTAAAGAGCTCCTGCGTCTTCCATTTTACTGAAAAACAAGGCACAGATCCTGAGAGTGACAGTGAATCTGTCACATTATGGTGGCAGTGGTGGGAAAGAAAATTGTCTGTGTTTAAGAAGACATCCCACAGTACAGGATAATAATGGAGGAACTATTGAAAGCCCTGGCAGATGCCGCTACATGCCAGAAAGTGGGCGGAGCTTGTGAGCAAAAAAAACAGCAAGAAATGTCTGAAAGAAATTGTGGAGGACAGAGCCCATACTGCAAAAGATGATAGATCCTTAAAAAGCTTGGGTGTGGCTGCAATCAAGAGCTGCTGCTGCCTCCAGGTGGAGAGTTGTTTGACAGAGCTGGAATGTTGTGGAAGTGTGCAGGGCTGCTGTCAGCAGCCGCACTGAAAGCTAATGGACCAAAGCCAGAAGCTTTGAAGAGAGATCCTGCAGATAAGAGGAACAAAAAGTCCCTGAAGGCGATGGCCAAAGGAGGGATCTGCTTAGGAAAGAGAGGCCGGAGATACAGAGCCTGAGAGAGAGGTAAGAGAGAAAGACACCTCTGCTACCTATGTTTGGACTTTATGTTTGCACATAAATGTAGGACAGTAAGGGAACTACAGTTTAGTTATGCAGGGCTTCAATCAGAAGCTAGGGTTTGGTTTCTGCCTTCAGTTTTATGTTATATGCTGTGAAAACAAACAGTAAAGTGTGGTTACATATTTAAAGAGCTTCTGCGTCCTCCATTTTATTGAAAAACAAGGCACGGATCCTAAAAGTGACAGTGAATTTGTCACATTATGGTGGCAGTGGTGGGAAAGAAAATTGTCTGTGTTTAAGAAGACAGCCCACAATACAGGATAATAATGGAGGAACTATTTAAAGCCCTGGCAGATGCCACTACATGCCAGAAAGTGGGCGGAGCTTGTGAGCAAGAAAACCAGCAAGAAATGGCTGAAAGAAATTGCAGAGGATAGAGCCCATACTGCAAAAGATGATAGACTAAGAGATGCTGCTGCATGTCTGAGAGAGGCCACAGAGAAATGGCAAAGACAAGCAGAAGAGGATATAATCTGCATGAGTGAGGCCACAGAGCAGAGGCAGAGACAAGCGGAAGAGGACAGAGTCTAAATGAAAGAGTTTTTGGAGGCACAGAAAGTGCAGCTGCAGCAACTGAAGTCTGCAACTTATACTGTGGTTTCAGAAGAAAGTGGAAGCATGAATCCTAATCGCTTCCTAAAGAGGATGACCGCTCGGGATGACATTGAAACATATCTCCTGAACTTTGAGATGATTGCCACTAGGGAAGGTTGGCCTGGAGAAGCACAGAGATTTGTGATTTGCCTGAAGAAAAGGCAACTACTTATTGTACCCTGAAAGAAGAGATCCTTGACAGAGTAGGAATGAAAAGAGTACAGAGACTGCAATCCTTGGATTTTTTTGACAGACCGGATCATCGCTACCCAAGGGACATGCTTGTCTGCCCAAGTTTAAAATGCAGTTTCCCTGTTAAGGGAAGGCAAACCGAGCCTGATGCATGAGGAAATCAGGAGTTAAGAGACATGGTGGATGGCAGAGAGAGTGAAAAAAGCCTCCAAGTTCGGCGCCGCAAGGGAGACGACAGGAGGAGCAGCAAGTGAGACGCTAGGAGGAGCCGCAAGTGAGACGGCAGAGGGAGCCGCAAGTGAGACGGCAGAGGGAGCCGCAAGTGAGACGGCAGAGGGAGCCGCAAGTGAGACGGCAGAGGGAGCCGCAAGTGAGACGGCAGAGGGAGCCGCAAGTGAGACGGCAGAGGGAGCCGCAAGTGAGACGGCAGAGGGAGCCACAAGGGAGACGGCAGAGGGAGCCGCAAGTGAGACGGCAGAGGGAGCCGCAAGTGAGACGGCAGAGGGAGCCGCAAGTGAGACGGCAGAGGGAGCCGCAAGTGAGACGGCAGAGGGAGCCGCAAGTGAGACGGCAGAGGGAGCCGCAAGTGAGACGGCAGAGGGAGCTGCAAGTGAGACGGCAGAGGGAGCTGATTAAGTCATTGGTGAAGTTTTGAGTCCAAACCGATGCAGAGACCTTTTGGGTAAGAGCAATGAAGATGACTCCATAATAAACCCAGACAGACACAGCCACCTGTCCTTGGTGGAGAGTACTAGAGAAAGAAAGTGCCTGGCAAAGATCTCTGACCTAGAGAAAGGAGAGAGCAAATGGATGAATATAGCCAGTGTTCTTACAAAGGAAGAAGGTCCTAAATATGATGAATAAACTGAAAACCTTACTAAAGTGAAAGATAAAGAAGAAAAGAGTCTAGAGATTGAGATAGTGAAAGACAAACCACTCTCTCTTAGAGGACATATGAAGCAGAGCACGGAGATGTGTCCTTATAAAACTATGAAGTATCCCAAGAGCGTTCTGTCTCAGTTGGCCATAAAACAAAGTGCTATGGATAAAGAGAAGCAAGACGGGAAACACGTAAAGCAAGGAGTGCAGATGAACTCTATCCCAGTGGGATTGAAAAAGCCTGAAGTAGAAGATGGCCAAATTGCTACTGATATTGCCAAATTAAGGATAACAGGATGATGCCATATTATATTCCTGAATGGAGAAGGAAGTCTGCGTTTGAGGACAACAGAGTGTTCTATAGGAAGAAGACACAGATGTCTAATTGGGAGCAGTGGAAGAGTCCCCCCAAGTACAAGATGAATGAGAGAATTATGCAGAAGGGGCTGCACAGTGGCAAACAAATGAAGCAAGACCTCCTCATTGACTATATACAGTATCTCAGATTGGAGCAGCTATAACAAGAGAGGACCTGCGGTTACAAACTCCAGAACAGCAGCGGGTTAGCGAACTCTCTGATATCGAGGGACAGTTGGAGCAGAGTGTTTGTCCAGAAGAGACTAGCACTGACCTGAAGGAACTGTGTGTACAAGATGCTACATTTAATGCAGAGCGATATTTGCAGGAAGCTCATATGCAAGGCATAGTGAAGGAGCCTGTACAGGAGAAACAGAAGGGTGAAGAAAACATGGCTGAGCAGCTAAAGATATTCAGGGAGGACCTGATAGAAGAGGAGGTTCCTCAGTTGGACATGCAGCAAAAGATCCAGTACAAGCAGAGTGAACTGGATTTGCAACAAGTTAATGAGGAGAAACTGCGGTTGAAGGAAGCCAAGGAAGATGAAAAGCTGGACTTTTTGGAGGCAAAGCAAGTAGAGAAGCCACTAAAAAGAAGAAATAATACGGATGAAGGCTAAGGATGCCGAAAATAACAGTGTTTTCCAGGAATCTAGGATTCAAGAGGCCACTAAGAAGTGTACTAGCCTATCTGCTGAGTGTCAGCCTGGAGTTGCGGAACAGCTGGAGACATTCCAGCAATACCAAATGTCTGAGAGATCCTTTGTGGCAGAGATAGAGAGTCACAGACCTTGCAGGATTGGAAGCACAGTGGTAACGAGTAGGCCTGCTGTGAACAGAAAGAAAGATGAGGTGCGGACCCAGGCTTAAGAAGCAGCCCTGAGAGAGGACATGCCTTTGGAGTCTACGAAGGATACTGTACCAGAACTGAAGCAATATGGCCGTATGAAGCTGATATGTTTTTGTGAGAGTTATCAGCCAGCCAATTGGAGCACCTGGAACAGAGAGAACATGGACAGAAGGGAAGACAAGCAACACGAGAAGTTGCTGTTCCATTGGGAAGTGGAAATGATGATGATGAACCTAACAAGGGAGTATTGGAGACCCTCGAGAAAGGTCTGAAAAGAGCCTGACAAGCTCAAGGGGGTACAGAGGTTGACCAAAAGTTGTACAGATCGACAGCAGAGAACCAGTTGCTATCTGAGCCAGACACAAGTACCCAACTGGGTGAGTTGAAGGAGCAACTGAATTAATTGAAAAAGTGTGCAACGGGAAAAGCAGACAAACTTCCTACAATGGAGAATATCCTCAGCGGTGTAAGACCAGAGGTTTCACGGATGTCGCAGAGTGAAGGTAGAGATGTCACTATACAAGTCGAGGCGCCGAAGATTCACAGATCGCTAGTGAACCAAGAGTTCGCGATCACTAGCAGATCACAGGAGTTACAGGAGAGGCACGATGATCATGATGATTTACCCCCAGGGAAGAGACTGTATGTAGAAACACATTTTTGTACAGAAGTACGAAGAGTAGTTTTCAAGGGTCCCTGGGGCAGGACACTAGCAGACCAAAGAAGACAGCGCTAGAGGATGAGACTACTGGAAGAGCAGTAGCTTTGGTGACTATGGAAAGGTCTCACTGGTGCCAAGGTGAAGGAGATAATTCAGAGAGACGGCGGATGTTACAGAGGATGCGTTGGATCGCATACACAGCCTCACAGTGTTGGACGCTCAAACCCATGGTGTCGAGCTGGGGTGGGGGCTATGTGATGGTGTGTCACCAGAGGGCAGTAGAGAGGCCTTCAAGATTTCTCCCCAGGAGTGAGATGCTGCCTATGTTTGGACTGTATGTTTGCGATTATATGTAAGACAGTAAGGGAACTACAGTTTAGTTATGCAGGGCTTCAATTAGAAGCTAGGGTTTTGTTTCTGCCTTCAGTTTTATATTATATTATTATATGCTGTCAAAACAATCAGTAAAGTGTGGTTAAATATTTAAAGAGCTCCTGCGTCCTCCATTATATATATATATATATATATATATATATATATATATATATATATATAATGAAGCTGCAGTGCCCAAGGCATTCATTTGAGCATGTTGTGATATATGGGTTGCATTTCTCATCACATAACAAATTACCTATATAGATTTTAGATTTTACACTCTGCTTATACAGTATATGTAGAGAGATGACTTAGAAGTAGAATAATTACCTCAATTTATGAAAGGTTGTGATTTCAAAACTTGCCTGTCCAACCCTGTTTATATAAAGTTTGCTAGTTTGTTAAAAAGATTATTCAACACTCTAATAGATCAATTCACATTAGTAGACATTATTAGTGACAGCATGTTGAAGGTAATTGAAAATATCTAAGCAAGCATTCAAGACTGAATGACTAATGACAAAAGTGAATATTTTTATTATGTATCTCTTGTAATCATACACTTGGATATAATATGAAGATAAATGCATATACTTTCAATAATAGTCAAATAATGCCACCTTCGTTTTGAAGTGGGAAGTATGTAGGCAGATAGGGGAGAAGCTGGTCTCGAAACGTGCGCGTCGGATCCATTTCCGGTTCCAGCTATCTACTTCTATCTTCTACGAGTGCTCCAATCTGTGCACTTGTCTAAGCATAGTAAGAATAGACTTAGTCTGGCTAGGCAGACAGAGAGGTAAATAGCGGGCCTCTTGACTAAAAAACGCTACTGTATTCAGATTACAGGGCCACAGAGGTAAGATTGTAGTCTCCCCTATCTGCCTACATACTTCCCACTTCAAAACGAAGGTGGCATTATTTGACTATTATTGAAAGTATATGCATTTATCTTCATATTATATCCAAGAGTATGATTATAAGAGATACATAATAAATAATACATGTTAATACTGATCTAATTGTATGATTAAGGAGATACATAACAAATGAGTAATGCTGATATTTACCAGCTTATTACTAAGACTACTAGTTGTTTTTCCTGATTAAGGTCACTATATTTACATAATACACAATTATCATTACTAATAGTTTGTGAATACTTATCTGCATATACTTATACACATTTTGTAGATGACCGTGATACCATGATTTTATATTTATTGTATTTATTGTATTGTGTATATTAATAAAATTGTATTTTAATCTAAAGGTATTTGATTAGTATTGTTGTATAGCTTATAGTGGTATCATCTCATGAGGGTAAATATCATTGGAATTAAAGGTGTACTTTTTCTTTCTCTTACATTATACTATTATACTTTCTTTTTAAAGCAGAGTGTGTTGGTGTAGTGGGACTTTGAAACAACAACAAAAAGAGCTGCAGGACTTAGAAAAAAAAAACATATGAGCCGCGGACTTAGAAAAAAAAAAGTTAATGGCCTAAACGCGTACATACAAAAACACAGAAAGATAAAAACAAAACATAAAAAAAAACTCACACACAGCACAGGGGGACAGCCAGGACATCTGGGAGTAAGGTTGCACGCAAATTAAAGTCAAATTTAGGGAGTTTTGCCACTTGAAAATCGGCTAAGCGAGAAATAAAAAGGCAGAAAGGCAATATTGAAAACGAGGCTACACGACACAGAAGCGTGCAAAACACCAATAAGGACGAACGACTGTTAAAAACAAGAATTATGACGCGCGAAACTTAGAAAAAAAGAATATGAGGTTGAAAAAATACGAAGATAACGGCCGAACCGCGCAGATCGAAAACCACGAAAAGCACAACAAAAAAATACAACATAAAACAAACATCACACACAGCACAGGGGGACAGCCAGCACGTCTGGAAGTGAGGTTGCACGTTAATTTAAGTGGCATTTAAGAAGTTTCGGCACTTGAAAATCGGCTAAGCGAGAAAAAAAATGATGTCTGAAAAAAATGAAAATGAGGCTACACGACCCCGAAGCGCGCAAAACACCAACAAGGACGTACGATTTTTAAAAACAAGAATTACAACCTGCGTAACTTAGAAAAAAATTATACGAGGTCACAAAAATACGAAATTAACGGCTGAACCGCGCACATCGAAAAACATGAAAGCACAACAACAAAAAAATACAACATAAAACAAACATCACACACAGCACGGAGGGACAGCCAGGACGTCTGGGAGTGAGGTTGCACGCAAATTTAAGTTGCATTTAAGAAGTTTCGGCACTTGAAAATCGGCTATGCAACAAAAATAAATGGTGGGCGAAAAAAATTTAAACGAGGCTTAAGGAGACAGCCGCGAAAATTACCGCCAGGCACGTACGAGTTACACAGGAACGTAGGAGATACAAAATATACCATTACAACGGACGGAAAATGCTTGCGAGCCAAGTAACACATAGGAAAAAAACGTCATTTTACAACACTAACTTGCAACTAATAACATTAGGATTCTAAAATGCTGCTTTACCCGCCTAAACAAACGATTTGCCCTTGCGCACGTAGCCTATTTACACTGCACACTTTCCACATTGCTGACACTTTGATCAAGGGTCCAACTTTACTTTTTCAGATACAGGAAAATCCAAATAGATTGTTAGCTCTTCAGGATATTGATTGCTGCATATTACATATAAATAGGTAAAGTATACTCATTTATTAATTCATATTACTTTATTAATTCACTGTACACACTTTTTTTTTTTTAAACCATACTTATATATTTGGCTTTGCGATGAGCGCCAAAGCTGATTGTTGCAAAGCAGGACACTTGAAGCACACGAGGGGAGAGGCTCACAATGAGCTCAGCACGGGGCTCGCAATGAGCGCTGAAGGTCCACAGAGGGGCAAAAGCCTTACATTGTGTGGTAAACAGCATTGCCATGTCTTAAATTGTATTACCGTCATTTTTGACGGGCAAGTCGCTAGTATCAAATAAAGTCCCAAAAAATTAAGGAGGTAGGGGAAAGGGGGAAAGATAGGAAGAGAAAAGGAAGGGTTAAAGAGTAGTAAAGAGGGATATCTCTGGTCCTGGCAAGATTTGCAATGTGATCATATTACACAATTTCCCAGTGTAACAAAGGTTCCTACTTTTTAAGGTTATGGTCTGAGCGATTCTCTAGCATGTGTTTCTGAATTTCCAGCAAGGCTGTTTCTTTCATTTTATTAAGAATTTAGTGCCACAGCAGGCGTGATGATTTCCATTTTTAAGTTATCTGAAGTTTTGTGATGCCAAATAGGTTAGATAGAAGATTTTCGGAGAATGTCTTAATTTTTTTTTTATGCCAATAAGCACAGGGGTACCTGTCTGTCATACATTTGCAAGATATGATTTTGTACGTTTTTTCAGATTCTCTGGATCACTGGGCACAACCACCATGTGTGATAATGTGTATCTACTTCCCAGCCGCCCCAAAAACCTTGTCCTTGGTATTTAGGGTATATAAAGCTGAACTAGATAAATTCTATGCAAAACGTTAAGGTTAGATTCTAGTGGAATGCAGTTGCTTGTGCTGTGGTCAGTGATTTAAGCATTTATCCATTATCTTTGTTTAATTGACACACTCCTTTTCCTATGTTTGTTTTAATTTATTTAGTTGGTTGGGGAGCTCCATGGCTATAGATAGGGTTATTTTTTTTTTGTTACATTTTGTTAAAAGCACCCTTGCAGTGTGCTAGTGATCTGTTTGGGGATGGGTTCATATGGGATTTTATGTTGTGTGTAATTTGCATATAATAGTCCTTAGGATTTATAACTGTGATTCAGCAAAAGAGATTAGGTAACTCCTGTCAAGGAAAAGACATACTCTTGTTTTCCCACTATCAATCCATGGTTTAAATTGTTATGTATTATTACCTGGTGAGAAGTCTAGGTTATGTAGCAGTGTTGTCATTGGGGAGTTTGGTGTAGATAATATATCTATATTGTAGTCTGTTCCAGATTGTCATAGTGTATGGTGTAAGGGCTGAGATTCGGGAGGTATTCTCTAGATAGCCACATTATCCTGGATAATTTTTTCCAGGGAAGCTTTGATAGCCAGCCAGGAGTATCTGTTAGGTTTGGTAGTAAGAAACCTCTCTTTTTTCTATGGGTTCACATGATTTTCCAATTTGCCCTAGGGTGTGAGTGTCTCCATACAAAGCAAAAAACAAACTTTTTCTAAAGTCCTGGTGTTTAATCTGTGTTGGGAGGATCCGAAAGAGGTACAGTATTTTGGGCAGGAGGTCCATTTCAACAGTGGATATTCACCTAAAGGTGTCATTTTGTGAAGTGAGTAATGGTAAAAGGGTAGTTTTACCAGATATAGTTCCTCCACCCTGGCAGGAATGTTCACCCTCACAGATATACAGATGTTGTCAAAAGCTCAAATAGATAATGTAGTTAGTGGGCAGGTGATGGTCATAATGACATCATTGTCAAATAAACTGATTTTGTGTTTAGTATGACCTACCACCAGGCCACTTATATCCCTGTGCTCCCTGATTGTAGCTGCCAGTGGTTTAATGGCTATTGCAAAACGTAAGAGCGAATGGGGCATTCCTATATTGTTCTCCTCTGAATGAGCATGTAATTCATTGGGGGGCTTGGCAGCTTGTCTGAAGTGCTTGGCTTAGAGTAAAAAGTTTGATGCCCACGTGTTGCAACATCCCAAATAGGTAGGTCCATCCCGGGGAGTTGAATGCTTTCTTCATGTTTATAGATAAAAAGCATGTTGTTGTATTATATTTTCTATCATAGTTTTGCAAATATTATCCACCTGATCCCAATGGATTCATCATGGTAGAAATATATTAATTCTTTCAGCCAATAACTTAGTGAATATTTTAATGTTGACATTCATCAAAGAGATCAGCCGATAAAATTAGGAAACTTCAGTATATCTCTCCCTGGTTTGGAGATCACTGTCATGTCGGCCTCTGTGAGTTCTGGTGGAATTGGATCGGCAGCCAGGATAGAGGAAAATAAGGCACATAAGAGTGGGGTTATAAAATACACTTGTAAATCCATCAGGGCCTAGGGATATATATATAACTTCAGATTAGAAATAGTGTCTTTAGTTTCCTTAAGGATGATTAGAAAGTGTTTACGTGTGGATGTTTGTAGTTGTTCAGAAACGTTTGGATAGTCTGTGATTTTGGGTTATATGTTGATGTGTATAATTGCTGACAGAATTAAGATAACTCTTTTTTGATAATTGAGGCCCCATGCAAAATTATAACTCCTTTAGTTCTTATTTTAAACATTTTTGTGTGGTTAAGTCTGTCAGTTTGTGTGCCCGGGCCTACTTGGTTTGTTCCCTTAAACTTAAAAGAAGCAACATAGCAAGGTATTGGAATAAACTACTTGGCCCTGGCATAGTCTATTAATTTGATCTTTGACACTATTCATTTTAGTAAGTAGTTTTTTATTGGGGTTATTTTTTGGTGCATGGTATCCAGCAGAGTAAGCTGCTATGAGAAAGCCCTATATGTTTCATACTTTGCCTTTTAAAGGTGCGTGGAGAGTTTAAAAAATATTCCTCTTATATATGCCTTATGGGCTGCTTTTCAAGTCAATTTAAACCAGGATAGAATGTGTAATAGTAGCATACTCCATCCTTATTATTTACATTATGCAGATTCCTTGAGTGATGACTTAAAAGGCTAAATATCTAAGTAATTTCTTGACCATTTTAAAAAATGTAAACACATTTCCACATGATCTTTCATCTCTCACTGATGGTGCATATGGCAACTTTTGTAGTCCTTTAAGTAGCTACAAGCATCCTAGTAGAAGAAGCACAAAATAATCTACTTTGTAGAATGTATATCATTACTATGATTTATTTTGGTGATTGATTGATTGGTTGAGTGACAATGCAGCATAGTTTAGCTTACAAAAGTAAACAATGCTGCATAATAAATTCACACCTGCTGTCTTAAATTATCCAGATATACTTGTCCTAAATGTATCTGCATTAATAGGTGATAAACAACCATGAACTGTAGGTATGAGTATATTGTATTATTACAATCACTATTCCAAAATATGAAATAGTGCTATGTGCAAGAAAAGAGAATCACCTGTTACTAATTCCCTATTCTAGTTGGAGTGCAGGAGTACACCACTTACTCCCTCCATAATGCAGAAAACTGCTCTAAACCCTTCTCCAAGAATATAAACCCTCCTCTAAAGGAAAAACCCTGTTAGGATGTGGCAGTTATGGGGATCTGCCACTTGCACATGAAATAGTACTAGCCAGCATCACACTAAATTACTTACTAATGGATGAGGCAATAATGTTCTTTAAAGGACTCTTTTAATGAACAAACCAAACTTTGTTTGCTCTATAGGCATGATAAGTTACTCAGAGAGCAACACTATTTTACAGTAGTTCTGCATACACCAGGTGAAATTTCTGGCCTTTTGGGTTTTATCAGTGAGATTTAGTTAATCTTCATAGGGCATAGTGAACATGGAATCAATGTTTGGACCTAACATGATCCTTAGGGTGAACAAATCCCAACGATCATTCTAATACAAGGTCGGAGGTCAATGTGACAACTAACCAACTAGAGTTGTTTTGCTCTATATGCATGATAACATTCTCAGATTGTAACACAATTATGTTTCACTGGGGATAAATATTATTGGCATATCAGTCTGCTCTAACTCAGTAGAGTGATCAAACCCCAAAATGCCAGGCTTTTCTCTATTGAAAGAAACAACAAGCCCCATATGAACATTTTGATTTTAAAGTGAGTACATCTGACAATGTGTTTGCAAGTCATCAGAATGTGTGCACTTACATTGTTGTGTCAATTGAACTAGATGACTTGTCACCTCAGCTATTCTCTTTTTGTTTGAATTTCCTCCTTTGAAGGGTGAGGCTAATTATGTGACCATTGACTACATTCATTGTCATTAAGTTTACAATATTCATTCACACTTTGATACATTGAAACTAGATCTCAATTATCTGTGTACCCTGAAAGAGGATTGGAAATAATACAAGTGGGTTTTATATGGTTTAGGAGCCAAGGAAAATCTGGGGAGGATACTGCATATAATATAACAATACCATACAACTGCTCCTCTTCATGTAAATACACACTTTGTGGGGGGAGGGGGGGGGGTAGATTTGTCACCTCCAGTTCCTACACCCATGATGGTGTTTAATTAAGGCAGCACCTTACACTTGGGCTCTTTCCACCTGCCTCAGCATCTCAAATTTACATCTGATTTGTTAGACTGCATAGTTCCATCTATATTGCATAGTATTTTCACATAATTCACATACAGTAGTGTGGAAAATATAGTCCTTATCCACTCTAATGCTGGAAAGCAGCCAGTTTCAGCATATTAGCTCAAATTAGGTAAGATTGAAGTTGACAATTAGCATGCATGTAGTGACACCTAAACATAAACATTTTCTACTGTGAAGTTTGAATATATATCCTTAAATTTTAATTTGTGACTGTATCTGAGCCTCAAGTGTGAAAGAAAATGAGTTACAATTTAGAAGTGCAATTAATGTGCCCTTTTTATATAAATACATGTGTTGTGGAAGTTATAATAATTTGACTATATGTTGTGGGATAATTACCTGAAACCCAGGTTTGAGGAGCAAAAATGAATTTTTATAACAGTAAAACTGTTTTCAAAATATGTTGAATTTGACAGTGAAGCAACCATTTCAAGTTGTGTTCCCTTCTATTAGAAAGTGTATCCAAGTTTGCAAGGTTGTTGATATTTTTTGGCTGATATTAAAAGATTTGGAAACTGAGTATTTATTAGGTGTAAAGTTTGCAAATCAGGAACAAATTTGCAACTCTCCATCTGTTTAAACAGAGTACAATTGTACTGGAGCTTACAATAAATTAACCTTTTTTAATGACTGTACTAATTGGTAGTTTATTATACTGGTTCATGTTTAACTTGCTATGTGATTGGCACATGGCAGTCATTATGAATATTGACATTAGAAAGTCAAATATAGCTTGGGGATCAGACAATAGTTCAGACTTTGGGGAACATTAGATGTGTGCAGTACAGAGAATACTATATTGCAAATATTACAATTGTAACCAAAATAGTCAAGCAATCAAATATGGCAGACTATGCTTATATGCTTATGCCATTCATAAGCTTTGAACCATTTTGTATTATCTCGCCATCTCACAGGGAACCTGACTTCCCATGTCTACACTTTTCATAAAACAATGATTGATTATACCACCTTCAACTAAGTTAAACAAAGGGAAAGGACTTGTGTATCTTTCTGATGTGGGTGGTAATTTGAATGGGAGCCAAAAAACATTCAATGTCCGACACCCCATGTATTTTATTGAGAATTAGCAAATCTCCTTCTAATTATTGGAAGGGATGTCAGCAGAAAGATTCCTTTATGTGAAGGGAGTGTTCCCACATTATCATATGGTGTATAAATAGGGTCATATAAGGAAGCCTTAATCCCTCACATTTAGAATTGATCTCTGGTGCTTCCTTATGTCACAATCTAGAAATCTATAGAAGGTTATTTATTGCTAAAATTGCGTTAATTACCAGAAGAACTATAGAATTTCAGTGGAAGTATATATATATATATATATATATATATATATATATATATATATATATATATAGTGTTGTTGTTGTTTAGTCATTCAGTCATTCCTTCTCCAGCTGTTCATCTGAGGTGACCCTACATGGTATAGCTCACAGCTTCATTGAGGTATATATTGTATATAGTGTATATATATTATATACATAAAACATTAGAGAGAGAGAGTGGGGAGAGAGAGAGATAGAGGAAGAGTGAGGAGGATAGAGAGGGAGGGAGAGAAAGAGGAGAGAAGAATTGAGAAGTGGGAGAGAGAGGGGAAGAGGGAGGGGGATAGAGAAGGAGAAGGGAAGAAGAGAGATAAAGAGGGAGAGATAGGAGGGAAGAAGAGAGAGATAGGGGAGAAAGAGGGAGGGGAGAGAGGGAAAGAGGGAGAGAGAGGGAGAGGGAAAGAGGGAGAGATATACATAGGAAGAGAGAGGGAGAGAAAGAGAGGGGAAGAGGGAGGTAGAGAAATATGGTGAGGGAGTGGGAGGAGAGTAAGAGAGAGGGAGGAAAAGGGGAGGAGAGAGAAACAGAGGGGGAGAGAGAGAGATGGAGAGAGAAGAGGGAGAGAGGGTGAGGTAGAGAGATGGAGGGGGAGAGATATAGGAGAGAGAGAGAGAAATATGGAAAGAGAGAGGAAGAAGCCGGAGAGAGTGGAGGTAGAGAGGGGTAAGAGGGAAGGAGAGAAGGGGGAGAGAGAGGAAGAGGAAAGGGGGATAGAGAGGAAGGGAGAGAGAGGGGTAGGAAAGAGGGAAATAGGAGAGAGGGAGCGATAAAGAGACTGAGAGAGATAGAGAGAGGGAGACAGACAGAGAAAGAGGGAGAGAGAAAGAGAGAGTGGGGGAGGGAGAGATGCCAGAGAAAGAGGGAGAGAAATAGGGAAGGGAGAGAGGAAGAGATAGAAATAGGTAGAGAGAGGGAGAGAAAGAAAGGGGAAGAGGAATAGGGAAAGGGGGAGAGAAATAGGGAAAGAGAGAGAGTTAGAGGGAGGCAAAAAGAAGGGGAGAGAGAGAAAGAGGAGGGAAGGGGATAGAGAAGGAGGGGGGAAGAAGAGAGAGAGAGAGGGAGAGAGAGGAGGGAAGAAGAAAGAGAAGGGGGATAGAAAGAGAGAGGGAGGGGGATAGTGAAGGGGAAAATTAGGGAGAGAAAGAGGGAGAGAGAGGGGAATGGAAGAGAGAGGGTGGGGAAAGAGAGGATGAGAGAGAGAGAGAGAAAGAGAAAGAGGGAGAGAAAGAGGGAGAGAGATTGAAAGAGAGAGACAGACATAGAAAGAGGAAGAGAGGGAGAGAGTGTGGGAGGGAGAAATGGGAGAGAGAGATGGAGAGAAAAAGGGAGGGAGAGAAGGAAAGAGGGAGAGAGAGTGAGAGGGAAAGTGGGAGAGATAGAAATAGGAAGAGATAGGGAGAGAAAGAGAGGGGAAGAGGAAGGGAGAGAAATATGGTGAGGAAGTGGGAGGAGAGTAGGAGAGAGGGAGGGAAAGGCGAAGAGAGAAACAGAGGGGTAGAGAGAGAGATGGAGAGAGAGAAGAGGGAGAGAGGGTGAGGTAGAGAGATAGAGGGGGGAGATAGGGGGAGAGAGAGAAATAGGGAAAGTGAGAGGGAGAAGAGGGAGAGAGTGAAGGGAAAGAGAGGGGTAAGAGGGAGGGAGAGAAGGGGGAGAGCGAGGAAGAGGAAAGGGGGATAGAGAGGGAGAGAGAGAGGGAGAGAGGTGAGAGAAAGCAAGTGAGGGAGGGAGAGATGGGAGAGAAAGAGGGAGGGGAGAGAGGGAGAGATAGAAATAGGGAGAGAGAGGGAGAGAAAGAAAGGGGAAGAGGAAGGGAGCCCCGGTGTGCTGAGGGGAGAGGAGCTGCAGAGTGGCCCACTTATCCCCAACACACACATTCCTAGCACACACCTACTCATCCCCAACATGCACACACACTCATCATTTACCACACAAACTCACATGTACACTCATCTATGACATCTGGCACACTCATCACCAAATCACACCACTCATCCTCATCCCCAAGGCTCACATGCAGAGTCATCTCCAACATATGTGCACACTCATTAACAACTCATATATGGACAATTACCCCTAAACACATACAGTACATTCGTCATTCGTCAACATACACACTCATCCACAAAACACAGACATACTTATTAACACAACATACACATGGGAGGGAGAGGGGAGAAGAGACACAGGAGAGGGAGAGGGGAGAGGGGTGAGAGACACAGGGGTCAGAGGGGGGGAAAGAGACCCTTGGGGAAGAGAAACAGGAGAGGGGGGAAAGAGGCACAGGGGAGGGAGAGGGGGGAGAGACACAGGGAAGGGAGAGGAGGGGAGAGAGACACAGGGGAGGGAGAGGAGTGGGAGACACAGGGGAGAGACACAGGGGTGGGGGAGAGACACAGTGGAGGGAGAGGGGGAAAGAGACACAGGAGAGGGGGAAGAGACATGGGAGAGGGGGGAGAGACAAGGGAGGGAGAGGGGGTAAAGAGACACAGGTTGGGGAGAGACACAGGGGGGAGGGGGAGAGACACAAGGGACAGAGAGGAGGGAGAGAGACACAGGTGGGGGAGAGACACAGGGGGAAGGTGGAAGAGACACAGGAGAGGTAGGCAGGGGAAAGAGACACAGGGAAGGAAATAGAGGGGGGAAGAAGCTCGCATTGAGCACCTCCTGTCAAGCAGAGGGGGAGAGGTAGAGGGGGGAAGAGGCTCGCAATGAGCACCAAAGGCGCTCATTGCGGGGCCCATGATGATCGCCGAAGGTGCTGATCGCAAGCCCAGTAAAGTAGAGAGGGGGAGAGGCTTGCAATGTGTTGCAAACAGCAATGCCAGGCTTCAAATTTTAATGCCGTCATTTTTGACGGGCAAGCCACTAGTATTTTATAAACCTAAAGAGAGATACTTGAACTCAGCATCAAGACACTAATTCCTGCCCCTAATTCTGAAATATTTTAATCTTCCGAGAATGGTTTGAGAGCAAACATTGTAAACTATCAAGACAGATTAGAAAAACAAATATGTAAAGCCTAATTGCTGACATCCACTGCAAAAGTAAGCAAAGCATATGCAGCATATGCAATAAATATCTTCAATAACAAGGCTAATATTATTTTAAGTAATATGCAGTTTACACAGATAAATAATGCATTTTAATTGTTAGGCAGAATAGCCTTTATTGAAATTGGCACTATATAAATAACACTGTGTACAATGCATGTGCTACTGCTCATGATCCCCAAAAAGATCCTTAAATAAAGTTTAAATAAAAGTACACTATTTTGAAATTCCATATTAATAAGAATAAAGGAGGTTTCAGTTAAAAAAAAACATTGAGTGGTACAATTGGGAAACACTAATCTGGCCACCATTGGAATGGCTCTCTGATAAACAGTACCTGACACTTACTGTATTCAAAACAAATATTCACAGCCAGTTCTACCCAATATACCTACATGCTAACAGAAAGATACTCACATAACTACCATCTAGGAACCGTTCCCAACTCAGCCTGGTCTAATATCTTTAAAGGACCAATGAATCCCTATATGAATCTCCATATGTGCTCTGCACCATCAGCTACAGGGTGCAAAATCAAGGGGAATTTGAGCTCCATAGACTGCAGCTTAACTGGCTGTGGTGTTTGTGTAAGTGTTGTACTAGTTGCTAGAATATAGTTAAAATGCCTTACCCACTGTCTTATTCAAAGTCTCTATGGATCATAACTCAATGAAGTCATCTTCCATTTTAAATAGGAAAATACTTTTTTTCACATGAATTTTCACACTCTGTACCCTCTGTGGTGCAAAGCAGGTACGGTATGTTGACTTCAGTGGCCATTTAAACAAGTGAACAACGTCCCACTCCCAAAACGTTATCTGCGGTTTCAAGACAACAGATATCCTCATGGGATAAGATAGTTCTTTAGTTATAGCACGAGAGGCAATACACTATGTGGGTGACACCTGTAACTTCAGTAGGAAGGATCCCTTTTCCTCCACTGACCTCTCTCAATGTCGTAATATCCCTCAACAGCACTTTCATGTATTTAAGTGCAGTACCAGACAATCTTACTATCATTTGAATGTCACACCATGTGCATCCTATTCATCAACTGGATCAATAAATAACTAATCCGCATATTGCAGATCAGAGGAGATCTTAAAAGGTTGAACTTGATGGACTATAAGTATTTTTTCAACCTTAAATACTATATAACTATGTAACTTTTTAGTTTATACTCAAGAGGTGTCACTTCCATTACACTCATTTATGCTTTTATTAAATGGACAAGGCAAATGCCCCTATTAAATTCCAAGTAGCCGTTGTACAGCCCGTCTGCGGGCTTGAAATTTGCTGGAGTTACAGAGCCATTAAATTAGAAAAGCATGCAAGGAAATGGCTGGAATCCATATCCTTAAACCATGCTTCGGCATGTAGAAGTTATTCAAACCTGTGGAGCCAATAGTAAAAGAGACGTCATAATTATGTAACTAAAACATGGAGGTTAAATTTCCATCACTTACGGTTTCGAAATCCGATTTGCGATCGGACCTGCATTTCAGAAATAATGCAATATTAAAAAATCTGTAAATATGATATTCAAGTCCATGTGAGTTCCATTATATGTATTAACATATTGATTGCTGGGATCGATATAACACGGAAACTAAACATAAAAATTGCGAGCTTGAGAATGTTGTGCTATTAATTTTAATACTTTTCAACGCTTTCCCCATAATTTAAAATACAGTAGTGTGTTTATGTTTGCTCTTACAGTGCTATGGACAGGAGTCTAACCCCCTTGCGGGTACTCTCTAGTACCCGTAGGATTTTTGGCTACATTTGCCATTTACAGGTGTGAAAACAGTTGCGGATTTGAGGACTTGTAGCAATTTAATAACAGAATTGAAAGACCAAAGGATTAGCTGGGTCGAAGTTTAGATTTTAACATCCCTAGGGTTTTTCCACCTGTAACCCGCAGATCATTTGCGAGTAGCTAAAAGAGGCCAATTTAATAATTTTTGCAGGCACCTTTACGGGCTTCTGAAACTGCAATTTGGTAAAGTTAATATGGCTAAAAGTGTAGTGGAAGATGCTTTATTTAAGCAGGGGTCGAAATTTACTCCCACCATTTCTAAGATTGAAATAGCCTTTGTAAGAGGTGACTGTACCCTCTCACTTTATTTACGATAGATATCATCCCCCAGGATTATGTCCATATTAAAGGTGAGAAAATAAATATAAATATATAAAATGTTAAACACAGACATAATTCACTTAATATGAACATGCACCAAGTTGAGGAGATTCTGGACATGGCTGACAGTAGTGATACACCTACTATTGCCTTGCACATTTTATAGCTGTCAGGATAGTCTAATATATTTAAATAATAGAGAAATAACAAAGAATGTTCATAATCTAAACCAGACCTCTATGTCACTTCAGTATACATAATAATAACTCAGTTCTACCAAAATCTAAAATAAGATATATTTATTGTGTCAAATTAAAACAAAAAAAGTTGCTGTATAAAACAATAAAATATAATCGGTCCTCAAAATGAATAGTCAATAAATTCAAGTATCATCCACAGAGTTGGAAAGTATATAATATACATACAGAAACAGCCAGTCGCAAAGTAAATTGTTAGACAACAGATGTAAAAGGCATTGTAAATATAATTTCAGGCAATAAAGAATAGCATGTGCTTATAAATTTAATCATGTGAAGAGAATAATGTCCCAATTTAAATAGATTATTACCAAACATTTCTTAATTCATCAATTGGTTAACATCCATAAAAAATATAAATATTATAAATATAAAGTACAAAACATGACATAGTTAGAAATACTTCCACGTCTGTATTTAATCTGATGTGCAAAAACATATAACACCATTAATCAAAAGCTGTGCAAAAGTATCATATATATGAGATAATAATTGTTATTAAACTGTTGTAAATAATATTGCAACTCACAAAGAAAGTGCAAAGACAGCATATAAAGTTCATACTAAGTTATCTATAGTAAACAGCTCTAAATAATCATGAATTGTACCGAGTAATTAAAGAGTAAATCCTTATAGCTGCATGATGGTACAGGAGCCCACCACTGGCTCTTATGCAAGCAAGCTACACTGACTACACATGCCCAAATACAAGTACAGATATCCCTAAATCGCTAATCTGTCTGGTGGTACAGGGGATCCACCACTTACCCCCCTATACCGCCTGCTAAAAGACTACTAACCCTCCCTGACTAATCTAAAGAAGGTATGATGTAGACACAATCAATGTTACATGATTTAAATGCACTTCTATGATAAATACCGATCGTAAATTAAAACAAGTCTGACAATCAAATAAGTAATGCATAAATGTGTTATATTAGATCATAATAGAATAGATCATAATCTCCAATCTCCAATTCTAGATAAAAGCTCTACTCTCAGGGCAATATACAGTTGCAAGCAAAAGTATGTGAACCCTTTGGAATGATATGGATTTCTGCACAAATTGGTCATAAAATGTGATCTGATCTTCATCTAAGTCACAACAATAGACAATCACACTCTGCTTAAACTAATAACACACAAAGAATTAAATGTTACCATGTTGTTATTGAACACAGCATGTAAACATTCATAGTGCAGGTGGAAAAAGTATGTGAACCCCTAGACTAATGACATCTCCAAAAGCTAATTGGAGTGAGGTGTCAGCCAACTGGAATCCAATCAATAAGATGAGTTTGGAGGTGTTGGTTACAGCTGCCCTGTCCTATAAAAAACACACACCAGTTCTGGGTTTGCTTTTCACAAGAAGCATTGCCTGATGTAAATGATGCCTCACACAAAAGAGTTTTCAGAAGACCTACGATTAAGAATTGTTGACTTGCATAAAGCTGGAAAGGGTTATAAAAGTATCTCCAAAAGCCTTGCTGTTCATCAGTCCACGGTAAGACAAATTGTCTATAAATGGAGAAAGTTCAGCACTGCTGCTACTCTCCCTAGGAGTGGCCGTCCTGTAAAGATGACTGCAAGAGCACAGCGCACACTGCTCAATGAGGTGAAGAAGAATCCTAGAGTGTCAGCTAAAGACTTACAAATTTCTCTGGCATATGCTAACATCCCTGTTAGCGAATCTACGATATGTAAAACACTAAACAAGAATGGATTTCATGGGAGGACACAACAGAGGAAGCCACTGCTATCCAAGCAAAACATTGCTGCACGTTTACAGTTTGCACAAGAGCACCTGGATGTTCCACAGCAGTACTGGCAAAATATTCTGTGGACAGATGAAACTGAAGTTGAGTTGTTTGGAAGAAACACAAAACACTATGTGTGGAGAAAAAGAGGCACAGCACACCAACATCAAAACCTCATCCCAACTGTGAAGTACGGTGGTGGGGGCATCATGGTTTGGGGCTGCTTTGCTGCGTCAGGGCCTGGACGGATTGCTATCCTCGAAGGAAAAATGAATTCCCAAGTTTATGAAGACATTTTGCAGGAGAACTTAAGGCCATCTGTCCACCAGCTGAAGCTCAACAGAAGATGGGTGTTACAACAGGACAACGACCCAAAGCATAGAAGTAAATCAACAACAGAATGGGTTAAACAGAAGAAAATACGCCTTCTGAAGTGGCCCAGTCAGAGTCCTGACCTCAACCCGATTGAGATGTTGTGGCATGACCTCAAGAAAGCGATTCACACCAGACATCCCAAAAATATTGCTGAACTGAAACAGTTCTGTAAAGATAAATGGTCAAGAATTACTCCTGACTGTTGTGCACATCTGATCTGCAACTACAGGAAACGCTTGGTTGTAGTTATTGCTGCCAAAGGAGGTTCAGCCAGTTATTAAATCCAAGGGTTCACATACTTTTTCCACCTGCACTGTAAATGTTTACATGGTGTGTTGAATAAAAACATGGCAACATTTAATACTTTGTGTGTTATTTGTTTAAGCAGACTGTGATTGTCTATTTTTGTGACTTAGATGAAGATCAGATCACATTTTTTGACCAATTTGTGCAGAAATCCATATCATTCCAAAGGGTTCACATACTTTTGCTTGAAACTGTAAGTGTGAAGATTATCACTGCTAGTGTACATATATCCAAACTTAGTATATATCCTTTTTATCAATCAATAAATGTATCATGTCCGGGGCCGGATCTACCTTTTTGGGCCCCTAGGCAGTGAAGTGCAGGAGCCCCTGCAACTGAGTACGCAAGGTATGCATGGATCCATTGTTGCCTCTTCGGTGTGTTACTTCACCTATTGTTATTCCCTTGTTCTATGTGGTTACCTCTAGTAGCCAGACAATAAACCACAGTATTTCATTGTTTTAAACCAGGAACCATGTTTTTAAAATAGTGGAGCCCCTCACAAGGAAGCGCCCCAAGGCAGCTGCCTAGTTGGCCTAATGGGTAATCCGGCCATGATCATGTCAATGATTTCCCTATTACAATTCAAAGAGCTCTATTAATTATTTCTATATGTGTCCAAGTGTAATATTATGGTAAAATAGCCAAACCCTTGAGTGTCTTTTTTTTTTTTAAATACAAGTAATACACAGTGCGTACATACAATACTATAGACAATAAATATTGACAGTAGCATAAAAGCTTAATAATACATCAGCCACTGTGCTACAAAAAAAAAAGAAAGAGACACATTGCAACATCAACATTCATACCACATTCTTACCGTTTAAGTCATTTCTAAGTAAAGGACCAGGGGTTAGCCTGTAAAATTTGCTAGGACTATGACTAGACCCAACACTTTTAAGTGTTGTGTGAAATTTGATAAACTTTAACTGGGAATATATACATCTGTTAAAACTTTTAAAACAAACTTCTCATTGCGTAGCATTTTTTATAAATTTGTTTTTAACTCTTTTGTAATGCTTTTTTTCCAAATATCTAGAGATTAGGTTTTGTTTTTTCAACATTAGATTGAATAATATGGAAACACTTAGATACAAGGTGGGAATAATCTTCTTTGAAAGAATAATTCTACTGAATTCAACTCCTTCCCCAAATTTTTGTTAACTAATTGATTGTGTAACCAAGGGAAGAAGTTCTTTATTTGAAAAAAAAATCACTTAGAGCCTGGGAATTCTTGAATAAACAATTAGTATTCTGAATAGTTTGAACTATATTAAGGATGGTAATAATTGGAGTTAATAAACTTGGGAAAGGTATATATCCTTGTTTTTTATTAAAACGTTGCCAATAAGTTAAATTAATCTTGACTATATCTGCACCTTTCATTACGTTTTTAACAGGAAATTTTGGGGAAAAAATAAAAACAGTCTTGTTTCAGAATAAGCAAACTTTCTACCTGCTGCCAAGGGAGTCTACTTCTATTATCCAGCCATTTCAAAATGTGTGATAGTCTTATGGCATCGTAATAGAGTTTTATAAGTGGATAGCCGATACCACATTGCTAAATTTTCTAACCATAATTGATCTTTTCAGCATTATGTGTTTGCCAGAATGTATATATTTATCAATTAAACATTGGAATTGTATGATCCAAGACACTGGAAAACAAATAGGAATTGAATGTAGAATATAGTTGCTTCTCGGTAGAATGACCATTTAATACGCTCTATTCTACCCGAGAACGACATTCGAAGATCACTCCAGCTTTTTATGATTTTATGACATTTGACAAAACCCTTACTAGAGCTAATAAAGGGTATCTGTCTAATATCTTCACCAAATGTGATTCCTAAATGATTAAATGAGTTTAAATCCCACCTAAATGGAAATTTAGTCTCCAGTTCTTTTTTTATTTTATTGGCGATTTTAATAGTCAAAGATTCTGATTTTAATGCATTAAGTTTATAATTGGAAATAAAACCAAATCTAGTAATAAGTTTATCTAGTTGGCTCAAATATTCCATAGGATAGGTGAGAGACAGAATAATATTGTCAGCAAATAGGGTAGTCTTATGTTCTCTCTCTCCCACCCCCACCCCTCTTATGGTGGTTGATCTTCTAATAGCTTCCACAAATGGTTCAATTCAAAGGGTGAACAGAATGGGAGAGAGAGGACAGCCTTGCCTCGTACCATTTGTTATTTCAAAACTATATATAATATGGAGTTTCACAGCTTGCAAATGGGATGGAGGGAATTGTACATACAGTATATCCAAACATAGTATATATAATTTTTATCAATAAATGTATCATGTCCAGGGCCGGATCTACCTTTTTGGAGCCCCTAGGCATTTGGTGAAGATATTAGGCAGTGAAGTGCAGGAGCCCCTGCAACTGAGTACGCAACGTATGCATGGACCCATTGTTGTCTTTTCTGAGCGTTACTTCGCCTGTTGTTATTCCCTTGTTCTATGTGGTTACCCCTAGTTGCCAGACAATAAACCACAGCATTTCATTATTTTAAGCCAGGAATCATTTTTTTTTAAATAGTGGAGCCCCTCACATGGAAGCACCCCTAGGCAGCTGCCTAGTTGGCCTAATGGGTAATCCGGCTATGACCATGTCAGTGATTTCACCATTAAAATTCAAAGAGCTATATTAATACTTTCTATATGTGTCCAAGTGTAATATTATGGTAAAATAGCCAAATCTCTAGAGTGTCTTAACGCTCTACCCATATATAATAAACATATCCATCAGTCCATAGGTATTCAAATCCTCTACATCTACATAATTTTGATACTATAGACAAATAAACCCATAATATATGCATACAGTGGTACTCAAACGTTTGCATACCCTGGTAGAAAATATGAAATGTTGGCATTTATTTAGAAAACATGACTGAAATGCAAAAAAAAATGTCTTTTATTGAAGGATAGTGATCAAATGAGGCCATTTATTACCACATAGTTGTTTGGCTCCTTTTTAAATCATAATGATAGCAGAAATCACCCAAATGGCCCTGATTAAAAGTTTACATATCCTTAGTTCTTAATACTGTGTGTTGCCTCCTTTAGCATCAATGACAGCGTTTAGACTTTTGTAATAGTTGTTTATGAGGCCCCTAATTCTTGCAGGTGGTATAGCTGCCCAATCGTCTTGGCAAAATGCCTCCATAGCACTTGCAAATTCTAAAAGCAAAATTTGCAAGTGCTATGCACTTGGAAAAGCGTAACACTTAGTGGGATGGAGACAAAAGGAGATTCTTGATCAGATGGGGCCATTCCTAGAGTCTTAAAGAACCATTTTACTGGCCTTATAATGGGATCTCTAAAATAGTTAAGTAAGGCTTAAAACTAAAAAAACAACAACCTTTATTAACTATTACTGTGCCCTAAAAAATAATTGTGGGCATGGGGATTTGAACAGACTGCCATGATAGAAGGCTGTATTTCTGCTTAAATTCAGCTTCTATTTCAGCCACCCAGCAATAATATTGGGACACTGCCTAGAACTGATCCATACCCGTGCTCCTTAAAAATAGAGGCAGTTCTGATCTATAAGCCCATTTAAAAGTTGAGGTCTAGCTAATCTCTTCCAGCATGGCAGAGGAAATTTTTTTACAGTGCCTCATTTCTTGAATGAGCTGCATCTCTGCAGATCATGAAAGCTGTCATTCTGATGATTTCTTAGGCGTGAAGCCCTTCAGTCAGTTCTGATGAACAGAAGCTACATCCCACTATCAACCCAAGCTGCTCTCCAGTGACACATGGAGCAGCATGATATTAACATGGAATCAAATCCAGCATTAATAGCAAACAAAAAAATAAGATCAACTGGTTGAGGATGCAGCAGATTTTACACAGTATCCAGCCACCCCTCCTCCTTCTAATTTGTGATCAGGGTCAGTCACATGTCTGTTCCACCATTACAGAAGTGGCCCTTGATACCTCAGCACAGCCACAGCTTTGCTCAGCTTTGCTCAGCTTTGTTTTTTGAGGGTCATAGAGGTGCTCCAGCTTCCCTAAATCTCAGCATGTCATAAGCCCTCAGCATTATCTTGGATCAAACAATGCAACTGGTTGTGCAGACTTCTACTATGCCTATAGGAGTACCAGATCTAAAACACGTTCCTTATTCATGCTGGTACTTTCACTCACTTGGGAAACTGCAAGCAGGGCATTGGTTAGTCAGTGCACATGTTGGCTGAATGGACTGCCTTTACTGGCTCTTGGATCTAACGGATTACTGCTTTGACCTGGATCTCATATTGGTGGCATTACTACCTGCATTATAATTCTGAATTTAATTGTTAATCTTGAATGCCTGCTCATATTAAGTTTATTACTGTTAATATCATTATACTGTTTTATATATCATGTTACTTGCCCCCTTTAGCTTTTTAATCTAATGGGCTGCTGCTTTGGACATGACCACGGGTCGAGACCAATGTGATCATGCATTTTTTGCGATCAGATGTCTGAATATTCAGATAAAATACTTTTATGGCAATGTTACATTGACGACATGTTGATCATATGGTGTGGCTCAAGACAAGAATTTGAGCTATTTATGAATAAAATCAACAATAACTCTTTTGGCCTGAAATTCACGTACGGTAATGACGAACAGCAAATATACTTTTTGGATACTTACATTCATCAACCCATGGGAAACCAACTGCCTCAAATGCACTGCTACAATGGTCCAGTCAACACCCTGTTCCATTAAAAACAAGTATACCAATGGGACAATATTTGCAACTGAAGAGAAACTGTGATAGCCCAGCTAATTTCAAAATACAAGCAGACGACCTGGGGAAAAGGTTCAAGGCCAGATGGTATCCAAATCAAATTCTTAAAAGAGCATATAAAAGATCATTGGAAACAGATCAATCAGATCTTCTTTATGGTAAGAATGTAAAATCTGATAGTGCTGAATTCAGATGTATTATGCATTTCAGTAATGACTGGAAAGAGGACAAATCTGTGCTAAACAAATATTGTTATATCCTTAAAGTGGACCCTACGATAAAGGACTACTTACCAGAGGAGGCATCAATTGTCTGTTGTAGAAATAAAAACATTAAGGATCTACTAGTAAAAAGCTTTAATCAACCCAGGGAGAAAAACGACACTTGGTTCATAACAACTTTGACTTATTTAAATGCCATCACTGCAGCGCTTGCAAATACATAAAACCCAACAAAGTGTTTATAAATCCCATCACTAGCAGATCTTACCCAATCAAAACTTTCCTGGACTGTAGTTATGTTATGGTATGTCCATGTCCCAAGCTTTATGTAGGAAAAACCTTACAACATTTAAGTAGACTTATTTTGGAACATGTGTATTCGATCAATAAAAATCTGGATACCCCTGTCTCAAGACACATTGCATTGTTTCATGAAAATAATCCTCAAACTATGCAGTTTGATGTAGTGTATAGGGTACTTGGAGGTCCAAGAGGTGGAAATTTGGTTAACATCCTATTGCAAAAAGAAAGCCAGTGGAATTTCTGGTTGGACTCACAGAATCCTAATGGTTTAAATGTAGGATTCTCCTATAATGCATTATTGTAAAAGCGCTTTCTTCCATTAATTTTCATTGATTTACCCTACTGAAATCAACAGTGAATTTGAGTTTTCATGACATTATATTGTCACATACATTATTAAGATTTGTTTTTATGGGGCTATGCACTCATTTAATCCACACTACATTGTATGTAATATATATACACCTCTTTTTTCCTTTTGTTCATTGTTTTCATTTTCAATTATCTATTCATACTTACATTTACGTCTGTATCACAAAGTGTTATCATTTTAGCTTCCATTGTAGTATATGCACTGTAGTACTTTATTAATATTTATTGAACTATAGGATAGTTGAAAATACTTACATGACTTTACTCACTTATGATTCTAATTCATTGAACTTATCACTTTTATTTTTCATAAATTACATATTAATATTAATACATTTTATTCTCTTATATCATAGGCACACCACACACTTTCATATAAATGTTATAGATATTGCTTGTATATTAGCTAGTTATGTACTGTATGTTGACAACAATGTTATGTATTCATATTCTCTGAGAATAAAAGATTCATAAAAATACTCCAATTAGCCTCTCTTTATATTATTCCAATGTATGCCTTCATTGGATTTATAATACTTTTTTATTTCAAATCATATTTTTAATTGGATTTATAATTTTTCTTTATGCTATTTATTATCATGCTATAATACATTTTCTAACTGGGAGTGGAGCTAGCCCCTCCATTCCCCTTATTAGTTTTGCTGCCCTTCTCAATACATTTTCCAGCTCTAAAATGTCCTTTTTGTATAGTGGCAGAACAATATTTGCTTCCCTTGCTTCTATACCCTTCTTAATACATGCTAATATTTTACTTGCCTTTGTTACCTAGGTGGTTGTCTACAAGAACTTCCAAATCCCGTTCAATATCTGATACCCCTAGATTTGCTCCATTAAGATTATAAATTGGCTATTTTTCCTTCCCAGATGCATAACTTTTACATTTATTTGTATTAAATCTCATCTGCCATTTAGTCGCCCATTTCTGTAATTTATGCAAATCCCTTTGGAAGGAAAGTACATAATTATCTGATTTAATTAGCTTGCACAACTTTGTGTCATCAGCAAAAATGGAGACACTACTTTCCAAGCCTACTTCTAAATCATTAATAGATATGTTAAAAAAGAGAGGACCTAATACTGAACCCTGAGGAACCCCACTTACCATATTAGTCCAATCTGAGTATGTACCATTTACAACAACCCTTTGCTTCCTGTCTTGTAACCAGCTCTCAATCCATGAGCAGATATTTACTGCAATTCCTGTATCCCTTAGTTTGCTCAATAGTCTACCATATGGCACTGTATCACAAACCTTAGCAAATTCCCAAAAAATGACATCCACTGAGTTGCCTTGATCCAGGTTCCTACTAAACTCTTCATAGAAACTAATTCGGTTTGTTTGACATGACCTATCCCTCATAAATCCATCTTGACTCCTACTTATAATTTTGTTTAAATAGACATGTTCTTGTATACTATCCCTTATTAACCCTTCTAAAAGCTTTCCCACTACAGAAGTGAGGCATAATTTCCTGGATTTGTTCTTGCTCCCATAAATATAGGTATCACCTCCGCTTTTCTTCAGTCATCTAGTAGAGACCCTGTGTTAAGTGAATCTTGAAAAATTAGATAAAATGGTTTTGCTATTACATAGCCCAGTTCCCTCAGTACCGTTGGATGTATTCCATCAGAACCTGGGGCTTTATTAACATTTATTTTTTCCAACCGCTTTTTGATTTTTTGCTGTGTTAAACAATTATGAGTATCAATGGACATCTATTTCTCCATGGGTGGAAAAAGTTAATTGGAAAACTAAGATTAAATATAACCCTGTAGGGATTAAGAAATTTCTGTGTGCTCTCCATATTTTCTTGTGTGCGCTCGTCTCATGAACTGTGTGCGCGTGCTCAAGAGCACAGCTTAGAGGGAACAGTTGTCGAGACATTGCTATCTGTTTCAGACACTTATTTGAAACTTATTGTGGTTCACCTTTCAATCTACTCTCTATACTGTTATTTTAATTGTACAAGAGATCAGTGACCCCGTTTTCTGTAGCATTTCACTTGCAACAAAGGGTCATTGCTTCTTCTTGGCAATTTTTTTTAGTGTGAGCACTGTTAATTCTCTCTCTGAACTATATGTTTTATACTACCGAGTACTGCTTTTAAAATTGATATCACTACTTTGAGGTTACATCTACAGTATTGTACGGCTTCTTTACTACTTACCTCTTTGCTGCATTTACAGGGATCATCTCCCACTAGCAGAGGAAAGGGTGGAAAGGAGTTTGTTTTCTCTAACAGGATAAAAGTTATGTTTAACAAACCTGTGCATATATCAAACACAAACAACAGCTGTGCCCAAATTACAAGCTGTAATGTCATAAACGCTGAGAACTAAGCAATTTTTAAAATGTGTAAATCTAGGTTAGTAGTTAAGGGATAAGTAAGTTGAACACAGATGCTGTATGTAAAGCAAAGTTTTATTATATCATGCAATAAAACTATTGGGCTTCTGAAGAAGTTTATGCATAGAACAGGGAGGTCAATATCACGTTACTTTTCTATTACAACTTGAATTTTTAAGAACTGAAAAAGTACAGATTGCATTTGATCTCGATCTCAACAGGAAAGCCAATTACCGTGTATTTTTATAAGAGGTTTAGGTCTAGTTTAGACATCTAATTTAATTTGATTTATTATACTTGTTACTATATAATGATGTCATACTAGTTCTGGGTGGGGTCCATGATGAATGCTGCTTGGCCCACCATAGCTTTTAAGTTTTTCATGTTAAGGTTTTGCTTTATAATGTTGGCAATAGTATGATAAACTTCCCCACTTCTTTCCAGGTATCATAACCAAAGCCAATAATAACATTACATATTATTTTACTACTTAATATGAGCTGAATTTCTTGTGCTTCACTCTTTAAGTTCATAGAGTAAAAATGTCTGACTTCAACAGATTTATACAATTAGGTTGCTTGTATTAATATGTATATGGTATAATAAGATTTATAATTCCTATGTGAATTTTATATTTTTTTCTAAGTATGGTATTGGCTCATTCAACTCTGTCAACTTTAGAACAATCTTAAATAGGAACTCAAAGAAACAGTGGGATCAAGTTTCAAAGTAGTAAATACATTCATAATGTTTAACAATGAACAGTCAGCTTTCACTGATAAGGCATAAAACATCATTACACAATGTCAAATGCATGGATGACACATGTCATCACTCACATAATTGTAATCTCCTGTTTCCCCACACACATGTTGAGGGTGGGATATTTTGCATTTGTGATGTGTCTGTGATGTGAAAGGGGGGCCTCTTATGCTTTATAATTAAATTTTGATATGCAATATATGTTTCACTATGCAGGTTTGTACCTTCTACCTTGTAATAGCCCCATAAACCTATAAGTTAAAAAAGCAATTTTAGCCCAATTATGTATGATTATGAACTATTACTAACATTTTTTTATTTTATTCTCCTCGTCACTAGAGCGTTACCATGTTGGCCTCCCATCCCACAGAGGGTTTCAGTGTGTGAGATGAGTGAGCAATAAGATGTGAAATGACAAATTGCAGCTTATAGTGGTGGAATCAGTAGCATTTGACCACAGGGAGCAATAGCAAGCTGCAATATGGAGTTTCACAGCTTGCTTATAGGATGGGGGACTCACCCAGAAACATGTATAATAGGGTTGGTGGAGCTTTCATTTGCTTTATATATCTTATGATTTTAAAGGCCTATGGCTTGTTTTACCACTATAGTTTTACTTTAAGAGCTTTGAGTAACAATGTATAAAATAGCTGTATCAATGAAAAAAAGCAAAGCTCCCACTTTTAACAATTTGGAGGCGAACCAGTGTTATTAAATTTTGTAGGATATTATTGCTTAAAATAACTGTTAAAAAGAAACTGATAGATCTATATCGTTCCTGTTATTAATTTTCCTCTTATCTGTAATATCTGTAATTTATGACAATATCAGCATATACACTTCTTTGCAGGAGTCAGAAAACACCAAATATAACTTTTTCACAATTTTAAAAGTTTAATTATTGTAATGTTGTATTTTTCTGTATGTGCAAGCATCACTATTTGCAGCACTTATTTGTCCACTTTACGGACACTTCCTTGCACCTTAAACAGTTTTTGTCTATTTTCCAGCTTTTATACAAAATCACTAGATATCCACTCTCTTGACCATTTTGGTTTCCCAGACATTATTTATTATATATTTAATTTGTTGGTTGCTATATTTTAAAGGGATATCTAAGTTTGCTGGATTATGAATGCTTCTAATGGAGGAGAATCAGTAGTGTGTAAAAACAAAAATGTTTGCCTGAACAAAAAACAAAATATACATTTAAACACTCACCTTGAAGTCAGCTGAATTTCTTGCATTTGCAAACAGTTATCTTTCAAAGTTGATACCCCCAGCCAAACTCTTCTAAAATTTGCATAACAGTTATATTCAGTTTGACCAATCACAGACAGCATGGTATCCATTTTGTTTTGAAATTATTTGTTTTGGCCAATTAGATTAGCTGAAACTCTTGAATTAACCCTGGTTTCCTGTCTGTGGTGCAAAGCTACATGGAACATGTAGCAAAGCAGCTGGGATATGAAGTGTATCACTAACATGTGACAGGGAGCTGCAAGGAGGAAGCTGCAAGGAGATTGGCTGAACAAGCAAGAGTAGGTAAATAGTGGGTTAATATTGATCCCCGAATGCTGCATGCTGATTGTGGGGGGGGGGGGGGGGGGGTCAGTTGCCTAATTGGCACCCTCCCTGGAGCTGTCAACATAATCATTAGAGGGATTTTTAGATATTAATACAAATAGAATGTTTTAGGAGATGTGCTGCATACACATAGACTGCTTTTTGCCCATAGAGTACAGAAATGTATTAATCCAGCTCACTTAGATTTTATCAAGTAGATCAATTCAAAGGAGAGAGAAGAAAAAACCCTTTTAATTGGAGCACTCAGACCTAGAGATAATAAAATTAAGACTTAACTTTTATTTACATCCAGTTTAAAAAAACAATCTTTTTTAAATGATGATTAAAATAAACCACTGGTAAACCAACTAAAAAATTGTGTGTGACTTAATATGTGTAGATAATATTCTCTCTACACATATCAATGGTTAGATGGATATTTTTATTAGTGAGGAGAGCGAGCAATTATTTAGTTCTTATTATCCTAATTATTTTAATTAGATATTAAGAACTAAATAATAATCTTAATTATTTAGTTTAGGGCACCTTAAATGTAGAGTGCATATATGGGCTAACTAATTGGCCTATACAGTGGTACTAATATGACTAGACATGTGTATATATCTTGATAGCAGCTTAGTAAAATTAAGTTCTATCACTAGGTGACATCCCTCAAGACAGTATGGCCGACTATCCCTAGCAACCACCTACCCTCAGCTACTCTCAACCATACAGATTCCCACCATCTTACAAATGCCAAAGAAAGAATACCACTTTAAAAATTAAAAAGCAAAAACGGGCATGTTTCGCTACCACTTGTTCACCATTGCTTTGCCCTAACAAGAGGACAAAAAGCATTATGGCACCAACCAATCAGTGTGAATCATGTCATAAATGGATGGAAAAATAACTACCAGAGACATGCCCACAATCTAGGTGAGTGAAGTATAAATAGATAATCACCATACCATGAACTAAATAACTTGCGAGGAATAAACAACTAATGTATTTCCAAACGTTCACCCAAATAAGTGGGGCACACCATATTAATTACAATGGTGTGCATACTGTATATGCAATAAAGCCAGATAAGGATGTAGGCAGAACAAGGCACCAATAAACCGCCCCCCAATATTGGCAAATGCCGCCTTCTATTACAATAAACTCATAATGCTCGGTTTTGGGGTGGATCCATACACCAAAGGCACTCCTCCATAGATGCTGGCAAATGGTGTTAGTACAGCACTAATAAGAACACCACTGTATGATGTCCTACAGTATATAATAATACTATAATATTGCCCGTCAAAAAATGACGGCAATGAAATTGTAAGTGAGCTAATGCTGTTTGGTGTATAATAATAAAATATCCTTTACCTTTACCTATTTTGAAGTAATATATGCAGGAAGCATTCTGTTGAAGAGCTGGCAATCTGTTTTGATGTTGCTGCAGCATTAGTGCTGTGCAGCTGCTGTGTAAGCGTGATGAATGTGTGGAGTGCAATAGTGTACGTGTGCGAGACAAATCCGTTAGAGTAGCTGTGTACTTCTGCATTGTATAAGTTATTGTTCTAAAATGGCGGCTAATGTGTGGTATTCGGCTGTGGCTGATTTAGCGTCCTTCGTTTTCGATGTCGTCCGACTTTTTCGGAATATCCGTAGCTGGTGGGGGTGTTTCGCGTGTTTAGGGTCCTTTAGGGTGTCTAAACTCCGAAATATGTACTTAAATCGAGGTGTAACTTGACTTGCAGAGGTCCTGGGTGACCCCCCTTGCTGTGGGTAAGCTTTTTATGTGTTTGTTGTTTGTATTTATTGTGTTTGTAATGTTTTTGGGTTCGCGCAGGTTGCATCCTTGTTTTTTAATCTCGTAGATGTTTTTCGGCAAATACGTAGGTTTTGGTGGCGTTTTGCGTCTTTAGACTGCTGTAGCCTTGTATTCGTTTTTTTCGGCGCCCATTTTTTTTCTCGCATCGAGCATTTTTGAGTGTCTAAACTCTTTTATTTTGAGTTAAATTGAGGTGTAACTTCAGTTTTCAAGGTCCTGGATGCTCCCTCTTTCTGTAGGTAAGCTTTTTATGTATTTGTTGTGTGTATTTATTGTGTCTTTCATGTTTTCATATGCGCAGGTTTCGGCCGTTTTTTGCGAGGTCGTAATGGGTCGTAAAGTGTCTCGTATTTTCCTTTCGTAACTACGTAAATTTTGCGAGGTCCGCAGTTGCTGGCATGGAGCTCCATGACAGCAACTGCGGCCCTCGCTTTGCGAGGGCCGCAAGCTTGCTGCGCGAGCCCGCAAGCATTAGCAACAGCTTGCATGCTCACAACTATATATGTGATAGAGAGCAGTTTATCAGTCATGCTGGGTGGGCCGTGACATCATCATGGTGCGGGGCCGAGAGCAGGCATAACAGCTGCCATTAGACATCTCAGAGAGAGAGAGCACATAGACAGACAGCACACAGATAGAAAGCACAGAGCGACAGCACAGCGAAGGGGCAAAAAACAAATAGAGAGAAAGAAACACAACAAAGAGTTAACTTACCACACAACACAACAAGCTGACATAACCACCGCCATTACACATCTCAGAGAGAAATAGCCACAGCACAGAGAGAGACAAAACAGAGAGAAACAGCACACATACAGACAGCAGACAGACCGCACAAAGAGAGAAAGACAGACAGTAGAGAGAGAGAAACAGACAGCAAAGAGAAAGCCCTCTTTACAACAAAGCAGCGCTGCCACACGCCACACACCACAGCAAGCGGCATAATAGCCTCCATCACACCTGAGAGAGATAGAGAGAGACAGCACAAAAACATATGTAAAACAGACAGACAGCAAAGAGAGACACAGCCCAGAGAGATACAATACACAGACAGATAGCTCACAGAGAGAGGCAGACAGCAAAGAGAGAGAAACAGCAAAGAGTGAGAAAGGAAGTGTCACACAACAAAGCAAGCAGCATAACCACCACCATTACACACCTCAGTAAGTGAGACACAGAGAGACACATCACAGAGAGAAACAGACAGCACAGAGACAGACAGCACAGAGACAGACAGCACAGAGTCAGACAGCACAGGGAGAGAGAGGCAGACAGCACAGCCAGAGACAGCCAGAGAGTAAAGAGTGAGAGAGAGCTCACCACAGAACACAGCAAGGGCAACCACACATCACAACAAAAGGCATAACAGCCACCATCATACACCTCAGAGAGAGAGAGAGAGAGAGAGAGAGAACACAGAGACATACAGCAAAGAGTGAGAGAGAAAGCACCACAGAACACAGTAAGTACCACCACAGCAAGAGGCATAACAGCTGCCATTACACACCTCAGAAAGTGAGAGAAACCGCACAGAAAGACATCACAGAGACAGACAACACAGAGAGACAGCACACATACAGATGACACACAGGCAAATAGCACAGAGAGAGAGATAGAGAGACAGCAAAGAGTGGGAGTGAATGCGCCACACAACACAGCGAATGCCAACATGCGTCACACACTGCAGCAAGCAGCATAACAGCTGCTATTACACACCTCAGAGTGAGAGACAGCAGAGAGAGGAACCACGCGGACAGATAGCACAGAGAGAGAGAGGCGGTAAAGAGTGAGAGAGAGAGCTCACCACAGAACACATCAAGGGCAACCACACACCACAGCAAGAGGCAGTCACCATTACGCACATCAGAGAGAGAGAGAGAGAGACAGCACAGAGGAAGACAGCACACAGACAGCAAAGAGATAGACAGTACACAATACAGGAGCACGAACAGGCACAGACCGAGAGAGACAACACAGAGAGAGAGAGAGAGACAGCACACAGATATCACATGGAGAGACAGCACAGAGACATACAGCAAAGAGTGAGAGAGAACGCACCACATAATACAGTAAGTACCACCACAGCAAGAGGCATAACAGCTGCCATTACACACCTCAGAAAGTGAGAGAAACCGCACAGAGAGACATCACAGAGACAGACAACACAGCGAGACAGCACACAGACAGATGACACACAGGCAAATAGCACAGAGAGAGATAGAGAGAGACAGCAAAGAGTGGGAGTGAATGCACCAAACAACATAGCGAACACCAACATGCGTCACACACTACAGCAAGCAGCATAACAGCTGCTATTACACACCTCAGAGTGAAAGAGAGAGACAGCATAGAGAGAGACACCACAGAGAGACAGCACATAAACCGACAGCACAGAGTCAGACAGAGCAGAGAGACACAGCACAGAGAGAGTCAGCATGCAGACAGACATCACAGAGAGGTAGACAGACAGCAAAGACAGAGAGAGAGAGACAGACAGTAAAGAGTAATAGAGAGCTCACCACAGAACACAGCAAGTGCCACCACACACCAGAGCAAGAGGCATAATAGCCACCATCATACACCTCAGCACAGAGATAAACAGTACAGAGACAGACACAGTGCAGAGAGACAACACACAGAGAGACAGACCACAGACAGCACAGAGATAGACAGCACACAGACAGACACAGCACAGAGAGTCACAACACAGAGAGAGGCATCACACAGAGAGCACAGAGACAGACAGCAAAGAGTGAGAGAGAACGCACCACAGAACACAGCAATTACCACCACAGCAAGAGGCATAACAGCAGCCATTACACACCTCAGAAAGAGAGAGAGACCGCACAGAGAGAGACAGCACACAGAGAGACAACACAGAGACAGACAGAACAGAAAGACAGCAGACAGACAGGTGGCACACAGACAAACAGCACAGAGGGAGACAGACAGACAACAAAGAGAGAGAGACAGCAAAGAGTGGGTGTGAATGCGTCACACAACACAGCAAGCGCCAACATGCATAACACACTACAGCAAGCAGAATAACAGCCACTATTATAATCCTCAGAGAACAAGAAAGAGAGACATCACAGAGAGACAGCACAGAAACAGACAGCACACAGTCATACAGCACACAAACTCACCACACACAGATAGAGAGCACAGAGGGAGAGAGACAAACAGCAAAGAGAGAGACAGATAGCAAAGAGTGAGAGAGAAACTGCCACCCAAGACAGCACACAGAGAGAGAGAGACAGCACAGAATGAGACAGCACAGAGGGACATCACAGAGGCAGACACCATACAGATAGACACCACAGAGAGAGAGACAGCATACTTCCCACATAACACAGAGAGAGAGAGAGACAGCACAGAGAGAGACAGTACAGAGAGAGAGCACAGAGAGAGACAGCACAGACAATTCAAAATAGCATTCTATGATACCACCATTTATGACAGTCAATTTACTAGCTACATATAACAATCGTTAGATGTCAAAGCCAAAGAAAGTGTGTGTAGATAGCAATAACCAAAAATAGTGAAGAGGATTGTCCCCAAAAACTCCCATACGACTTGCCAATCCAGTAACTGTACCTATTACAAAAGACTGATATAGTTCACAGGAACCTCCCTTTGCCAGAGAGCACCAATCAGCGTGTATAACCGTAGGCGAAGGAGGGGACATGAAAGAGTGCTGAGATACTCCCCCACGTATTTTAGACTGTCTATACCATATTCACAATGACATCCATTCATATAAGAGGTTGGAAAAAATAAATGTTAATAAAGCTCCCAGTCCTGATGGAATACATCAAAGGGTACTGAGGGAAGTGGGCTCTGTAATGGCAAAACCATTATATCTAATTTTTCAAGATTCACTCAACACAGGGTCTCTAACAGATGACTGGAGAAAGGCAGAGGTGATACCTATATTTAAGAAGGGAGCAAGAGCAAATCCAGGGAATTATAGACCATTGAGTCTCACTTCGGTAGTGGGAAAGCTTTTAGAAGGTTAATAAGGGATAATATACAATAATATGTCTATTCAAACAGGAATATAAGTAGGAGTCAACATGGATTTATGAAGGATAGGTCATGTCAAACAAACCTAATTAGTTTCTATTAGTAGGGTAGCAGGAACTTGGATCAAGGCAACTCAGTGGATGTAGTCTATTCAGATTTTGCAAAGGTTTTTGATACAGTGCCACATGGGAGACTATTGAGCAAACTAAGGGATACATGAATTGCCAAAAATATTTGCTTATGGATTGAGAGCAGGCTTAAAGACAGGAAGCAAAGGGCTGTGGTAAATGGAACATACTCAGATTATACTAATGTGGTAAGTGGGGTTCCTCCGGGTTCAGTATTAGGTCCTCTCCTTTTTAACATATTTATTAATGATTTGGGATTGGGATTGGAGTGTGTTGTCTCCATTTTTGCTGATGACACAAAGTTGTGCAAGGTAATTAAATCAGAAAAATATGTACTTTCCCTCCAAAGAAATCTGCATAAATTAGAGGAATGGGCATCTAAGTGGCAGATGAGATTTAATACAAATAAATGTAAAGTTATGCATCTGGGAAGGAAAAATAGCCATGCAAATTTAAAGGTCTCAGATTTTGAATGGGATTTGGGAGTACTTGTGGACAACAGCCTAGATAACAGTGCTAAATGCCAAGCAGCATCTGCAAAGGCAAGTAAAATATTGGCATGTATTAAGAAGGGTGTAGAAGCAAGGGAAGCAAATATAATTCTCCCACTATATAAATCCCTAGTATGCCCTCTTTTGGAATATGGAGTACAGTTTTGGGCACCACTAAATAAAAAGGATGTTTTAGAGCTGGAAAAAGTACAGAGAAGGGCAACAAAGCTAATAAAGGGAATATATATTGGATATATTTTTAAATAAAAAGGACATTAAGGGCTATCCTGGATTAATAGAGAGAGAGAGTATTGATCCAGGGATGAATCCGATCGCCAGTATCTGGGGTCAGGAGGGAATTTTATATTTGTTTCCCTGTTGAGACAATTGGCAAAGTTTCACTGTTCTTTTTTTTTTTTCCTGTTTGCCTTCCTCTGGATCAATTAACAATAAATCCACGTATTGCAGATCAGACGAGATCTAAAAAGGTTGAACTTGATGGACTAAAGTCTCTTTTCAACCTAAATTACTATCAGCCTTATTAAATTGTGATTCGGCCAATTGAATAGGGCTCTATATAAGCACAGAGTATATTTGTTTACAGAAGTTTTTAGTTAGTTAAGACCTTGCTTTTGGATAGAAGTTCACTAACTAAAAACTTCTGTAAAAATAATATGCTCTGTGCTTATATAGAGCCCTATTCTATTGCCCGAATCACAATTTAATAAGGCTGTATGTAACTATGAAACTATATAACAGAGCAACAATAAACTGCCCCAAATGATGGCAATTGCCACATTCGATTGCAATAAACCAAGGAACTCGCATTCCTCAGTTTGGGGGCGGCACCATGCACTAAAGGCACGCCCCCTATGTTTATAGATGCCAGCAAATGATGTTGGTACCTCACTAATGAAAACACCACTGTGAGTCAGACTATTAGAGATAACACTCCATTGATGTCAAAGACAGAAATGGTAGGCTAATAGTATTCACAGAGACCTCCCTCTGCTAAGGGGCACCAATTACTGTATGTTACCTAATAAGGGGGCGTGCCAGAAAGCTGCCCCCATACATTTGAGACTGTCTATAACAATTCAGACTACGGTACTAATAACTAGGACACTTAGAGAGTGCATACATTAAGGTTATACTAGTTGTCTTTAATTATTATGAAGAAGGACCTTATAGGAACATATCCTTATGATGTGTATATATATATTATTTCAAAATAAACATACAATATTTATAACAACTGGTAGTGATGATTACAGATGCAGTTTGCTGTAAAAATAAGCTATTACTTTTATTTATATATGTATGGATGTAAGAATACATATATTTTTTAATTGTTATAGTGTTGTCCTTGAGAGCATATTTCCTTAAATGAAAAGAGCATAGTTGTTATCATTTAGACCATTGGGATACACTGTATTTAATGGATAAATACATTTGGTCTCAGCTTGAAGTAGTACGAGCTCATGATTACCCCCTCTAATGATAGGCTTAATCATTTCCAGTCCCCAACATTTAAGTGAATTGGGATGGTTAAAAAAATGTCTTGCTACTGAAGTGAACTGTTTAAAATAGTTTTGTCACGTTCAGTGATCCTGATTGTGATTTAATTCTTTGAGATACAGAGTCTCAATGGCCTTGTGGATTTCTTAACATAATATTTTTTGCAGAAACATGAAAACAATAAACAACAAAGTCAGGCTGACAATTTATGTGATTTTTGATGCTACAAGATTTGCCAAACCTATCTGTCACCTTCTTTACCTTGGTCATATGTGGGCACGTGCTACAGTGCACACATGAGATTGAGCCCTGGAATCTTGAGATTCTTTCTACTTTTATATCCAAACTGTGGTCTGCTCAGTATTAAACATTTCAGCCCTTCATCTGATTGCAGTAGATACCAGTACTTAAATATTATACCTTTCACAATATATGATTGTAAATTGTACGTAGAGATAAATCTAATATCTGGCTGGTCCTTTCTGATTTTGGATATAATAGATCTTCTCTGTTTTGTTGCAAACTAGACTGGTAAACACGTGTCAAGTTCTTTTTTTGTATAGGCACACTGTAATAGTCTTTTTTGTAACTTATTCGTCTCCCTTTTAAAATATTTAATATCTTAACAATGCCTTATCCTCATATATGCATTGTTTGGTAAGTTCTTAATCACATGAGTAAGTTGCACACTGGAAGCTAATAAGATGTTGTTTCTAGCAGTAAGTTTCCTGTACAGGGTAGTTTTTAATAACCACTTTTCTTAATTTCCTTTTTTGTTTCCCCTTTCTGCCTGCTAGCACCTGATATCGAAAAGGCATTTGACATGCTTGAATGGCCTTCTCTGTTTGCGATGCCCTTTATCCCCCCTGCTCTATGCTTTAGCTATTGAGCCCCTGTCCCAGGCCATCAGGGCTGATGCGGCGATCAAGGGCTTTAAGGTAGGACACCATCACCTCAAATGCTCTCTGTTTGACAATGGCCTTTTTTGCTCATTGGCAAACCTTGAGTCATCTATAGAGTCCCTGTTGTCTACTATTGACCTCTCAGGTCTCCGCCTGAACTTTTAAAAATCTGAAGCTCTCAGCTTGTCTCTACCCAGAAACCCAGAATCACCTACAATCAACCTACAATTTCATTTGGCCTACTTCCCATATAAAATACCTTGGTGTTCATATAACTAACATGATATCAGACCTATACAAGTTAAACTATCCCGCTCTTCTCAAATCCTTAACAACACACATGGGTACTTCATCTAGATCGCACATTTCTTGGACGGGCAGTATTGCCTCTTTCAAAATAAATGTATTTTCTCAATTTCAAATGGCCCAAAATTCAATCTGTTGACCCTGTATAATGTGGGTAATTTTAATATTTAACTGATTGTCATTTAGCACCTGTAGAAATTCCAAGAGATCTTCTAATGGATTCTTATCTGACAGTATTGCATATGTGCAGCTGTGACGTCCAGGAGGGGCCCCAAGAATTTGTGTGCCTGTTGGACTATTGGGGGTCCTGGATTAACATGGACTATTGTTGTTCTTTCTTCCTTCTCGACCCTGACCCTGTCCTCCCAGCCTAAACACTTGAACTTTGACAGCTACATTATTATTGTGAGCCATGTTGTGTGGTTACACCATGTCGTTCATGGAGGGGGTCACAATATGGAATAAATCATAATTATTGTAGTATTGTGTGACTTTATTTATGTAACAGTGGTAGCCAGTCATGTTAAGTATTAAAATGCTGCATTTTTCCCAGGGAGTTTAATAAAGTAAATTGCAGTAAATATCTGCTCATGGATCGAGAGCTGGCTAAAACACAGGAAGCAAAGGGTTGTTGTAAATGGAACATACACCGATTGGTCTAATGTGATAAGTGGGGTTCCTCAAGGTTCAGTATTAGGTCCTCTCCTTTTTAACATATTTATTAATGACATAGAAGTAGGACTCGAAATTAGTGTCTGCATTTTTGCTGATGACACTAAGTTGTGCAAGGTAATAAAATCAGATAATGATGTACTTTCCCTACAAAGGGATTTGCATAAATTAGAGAAATGGGCGGCTAAATGGCAGATAAGATTTAATACAAATAAATGTAAGGTTATGCATTTGGGAAGGAAAAATAGCCATGCAATCTATAATCTTAATGGAGCAAATCTAGGGGTATCAGATATTGAAAGGGAATTGGGAGTACTAGTGGGCAACCACCTAGGTAACAGCGCTCAAAGCCAAGCAGCAGCTGCAAAGGCAAGTAAAATATTAGCATGTATTAGGAAGGGTATAGAAGCAAGGGAAGCAAATATAATTCTGCCACTATACAAATCCCTAATACGCCCTCATTTGGAATATGGAGTACAATTTTGGGCACCACTTCATAAAAAGGACATTTTAGAGCTGGAAAAAGTACAGAGAAGGGCTACAAAACTAATAAGGGGAATGGAGGGGTTAAGTTATGAAAAAAGACTAACAAAACTAAACTTATTTTCGCTAGAAAAAAGGCGTCTACGAGGGGATATAATTACCTTATTTAAATACATCCAGGGTCAATATAAGGCTTTGTCAAGTGAACTTTTTGTAGCAAGAGATTTTCAACTGACAAGAGGACATCCTTTGAGGTTATAGGATAAAAGATTTTATCTTAAACAAAGAAAAGGGTTCTTCACAGTTAGGGTGGTTAAACTGTGGAATTCTCTACCAAAGGAGGTGGTAACAGCGAATTCGATAGACAACTTCAAAATGGGTTAGATATATTTTTGAATAAAGAGGACATTCAAGGCTATCCTAGATAACTAGCGAAGGAATATTGATCCATTGAGAAATGTGATCGCCAGTCTCTGGGGTCAGGAAGGACTTTTGCTTTTTTTCCCCTTATGAGACAATTAGCAAAGTTTCAATGTTTTTTTTCTTCTGTTTGCCTTCCTCTGGATCAATTAACAATTAATAATAAATAGTCCACTTATTAAAAAGATCAATAGAGATCTAAAAAGGTTGAACTTGATGGACTAACTCTTTATTCATCCTCCAATACTGTACTATTAATCATTTTTTAACAACAAATTAATAACTAATCCGCATATTGCAGATCAGAGGAGATCTTAACAGGTTGAACTTGATGGACTGAAAGTCTTTTTTCAACCTTAATTACTATGCAACTATGTAACTATGTAAAGTTTATTACCGTTGACCTTGGAGAAAGAGGGAGCTGCAGTACGAGGTTATCTGTCTGGGGAACCAGAATGATTCCAGCAGAGTAAAAGGGGAAGACTTGCCCAGTAGATAAAAGGGACTAATCAGACAATATGGCTGCAAAAGCGATTCATGATATACCCCACTGCCATTTGTCTTCCTGGCAGAGGAAAGAATAGCTCATGGTACTAACGTGTGAACTCCCTCTTCTCAGGAAAGGCAGGATTCCTAACAATTTGGAGACAGTCACAAAGCAATGGGTGAAGGGGCTAGTTAAATATTAAGAATTTAATAAAACTGGAGTTGTGGCATAATGTATAACTCCCACTTTAATCTCTATATCAGGATAAGCATGGGTGCAATGCTATTACCTGCTAAGTAATAATCCCCTAAGAGTAAATATGGTTTCATGTGCTCATACTGCTTAGTAATTTATCCATAGGATGTGATAGGGTCATGTTTAGGCTCGAAACGCAAGATTTCCCATGGGGATTCTAATAAACTATGTTGTGTGTGACTCCCAACTAAGGGGGCTGCAAGTAAGGGTTACAACAAGTTGGGGAGTATGTTTGATTCTGAAGGAATAATAATCCTTATTGTTGGGATTATTACTGCTGAACCTGAATTTGGTTTTGTTACAGTCGATAACATTTGCTGGGTGGCTCTTCTGGTTCCTGCTGGGTTGGTTCTGTTCCTGCTATCAGGGATATACAACAAACTGGAAGGTCCTAGTGGGTAGGTTTGAACTAGGCTCTTATCAAGGCCAACATAAGCAGTAGGTTATCACATGGATGTGCCTCACTTATTTGGGTGACTGTTTGTACATACATCAGTTGTTTATTCCCAGCAAGTTATGTAGTTCAAGATATGGTGATTATCCCTTAGTACTTAACTCATCTAGATTGTGGGCGCATCTCTGGTAGGTGTTTTCATGCCCATGATGACGTGATGCACGCTGATTTGTTGGCGTGTAATTAAGTGGCAAAGCTTAACATTTAAGTTTCTGGTTCCTTTTGTCCTCTTGTTAAACCAAAGCAATGGTGAACAAGTGGTAGGTTTACCAGTGGGATATTTTAATCTTCATTTAAAAAGGAAAACATTTTCATACATGATGTAAATAAAAGTTAAGTTTTAATTGTATTATCTCTAGGTCTGAGTGCTCCAATTAAAAGGGAGTTTTCTTCTCTCTCTTTTGAATTGGTATAATTGCAATAATTAACCTGCAATTTTGTATCCAATTATAATAATATCACTGGTTCATCCATATTGGTTATCTGAGTAAAATACAAACAATGGACCTAAATACTATCTTTAATTAGTGCAAAATAAGAGCTTTTTGATCCTCTAATGGTTCATTATTTCTCATTTTCCTCCATGGAGACCTTACCAAAGGGTAGGATGCAGCAAGTCCGGCCATCATTTGTGACATATGCTTGATAGCTCCAGCTGTTATTCTTCCACATTCTTGCAGAAACCATTTCTATTTCATATTTGCATTTCCTGTTATTCTTCCACATTCTTGTAGAAACATTTCAATTTTACACAACTGTGGGCAATGTCTCATCTCTTACCCAGCAAGCAATTGGCACTATTGGTTTGAGTTTCTACATGTTTGCAATTAACATTCTTATGATCTGTTTGACCAAAACCTAATACTCATGCGGTTATCATGGCCTGGATTCTACTGGCACAGTTTTCATGACACCACCTTGTCTGTGACATTATATACAATGGGAAGGGATGTTTTTTCTGCAAGGGCCCTAATCATTAATGCTGCTATATTGGTTCCTTTACAGACAGAAAAGCAATTTGTCGTTCAGTGCTACATACAAAACTTACATACAGTAGTTACATAGTTACATAGTATTTGAGGTTAAATAAAGACTGTTAGTCCATCAAGTTCAACCTTTTAAGATCTCTTCTGATCCTTTTAATATGTGGACTATTTGTTAATAATTTTTAATTGATCCAGAGGAAGGCAAACCGAAAAAAAATCCATTGAAACTTTGCCAATGGTCTCATAAGGGAAAAAAAAGCGAAATTCCTTCCTGACCCCAGAGACTGGCGATCTAATTTCTCCCTGGATCAATATTTTTTCGCTTGTTATCTAGGATAACCTTGAATGCCCTCTTTATTAAAAAATATATCTAACCCCTTTTTAAAGTTATTTATCGAATTTGCTGTCACCATCTCCTTTGGTAGAGAATTCCAAAGTTTAACTACCCTAACTGTGAAGAACCCTTTTCTTTCTTTAAGGCGAAATCTTTTTTCCTCTAACTTCAAGGGATGTCCTCTTGTTAGTTGAAAATCTCTTGGTACAAAAAGTTCACTTGACAAAGCCTTATATTGACCCTGGAAGTATTTAAATAAGGTAATCATATCCCCTTGTAGATGGTTTTTTTGTAGGGAAAATGAGTTTAATTTGGTTAGTCTTTCTTCATAACTTAGCCCCTCCATTCTCCTTATTAGTTTTGATGCCCTTCTCTGTACTTTTTCCAGCTCTAAAATGCCCTTTTTATGAAGTGGTGCCCAAAATTGTACTCCATATTCCAAATGAGGGCGTACTAGGGATTTGTACAGTGACAGAATTAAATCTGCTTCCCTTGCTTCTATACCCTTCTTAATACATGCTAATATTTTACTTGCCTTTGCAGCTGATGCTTGGCATTGAGCACTGCTACCTAGGTGGTTGTCCACGAGTACTCCCAAATCCCTTTCAATATCAGATACCCCTAGATTTACTCCATTAAGATTATAAATTGCATGGCTATTTTTCTTTCCCAAATGCATAACCTTACATTTATTTATATTAAATCTCATCTGCCATTTAGCCACCCATTTCTCTAATTCATCAATAAATATGTTAAAAAGGAGAGGACCTAATACTGAACCTTAAGGAACCCTACTTGCCACCATTAGTCCAATCGGACAATAACCCTTTGCTTCCTGTCTTTTACCCAGCTCTCAAATCATGAGCAGATATTTATTGCAATTCCTGTATCCCTTTAATTTGCTCAAAAGTTTCCCATGTGGCACTGTATCAGAAGCCTTTGCAAAATCCAAAAAGACTACATCCACTAAGTTGCCCGGATCCTAGTTCCTACTAACCTCCTTACTTTCTCTTACGTAATTGATAGGGCATCATTTTAGCCCTAGATGTGGTACAAAAACTCTCTAGAAGCCCATGACTTTTACAAAGGATTGAGCATCTTTGACATGAGTGGGTCTTTTCTGATTACGACTAAACCGTTCTTAAAAACAAAACCTCCATTGCTGGTCCTTGAATTCTTGAAGGGTTTGATCTCACAGCTTAAATTTTTTATATAGTTAGCACATTTTGGTAAAATACTTAAGACTTCTTTGGTTTCTAATTATTATAATATCACCCTGTGACAAATTGCAGGAGAGTACAGGCCGTTCTGGATGAATCCAAAGCTGGAATCAATATTGCAGGAAGAAATATCAACAACCTCAGATACACCAATGATACTACTTTGATGGCTGAAAATGAGGAGGAACTAAAGGACCTATTGATGGGGGTAAAAGAAGAGAGTGCAAAAGGTGGCCTGGTACAAAACGTTAAAAAGACGAAGATCATGGTAAACGGCAATCTCAGTTCCTAGCATATAGATGGGGAAGAAGTGGAGGCAGTGACATACACATGTCCTGGAGTGTGACTCTCAATTTAGTAGCATTAAAACCCCATTGATGTTTTTGGCCTGTCAATAAATTACAAACTACTCCCTGACACTCTGACACCCAAACCCTGTGCTAATAAAAAAAATCCCCTCACTAGCAAACTATGGCAAACAAAAAAATTAAGAATTTAAAAATGATTATGGGTACCAAAGACTACCGGTGAGTGGTCTTCAAATGTATTTATCCATCAATTCTGCCCCTGTAATGATGAGGTGCTCTAGAGACTAGGGGCCCTATGTAAATCTCTGCAAAATCAATTACAAGTGCCGTAGTGGAACAACAAATTCTACCTAGGTATGCTAAGCACCCACCCCTAAAACATTGCAAGAGAACTTCAATGAGTCATTTGCTACAAGTGAATTACACAACAGTGAGCAGGGGTAGGGGATGCTTGGGGATTCCGTTTGGCGGGTATTTAAATGAAAGGAATCCCCAGGGCATGACGTTCTTGTTTTTCTTTTAGCTCCTAGAGCCTTTACTCATCCGTAAAGCTTTGTTTGGGAACCTCCCACACTGAAATCTCTTGATGACAAAGCAAGGGCTTATAGATGTGGGCTGAGTGCCCGAACTTGAAGGAGAAAAATATATACATCGGGCCCTATTAAATTGTGAAAGATCAAAGGCTTTGATGGGCTGTAAGTTACGGTTTTAACAACCGCAAGGATTTTAAGCCCGTAACAGATAGACCGTTTCTCAAAAAAAAAGCCAATTAAATAGCAAAATAACTTACAGCCTCCATTACGGGCTTCAGTAACTTACAATTGCTCAATTGAATGAGGCTCATAGTTTGCATTTACGGGTTTGAAGGCAATTGTAGAATTGTTGCAATTAAATTGCGATTTTCAATTTTAGTGATAGTAACATATATATATATATATATATATATATATATATATATACAAAGTAAACACAATTACATATATTAGATCTATAAATACAATTATTGAATTTAAATAAATAAAACAATAATATATTTATATAAATATATAAATATATATGGTTACTTGCCACAGTTATGGTGCTTGTCCTCACTCATAATAATCATGACATTCTCATTTTCTATTGGTTCCTAGAGCTGTTTCCCATACGTAAAGCTTGGTTTGGTGTCATATACTGAGTGAACACATACCTCCTACACTGAAATATCTTACGGTCAAGGCAGGATTTACGACTGTGGGCTGAGTGGCATAATATTGTGAGCTAAAAGATTGAAATTAACATGTAACTTAAAGAAAAAATCTCCTGCCGACGATTTTAGGGTATACCTCAAATTACACTGCTCGATTATCATAGGAGCCTAAATTAGCTCTCATTTTCGTTGATTAAGATACAATTTCAAGGCCATCCCAAGTGTAATCCCTAATACTTTTCTCATAAGCCATCCTATGCAGCCACACTTCAGCTTCAAAAAATTATTTTCAAATGAGTATTCAGAAATACAGGGACATTGAAGGTTTTCATATTTCACTAAGAATATAATATACACTTAACAGTCTGATATAGACAGATGTGTAATTAAAAAAAATATCTATTAGTATTAAGTTTGTTTTATGATCCAGGGAAACACATTACTCAAGGGGTTAATGCACATCACAAAACCACATTGCCTAGGAACAAATGATCTGATACATTGTCTACAACTATTTCATATTTTAACACAAAATAAACAATTTTTTACTGAATGAAGCTATAATTATCATTGTCACATCTTGTTAATATCAAAATATATTTCTAATTAAAAAACAATTACTTTCTTTATATATAGAATTTTTTTTCCCTTGAAGCTGCAGTAACGGGCAGTGTTACGGCACTTCCCATTCATTTCCTATTGGCTCATACAGCCTTGTCTCATCCATAAAGTTTGTTTTGGCCACTCGCCACACAGAAATCTGTTACGTCTACAGAGCACGATTTACGGCTTTGCACTGAGTGCTCTAATCTGGGGAAGTGAAAGATTTCCATTAGTATAGAAGTTATGGGAAAAAAAGCTCCTGCAGTCAATTTATGGCAGTGCCCTAACTTAGAGCACCTGATTTGCATAGGGCACTAAGATTATATATACACTAGGAAATTTCCTGTCAAAATGACGGGAATAAAATTGTAAGGCTGGCAATGCTGTTTACCACACAATGTGAGGCTTTTGCTCCTCTGAGCACCATTTGCGTGGTTTTATTTTCTAAGTCCCACGTGCCTGGCGTTGTTCTAAGTGTTACTGTTTTTGGCGTCTTGTATTTTCTAAGTTCTGCGTGCCTGGCCTTGCTGAGCCTCGTTTTCATCCTGTTTCAGAATTTTTACGTTTTTCCGCCGTAATTTTTTTTCCCTCTTTGGCGATTTTTGATTGTTAAAAAAGACAAAAAATGCCTTAAATTAACTTGCAACCTCCCTCACAGGCTCCCTGGCTCTCCCCCCTGTGCTGTTTGTGAGTTTGTAAGTAAATTTGAGGCATATTTGTGTGTTTTTGCAGGCTTTTCCAGTTCGGGGGTTCAGTCGTTAAAGTCTTATTTTTGTGAGCCCCGCAGTCCTTCTACGTTCTTCGGGTCCTAAGTGATATGGACCGTAATTTTGCATCCGTCGCAAAGTCCAGGGGCCTCATTACAGCTATGTCCCGATTGTCTCAGGATGAGTGCCAGCTAAGTCCCGCGTGTCCACTACTGCTCGCCTTGCTGTGCAAGGCTTGCAGTGCAATGAGCACCTTCAGCGCTCGTTGTAGCCTATGTCCTGTGTGCCTCAACTGCTCGCTTCACGAGGCTCGAGGTCGACGGCTCGATTTGCAAGGCTCGCAAGGCGTGCTGACAACTTGCAGTACGGCAGTATCTTGGTCGCAAATCAGTAACCATCTCTCAAAAACATGCTGATGAGAGATAGTCACTGCTTATTTTACGCATTACTTTTCAGAACCTGATTCTTCATGAGCTACAGAGGGCAGACGAAATCATGTAATAGTTGTAAAAAATAAATCTGATAAGCACATCTTAATACATAAAATATATATAAGTAAATATATACATATACATATTATATTCCTAATGACATCCTGAGAATTTGTGTATTAGCAAGGAAAACCATCCCTTATCCATGAGAGGAAAGACATACTTTTAATTCATCTCTCTCACTTTACTGATTTTCTGTCTAAGTTTAAGCTCATTGGTGAGGGTTCCCGGATCAATGGCCACCTTAGGGAATAGTGAGACAAGTTTTCAAGTTTCATACCTGTTGAAAATTGTGGGTGATAATCAGTGCCGGATCTACCTTTTTCAAGCCCCTGGGCAGTAAAGTTGAGAAGCTCCTGGGAGTGCGTGCGCAAGGTGTGCACGCACCCATGTTTCCCTTTTCTGTGTGTGTACATCGATCTCTTAATGTGTGAGCAAATCACAGACATTTCGCAATAATAGCCATTTTAACTACATACAGTAGCTACTCATGAACACTTCAAGCTATTACTTGTTTATTAAATGCATTTGATGGTGGGCCTTATGGGAGGGCAGCGAGCATGTGTTACACAAACACATATCATGATCACTTGTATCACACATAAAATCTGAGTAATTATGAGAGATAAAGGGCCACTGCACAATGAAAACTAAAATTGTCTAACCAAGAGCATAAGTAATCAGGAAAAAAGTCATACAGCTAGTTTTGAATTCAAAAAAATAAATGGTGATGCCTCTGCTGGGCCCTGGGGGAATCCATGATACATAGGTAGACTTTTGCATGTGTGAGAGGGGTGTTTACATTTTTGGAGAGATATGGTTGTATTTCCTGAATCTAGTGTCATAAACCTATTTCTAGCATGTGCTTCTTTTATTTTGATAAAAAAAATTCTATACACCACAGAAGGTATGAATGGCCATAGTGCATAGTAAGGATAGCATGAAAAGCACATTCAATAGTACAAGTACTCATGTTTAAAGTTGTTCGTGCATGAGTAGAATTGATAAAAGGGTTGTAGAAGTGTGATATTAGAGTATGCGGTTTAAAAAAATGCAATAATTTGCAAAATGTAAAACAATAATAAAGTAAATAACCTTAATAGTAATAATATTAATAAACTAATAACTGTCCCATGCAATTATTCTTTATTGTGATTGTGTGTTACTTCCTTTGCTTTCCTTACTTGTTAGCTGTGAGGGATATCCGGTCACATATTCTGTCAATGTGTATGTTATGTGTTGTTGTACTGTGTTTCCCTGAGATTTCAGCACCCTATAAGGCTTTCTGTACTTAACTTGAACTTGCAGACGTTTAACTTGAAATCATTATGTGTTACCAAGAGCATTAATGCTTCCTATAATCTCTTCCTGCAGAAATGTGAAAGACCAAAACATAAATAATCGTTATCTCTCTAATTATTTGACCCAAAGACAGTGACCCAGAGAATGTGAAAGCTTCAGGACAGCTTAGTGTATTTATTGATAATGCACAGTCACAGGGTCAGAGGGTGAATACATCTGTTTAGGAGGGTATATACTGTGCACATCTTATATTACATGTTCTGGTATATCCATCTCTTGATTCCTTCTGTATTATATCCCCTAGTGTGTACTCTTAAGATCTTGTGTGCTCCGTACTGTGCACTCTTAAGATCTTTAAGTACAATTACACACCTTCCTATACAATTCATATCTCTAATAGAGATCAATACACATCTCCCTGGGCTGCTAATTGTTGGATATTTACATATCATCTCTGGCCTCTCTTACTCTGACTGGGATTATTACTTTAGTCAGTATTATGTGCAGGGCCTCCTATCATTACACACACTCTTTATTACTATGTGAGTACAATCACTACATAGAGATGACACGCTGTATCCCCATCTTGCCCCCTGTCACCTTCAGGCAGCTCCACATGTGGACACTGCACAGGTAGCAGGTCACCACTCCAAGCTGTAACTGCACTATTTTTTTTATTTTTTTTTATGCCAGAATCAAATGTTATTTTTTTAGGTCAAAAAATGGGCGCCCCTCAAAGGGAGGCACCCCTAGGCACCTGCCTCGTTTGCCTAATGGGTAATCCGGTCATGGTGATAATGAGACACTATCAGCTCCCTCATCCCAACACCTCCTCATCAAAGCCAAAAGTTTTGAACAAACAGTTACACAAGTAGCAATATCAATCCAAATGGAATTAGAAACAGACCTTTTAAACCCTAATTGACTCACCTATTCCCATGTACAGTACATGTAGTCAAGTCTAGATTTATACGCTCATGGCATAGAAGAATCTTGATGGCTATACAAAATGGTAGAGAATGTACTTATTATTCTTGGTTCTGATAAATAAAGACAAAGGTGATTGCCATCAAAATATAATGCAAAGTGTATTTAGCATCAGATTTCAATTCTATTTTATAGAAGCACAAAGCAGGATATAGATCAGTATAATGAAATCAGCAGGGAAGTCCACAGTCGGCACAATCCTTGCTTAATATGAAGGCTGATATTCATCGAAAGCCGCATGTGGAGAGCTTCCCTGAGGATAAAGTGTGGCATTTATGTACCTTTTGGGCTTTGCATTGTGGCAATTGTTTTAATACTGATTGGCTAAAATGTACTGCATAAAAGCAGTTTTATGAGCTCATTACATATACACTGGTTAATTAGATCTGGCCAAAAATGTATATTGTGGTCACATGCCACTCACATACCGAGTAGTCACATGAACTCTGCGTGCTAATACTTCTCCTCACAATGTGCTATCTGTTTTTAAATATTTTTTTGTTAAATGTAAAGGATACAGCAAAGAGAAGATAGGCATAACATGTAGAGAGTTTGTATAAGAAAATCATATTCTTTGCACTGACAGTTACAGTCCCTTATTGCTCTGCTACCCACCTCTGCGTTATCTCTGTCGACCACTTCCAAAAGATTGCAGAACATCAGTTCTCTCCTGATTTGCTTGCACAATGTAAATAATACTAGAGTGTTTATGCTTTACACTGCTACAGCTGTTGCAAGAAAAATAAATATATTTGGTTGCTTTGCCCTGTATTTGCTGACCATTTGCTGTGTGGCCAATTCTCTATCCTATTAAAAATGCCACTTTGTGGTCATTTTTATTCTGCTAATTTTGAAGAAGTTGGTACTGGGAAAAAATGTATGCCTAGAAATAAAATAAAACAAACACTACCTTTACAATTTAACTTTTATATGCAAGTATTCTGGGTTTTACTTTATTCTGTCAGATGTTTTTCCTATTACTTTCTCTGGAGGGTATCTCCTTTTTAGCTAATTAGCTTTACATTAATTTTGTTGGAAGGTGGATTGTTTTAGTATATGATAAACTATAAATTATGATTTATTCATACACAAAATGTTTTAAAACATAAACTTTTAACTGCCTATAATAAATAAAAATGTATTGTTTCACATTGTAACATGTTCTTTACTCCCTTTAATATTCCTGCAATAAACAATTGACTCAATATTTCAAGGAATATGCCAGCAATGAAATTAGTAAATGTTTACCATCCAAAAATACAAAACTTCTACTGTGATTCATATATGTATTTGAAGGGGTTACATTAAAGCCCATCATCATATATTAATACACTTTTGAAACCATTTGCTCTCAGTAATCATATTTATTGCAGCACAAATTAGTGTAAAATGCAAAAATCCCAATACTGTCAATAAAATATAACAGCTGGGGTGTCTTAATAATAATAATAAAAAAAAACTTTATTCTAATTTGTTTACATTTTTTCTCATCAGATTATTGAACATGGATTTTGTTCAGATATGTCATTGTTTTTGTTTGCATAATAATAAATACCAGTTCTTCCAACTTAACACTGTAGGTTTGCCACCTTCCAATGATTTTTTAAACCATTTAATTTGCTTCTAAAATTATTTAAAGGGGAAGTGGAGGAATAGCCACAAGAAATGCTTGAGGAAAGAATAGAAAAAATAGAGAGGAGAAAAAATAAATAGGCTCAACTGTGCAGAAGGAACTTGGGATGTCATGCCATTAGGAGGGAATTAACAACTGTATTGTTTTAACTATTTTAATCACCACATTTCTATTTTTTACTAAGAATTGTTCTAATAAAGGCTATATTTTAATAATATGCCTTATGGTGTTGAATTTATATATACACTTCCCTATGGGGAATTCTCTAATTGGTTCAGTGGTGCTTTTTTCTCTGTATGCTTAAAGAAGTTGGGGGCACACAAAAACATAGCATTACAGTACAAGGTCACTTTATAGAGGCAATCAACCAAGGAGGAGGAATCAGAAATACAGATTACAGTTCAAAATCCTTTTAGAGGGAGGATACTGTAATTAGGTGCAGACTTTGCCCAAAATATGATGCAGATTGCATGTTTGGTAAAGATCAGGACGTCATTTAGGAGCACCATTTATGACAACTGAGATCTCCATATTGACAACCTAGCACTGATAATTATAGGTCACTGGGCAAAATAATTAAAATGTAACATTTCTTTCCACACCCTGTGCACCTGATTCTAATTAGTGACATAGGTTGGTGCAGCTCATTATGTATTGTCGCACAACAGAATGCATTAACTGTAAAAGCTCATAACTTGGTGACTTTAGCAGCAGTTTGAAAAATAAAAGCATTTCCCACATGCTTCTCTACCTCCTATCTGATAATGCAGACCACATATGGTGACTGCAGTGTCCCTCAAGTAATCTTATTAAAAGTGGACTTTCCAGTCAGCCTTCTAAACCTCTTGCATATATGTATAGTGCTGCAATAAATATGTGAACTTCATAAATTACATTTTGTAAATTAAATTTGATATTAACCTAGGCTTGAATGACATTGTTCAAAATCGTCTAGGAGACTGTTGGAACATGGGACTCTGAAGAGTATCACAAGATACTCAGTATGATTACTGTAAATATTAATATTTGTCCTTTCTTTGTTGCCCCTCTTTGTGACTCAAACACTATTCATTTTCCACAGGTTGAGCTGTTTTTATGGAATGTGATATTAGATATTTATCTGATCAGTGATTTTTACATTCAGACTCTGATCGAATGCTCTGAACGCTATTACTGTAACAGAGAGCATTCTGACTTTTGTACGCTTCTTAGACATTGCATGTGATTGCACTAACTAATGCGACGCAAACACTTTTGACAACCTGACACACGTTTTGCATCTTCTCTTAAGTATTACTTTGTTGGCCTGTGAAATTGTTTGATAATTGGAACTGCCTTTTTTGGGATTGGCGTGTAAACTACCATTTTCCAGTCTACTGACCACTGTTGAGTTTTCCAAATTTGCTGGCATAATGCTGGCAACACATTCACGTTGTCATCTGCTAGCATTTTGAACAATTCAGCTGTGATTCCATGAACTTCTACAGCCTTGTAATCAGCAATACTTACTAGGGCCTACCTCTTCACTCTCCAGGATGTCTTGATCCAGCTCATTGGACAAACTGTTGAGGTTATCAATGTTGTTAAGATCCTTCCATTATAGATCTTCTCTTGTATTCCTGTCACCTCTTCTTTATATGATCTGCTTCTGCTAAGTCCCTACCATTTTTGTCTTTTATCATGAACACTTTAGCAGGACATTTTCTCTTGAGATCCCAAATTTTCTTAACGAGATCTAGTGACTTTCCATTTCTGATATCTTCCTCTATCTCTTTGTATCACTCATCATAAAATGTCTATTTGACTCTTCTTCTATTCTTAGTTTTTTTTTCCTTTGGGGGATATTCTTTGTAGCTGTTTTTTGGACCACTAGATTTCTGCAGGCATTCTATCCACAATGACTAATCCATTAAATATATCCCTAACCTCCAGTGCATATTCAGAGGGGATATTATTTTTTATCTGCTTGATCTGATTATTGTCCCTCTCTTCTTCAGTCTAATTCTAAACTTTGCAAGCTAATGATCAGAGTCACAGTCAGCTCCAGGTCTTGTGTTTGCTGACTTTATAGAGCTTCTCCATCTTTAACTACAAAGTACATAGTCTACATTTGATATCTATATTGTCCATCTGATGATGTCCATGATTAGGGTAATCTCTGAAGCTGTTGGATGAGGATGTTTACTATGACCAGACAATTATCTTGACAGAACTAATCTCTAACCTGTTCCATTTTGTACTTCAAGGCCACACTTGCCCATTTTTTCAGTCATTGTCTGTTTATCCTGTTTAAACCTCCTATGATGAGAGCAATATATTTTGTTTGGTGTTATATCTATGTATCTATAAGTGCTTGCTATCCTCATATAATTGGGCAATGTCAGCCTCTTCATCATCCATAGTTGGAGTATGGACTTGGATCACTGTGATGTTAAATGGCTTTTCTTGAATTCAAATTCTAATTATTCTGTTATTTATTGGGTTGTAACTGTTTTGCCACCCTTTCATTGATTATGAAGGACACTCCCTTTCTTCTTCGGGATTCTTGACCACAGTAGAAAATCTGGTTGTATTCTGACATAAAATGCCCCATTCCCATCCATTTGAGTGTACTAATTCCCATGATATTATTGTTTAACCTTGTCATCTCAAATTTGGCCACATTTGGTTTGCTTTAATTTATCGTTGTAATATGCTCAATTGTTCTTTGCAGCAGCAGACTTTCCTTTTCCCTCCAAACACATTTGCAGCAATATGTCCTTTTGGATGTGCCCAAACCAATTAATTTAATCTGGTTCTACTAGTACTCACCCTCTGCTTTTCTCAGTAACGTGGTAGCCAGCTTCTAAACTGAGGAGCTCATCTTCGGGTGCCATATCATTAAGTCTCTGGATGTGCTTATCTATAAGGTTACTGGAGTGCGTTGCCAGTTCCTTCTCTTGTTGACCGCAAATTTGTCTGACCTCTCTTAGCTGACCTGCCCCCTCCAGCTCACAGCTTCACTGTATTACACAAGCCCCTTCATCATGACAAGGTAGCAATCCAAAAGGGGTAGTGAATCATAGTTATTCACTTATTTCACAAATTTATTATACACGTATTATAATTGTCATAACCCACGTCAGGCTGCTGTCACAAGTTTGCACTGCCACAGGTTCAACCACACTTCAGTCAATAGTGAAACTTTCTACATCTCTGCTGGTGTAAGAGCAAAACTTGGAACTCCAAAATATGTTGTGTCAAATGTAATCACAAACTCCAGGAAGGGCAAAACTTGTATCCTTGCCAACAGCAAATTGTTAATTTATTGCATAGCAACTTATATAGACAGGAATAATATTAGGAGCATATAGTGGAAGTGAATGTCAATGAGGAGAAATAAAGTTTATGTGCTCCTTGTCCAGTATGTTGCTTGTGACCCTGGCTCTGCTCTGTCTGTTGGTGGGGGATGAAAGGACAGGAGCTGGAGCCAGTTTGCCTACGGCTATTGTCCTGAGGTAGTTGTTCTCACACAGATCATTACTTATGGTACAAAGGTGTGTGCAAGCAGCACCAGCATGAACAATGGTGATACTAAGGACTTTCTACCCTCAAATGTGTTCTGTGAAATGGATGTTAGCCCACAAACGTTAATGTAAGTATTGATTCTAGATCCTTTTTCACATTGAAACAAAGAAAATTAATTGCTCTCTGTGTGCAACTCTCCAATTTGCTTTTTGCGAGTGGAGAAGAGTATTAGAAAGAGATACACAAACATTTACAGCCACATTAAGTTCCATGCCCACAGCGGCCCTGGTACACCCGCAAGGCCTGCAGGCTTGAAATTCTGCAGAGTTACAGAGCGATAAAATTAGCCAAGCCCGCAATAGACGTGGCCGACATCCAAATCCGTAAACCACATTCGCGCACATTGCATTTGCGGCCGTGAACATGATAAAATAGTCAAACCCATGGTTACAGGTTTAGACTGAGCCAATAGTAAAAGAGATCGTCATCATTACACCACTGAAAAATGTTGTGATCAGACCCGCATTCCAGTGCGTCTAATAATTTAATAGCAATTTGTGATTGTAACATTTAAGGGCTTGACAGCTCAAAGGCTTAGCTGTGTCGGAGTTCCGGTTTTGACAGTCCATAAGGATTTCCGCCTGTAACGGTCAGATCATTTGCGGGTAGCTGAAAGAGGCCAATTTAATAGCCGTAAGTCTTGCCGGCTCCTTTACAGACTACGAATTCTTCAGTTGGTTGAATTTAATGGAGCTGTTAGTGAGGGCTCTGTTTGGTGCAGTTTTTTTAACTAGGAGATGTTTTGGGGGTTAGATTTGATATTATATTCTGCACAATTGTTTTATATTGTGTTTGTTTTCAGATTGTTTTAAGGAATAATTTGTTAGAAGAATGTGGTACTATACTATTAAAAAAAATAAAAAAATATTGCAATTTTATTTACTACCTAAAAGGAGGGTAAACGTGTATAATTTTGTAACTGTTTTTTTTTTTTTTTTGGTTCTGATATTTGAAATGTTCACAATGAAAACATGTTTCTGTGTTTTTAATGCACTTTATTGATTGTATTTATTATACATGACTATTTTTATTTGGTTTTCGCAAATTTACACACGGGTTTGTGGCATTGCACCGTGAATTAAATTTGCACTTCATGTAATATTTATTGTTATATTTAAAAATTCTTTGAACCTTTAGAATTTAGAAGATGGTAATCTTTATATTATTATTATTATAGTTTATTTATAACGCGCCGACATAAAGCCTTATTAAATTGCGACTCGGCCAATTGAAAAGGGCTCTATATACGCACATAGCATATTTTTTACAGAAGTTTTTAGTTAGTGAAGACCTTGCTTTTGAATTGAAGTTCACTAACTAAAAACTTCTTTAAAAAAAGGTTTTCTATGTGCTTATATAGAGCCCTTTTCAATTGGCCGAATTGCAATTTAATAAGGCTGATATTCAGTAGCGCTATACATAAGTTCAGTTCCAGACAAAGATAAATACAAATTAACACATAGCAAAGCAAGGAGGGCCCTGTCTTTGAGCTTGCAATCCAGTGTCCGTGGTGCTTTCCCCAAAGCACATAGCAGGATTGAAACTCACAGAATTACAACCTAAAGGTATTGTAAGTGGTAAAGGAGGGAGAGAGAGACGATGAGCATGTTAGGATGGAAGGTGATAAGCTTATTTAAAGAGATGGGTTTTTAGTGAGGTTTTAAATGTTTTGAGGCAGGAGGATAATCTGCTGGAGCGAGGCAAGTATTTCAGAGACTAGGGGCAGCAAGAGCAAATTTCTGGAGGCGATGGTGAGAGGAGGTGACAAGAGTTGTAGAAAGAAGAAGGTCATTATCAGAACGAAGAGGGCGGGTGGGGGAGTATTTGGAGATGAGAGCAGAGATGTATGGGGGAGCGCTAATTATCTTAGAGCATTAGTGGCTTTCTGGCACTTTCTATCTGCTCTATATATTTCTATGGTCATTTGCAATAGAAGAGATTATTATTATTATTATAGTTTATTTATAATGCGCCAACATATTCCGTAGCTATGTACATAAATTAGGTTCAGACAGTGATAAATACAGATTAACATTTAGCAAAGGAAGGAGGGCCCTGTCTTTGAGCTTGGAATCCAATGTCCATGGTGAATTCCCAAAGTACTTAGGATAGAAACTCGCTATTACAACATGTGGGGGAAAAATTTATTGTTTGGAATGACGGTGCAATCGGTGTGTCTGAGACAGTGGCAAAGCTAGTGAATGGAGGGCCCCGGTGCACCATTCACCCACAGCAGCCCCACTCATCCTCACAATCCCCCCTGCAACACCATTCACCCCCAGCAGCCCCATTCAGCCCCCAACCACCCTCAAGCCCCCCAGTAGCACCATTAACCCCCCAGCAGCCCCCTTTAGCCCCACTACTCCACAGCAGCACCATTCACCCCCCTCCAGCAGCCCCATTCATCCCCCAGCAGCCCCATTGAGCTCTCAATAACGCCAGCAACACCATTCACCCCCATTAAGCCGCACAACCTGCCAGCAACACCATTCTCCCCCAGCAGCCCCATTCTGACCCCACAACCCTCCAGCAGCACCATTCACACCTCCAGCAGCCCCACTAAGCCGCACAGCCCCCCAGCAGTCCCATTCAGCCCCCAACCCCTAGTAGCACCATTCACCCCCCCCTCAGCAGCCCCATAACCCCCAGCAACACCACTCACCCCCCTTCTCTTACTTGTGCACTGTGGTCTCTGTGCCTGTTCTCATTATTCAGAGGTTGGATATCCTTCCCCTGCTGGCTCTTCATATTCAGGGGAGGGTAATTCCCTGCACTATGAAGTGCCGGCGGGGGAAGGATATCCAACCTCTGACTAATGGGAAGCGGCCCATGGAGCTCAGTGCACAAACAGAAGGAGGGGCCTGAAGGGGTCTGAATGAGGCTGCAGGGGGGGCTGGGGGAAGAGAGCACTGGGCCCCTCAAAAAGCAAGGGCTCCGGTGCAACCGGCAATAGATCCGCCCCTGGTCTGAGAACATTAACACCACTCCCACTCTTCTTTATGGACCTATGTATATACTATGAGCATATGTATGGCCAATTTGGTACAGTAGCACATGTTAGGGACATGATGAAATTTACAAAAAAAAAAAATTGTACTGTAATGAGGATACATAGGATGCCTTATATAGTACACCCACTGTGTGCCTGAGAAGGACCTCTCAGTTCTTTTAGTGACCTTTCAGTTCTTTCCTTGGAGCATTAGTTTTTAGTTCAATGTATTTCTTTGGCGATTCTGAATAACAGTGAACGTTATACTCTTGCTGAAATAAACATTGCGCTGGAGTGGTCGTGGTGTGGTGCATTTTATCACACAACATCAGTGTGCCTGACAGCATTAGTGGGACTTCCTCTCTTTTTGTTGCAGTTTTGTATCTGTTCAATGTATTTCTCTGGCTGTTCAAAATAGTAGTAAATGGTATAGGTCAAAAGAAAAGTTATTGTTTCTGAATTGCGTGGTCATCAAAACATATGCTTTTAGAACACCTGCTTAGTGTGTCTGAGAGCATTGGTAGGAAGCCTACGCTTTCTTAGTGCAATTTATATCTGCTGTATGTATTTCTATGGCCGGCCGAAATAATAGTAAATGTTCATACTTTAAGCGTACCAGAGAGTGTTAGTGAAGCTCCCACTACTTTTCTTTCAGCATTTGGTATGTGCTCAGGCATTTCTATAACAATTAAGAAAAACTGTGAATGTTACACCCCAGGGGAAAGAAAAGCCATAGCGCTGGAGTGGAGGTGGCATCAGAACACATGGGATGTTTTATGGTAGACCATACCAGTTACCCAACACCATTAGTGGGACTCTTACTCTTTCATAATTGCCTTTTATATCTACTCTGTGCAGTATATGGCATTTCAGAAAAGTAGTAAATCTTATTATCCCAAGAAATTAAATTGCTTTTGAGTGTTAGTGATATCGGAATGCTGGTTAGACTTTTCGATCCACATATAGAGCATACTTTCTATCACCTCGAGAAGTATTTTAGCTTCTACCTATATGTCTTTAGCATCCTTGTTCAAGATGAATGCACATATGTTATATTTGAAACTATTTATGAATTTTTAGAAAGGCTTTGGATCCTCTCCATGTTTTTGACATGATTGTATTACTTAAAGGTAAACCTTATCTCTCATTTGCTTTAAAGCTGTTTAATGAGTTTACATGTTTAGAGACAATCTCTAAAATCTGTAGTCTTAGATTTCATAGGACATGTCCCCTAAACACTATTCTGTATTCCCTGTGTATCTTTTGAACTGGAAACCATTCATAAGAACAGTTTATGTTCATGTTTAGAAAATATTTTTAAACTTGAAGACAATCCCTAAAATAATTCAATGACTTGCTTCGGTGCCAGTGCATTCCAATTGGCAATAAGGGCCCATTTCCTATGATTTCCTATGTTTATTTGGAATGAAACAATGTATTCAGTGTCATTATTTAAATGATATTCCAGAAACATTTAGAAAACAATGCATTTACAAAAGTGGCTGTAAATTTGAAATGTGTAAGGCAATTTGATTACTTGTGTTTAATGTGCTACACATAAATTCCAGCATGTGTCATTGCTTAAATATTTTTTAGTATTTTAGTATGTGGTTACAAACCCCTAAAAAAATCCATGTTGCAAAAATTGGAAGCTGATAGTTGATTTTTATGTAAGTCAGAAGGAAATAATTAACCATGTTAGGTCACTGACAGAAGTATTATAAATGACAGCCTGGAAAGTCTTAATGTATCTAACAGTTATTTTGCAGAGTGTAATGCTGGCTATAAGAGATGGTTGAATGCTCTTGGTAACTACGCTGGATAACATTCAGGTGGTAAAGTAAGATGTAAAGTGCATTAATAAGTGTTATCAAGAAGGATTTATAGATGGAACAGAGAATGCTCCTATGGTGAGCTATTGGCATTGGCACCTTTTATGCAATATTTGCTCTGGCCAGGCTAACAAAGCAGGATCTTATTTCTTTAAAGTACCCTGACTGGGCATTGTTTTAAAACCTAAGTGATCAGTACATAACCAACTGCCATATGAGGATCAAGCAATAAAATATTGCATTTAAATAAAACCACTAGTATTTATTTGGTTTAATTGCAGGGTATGAAATGTTAGTCTAAATTCTATTAGACCTCAAATGACGAAGCAAGCATTTTTCTCTAAGAAAAAGTCCAGAAAATAGGGCTTCTGTCATGATTTTTGAATTTTAGTGTCTTTCCTACAGATTATTGACACACAATTTTGTTTTAGTAAACTCTAACGTTTAAAGCGCCATACTAAGAAGAAGAACACTGGGTTGTCATTAAAATGCACTGGTTATGCCAGAGAATTGTGCTTCCTCCTCTGTGTGAAAATTTATGAAATGTTATTACTAGGGAAGTGGCAACATAGTTGCACTCAGGAGGTGCAAGCATTGACAGAATATTGGACAGAATATCTCAACTCATAACAGGGGGAAATAGCATAGACATAATCTTTTATGGATTCATGAGCAATGGTACTTGAACTGGGGATACAGAGAATGCTTTAAGCCAAGGAGTCATTTGTTTTTGCCTCTACTTGTTGATACCCAGAGCAGTGGTGCACAGATGCTCTGCTAACAATAGTCACATTTATATATCTTGCTCTATTAAGACTGCTATTTCCTCTCAGACATATGAAGCCTTCACCCAGCTGAGCCAGGAATATTTTGATAGTGCCTATTATTATAACTTTCTGCTATTCTACGAAAGAAATGTAATTGCTTTAAAGCCTGAACAAAAAACAGAGTTAAAGGTCCTCAATCAGAGAACGAACTAACCTTAATAGGTTAGTTCTATGGACCTGATAACCTACTCTGAGAGCAGCCACTTTTAGCTCACTTGTGACCTTCACAGAGAGAAATATCCTGTAGTATATCAGTCTGGTCCCACTCATTAGAGTGACCCAGCCCCGAAATACCAGGAATACCGGGCAGCAAACCCCATTGGGCCTCTTCAGTGAGGTGTAGCTGATAACTCCCTAAGGCACAGTGAGCAAGGGGAGACTAATCACTAAGGGTAATTTGCATAAACAAAAAAAACAGTTAGAGGTGCTCAATCAGAGAACGAACTAACCTTAATAGGTTAGTTCTATGCTTTAAAGCCTGGCCGCAAATGTATGAATTAAACATAATAAAGGCCAACAGTTGGACTTTGGTTAGGGTGAGAGTAACAAAACATTAGCTTCTTGTCAAATTAACATTTAGCTAGAAAAAACACAAGCTATGACATGCACAAGCAGAAATTGAAAGTAACTTATCTATAACAGTTGTTCCCAAACTGTGGGCCGTGATGCCCTGGGGCGCCATGACTGGCCTACGAGGGTGCTAAAACACTGTCACCCATGGCTCTCCAGCCACCAGCCCCCCTACATCTCACTTGCTCCTGGCTCCCTCCAGACTCACTCCTCTTGAATACTCTGACTCAGAATGCCCCGATTCACAAGGTACAGCACTGTGGGACAGTAATGGAATCCCTGTCATGTCATGGCCGAATCTTGGCAGGACTTGGCTTGAGCGTCCAAGGACGCTGTTGTCTGTCCTGTATAAGGGTGGCCCTGAGCCCTAGAACAAGCCTCTAAAGCAGTGGACTATGATAGTGACCCTGCATGCTGCAGGGATATCTCTCCTGCACTCTGCGGATCAGACCCCAGGACCCCCCTCACATACCGCGAGGCAGAAAGGGTGTTTGTGACAGTGAGCAGGCTGAACCTGGATAACAGTAAAGTGTGCCAATGGAGTAAGGGGGAGTGAGAAAGAGAAGGGGTGAGAGAAGGGAGTGAGAGAAATGTCCTTTGCTGTGATTTGCTCCTGCTTGAATCTAAGTATACTTTATTGAATCTTATGTATGTAAATGTGTATACCCTTTATTGGAGGGTGGAGTTAGGGCTAGTGAGGATGTCCGTGGTGGTAGCTGGGTTACAGTTACAAAGGGAAGAAGAGGGAACAAGAACAGGAGGAGGCAGGCCAGTTCTGAGATGGCAAGCACCAACAGATTTGCCAGATTGAGTGAAACTGTTGGGGATGTCCATTCATGGCAATGCCAGATAGAGCTGTTCCCTCTAACAGCCGGGAGAACAGTTCTACTGGAGGAGTGGGAGGGCAGAATAGGCAGAGCAACAGAAAGGTTTTGGTAATAGGGGACTATTATTAGAAAGTTAAACAGGATCATTTGTCACCCAGATCACAGCAATCAAATCGATTGCTGTCTCTGGCATGTTATCTTCGGCATGTTGTGGATCTGGTAGATAAATTATTGGGAGGGGCTAGACATTTGATAAATCTCTGTAGCAGTGATGGATTGCACTTTAATGATGAGGGAGCTTGTGTGCCAGGGGAAAGTATGTTGGAAGGCCTGGGGGAGTTTTTAAACTAGCAGGTGGGGGAGTGGACTAAATAGAAGTAATGGGGTAGAAACAGTAGAAGGGGTAACAAATTAATTAACTACTTATGGGGATGAGAAGGGGGAAGGGTTGGTATAGTCAATAGGGTGGTATCACTGAGTAACTCAAATACAGTGGCAAGCACTTCAAAACTGCAGATTCATAGCAACATAAATTGAATGCATGCTAATGGCAGAAGCTTGTCAGGGAAAATGGTGTTAGAATTAAAATTATTAGCAGTAAATGAGAAATAGGATTTAATAGACAGTACTGGAGCATTGTGGGATGACTTATGACTGGATTGTTAATTTGGATGGTTATAAAGTATTTAGAAAAGATAGAGGCAATGGTAGAAGAGGATGAGGGATTTGTCAGAGGAGATATTTATGGTGGAACTAGCATTAATGAAGAATCATTGTGGGTTGAGTTAAACAGCGGAGGAACAAATTCTAAAATAATATTAGTAGGAATATGCTATAAACCCCAAATATAATTGAAAGTGCAATCATTAATACAGAAGCATGGTCAAGTTCTAATAATGGGAGTTTTTAACTACCCAGAAATTAACTAGATGGCTGGGAAACAGTGATCAAAATACAGTCTCATTTAAGACTGAATTAAAAACAACATAGTTGTAAGGCTAACAAAAACTCTTAATTTTAGTGGTCTAAGTTCAGCAATGCAACGTATAGACCAAGACAAAGAACTGACAGGTAAAAATACTGAACATAAATGGACAACATTCAAATCCTTAGTAAATATACATATTTATCACCATATACCATATAGAAATAAAAGTAAAAGGAGTAAATCACATCTATTAGACTGGCTAAAATAGAAAATGAAAAGTTAGTTGCAAAGGAAAGTTAGACTAATCATAAAATATTTTTTATGAATATAAATGGGAAAAAGGCCAGGAAGGAAGCTATAGGAACATTACAATGTGACACAGGCCATCTGATATTTAGTGACCAGGAAAAGCCAGATGAGCTAAATAAGAACCCTTTGTAAATGTCTGCAAAAGCAATTATGAGTGCCATAGCAGCACAGTAAATCCTACCTAGCTAGCTATCGTACCTAGCTATGTTAACTCCTACCAGTGGACTGCACGACAAAGCTGAAAAGCAAGGCAAAAATATCCATTGATTTTTGCACTGACAATAAATTATGAGTTACTCCCTTGCACTTTGATAACCAAACACTATGTTTGAATCAGTCGCAGCAGGGCACTGCTGTAAATACAAAAAGCAGAAGACAGATTTACGTTACCAAAGACCACTCACAAGTAGTTTTTAAGCCCTTGCTGAGTTCCCTAGAAGCATTTAAAGTGACAGTATAGCACAAAAAGTGAGTATTAAGCCAGTTTTACTATACAAAATCTAGGGTAACACACAACTCATTACTTAAGGATGTAATAGATGTCACAAAACTACGTTGCCTAGGAATAAACACTCTAATGCATTCTCTATAAATATATCATATTTTACCACAAAATAAACACATTTTTATTTATTGAAGCTATAAATACAATTGTCACATCTTTTTAATCTTAAAATATATTAATAAATAAAAAACAATTACTATATATATATATATATATATATATATATATATATATATATATATATATATATATATATAATGTTTCCTTTCTGCAGCCTAGTTATGGCACCATTTATGGCACTTCCCACTAAATATAATATTCATGACTTTAAAATTTCCTATAGGCTTCTAGAGCCCTGTCTCATTTGTAAAGCATCACTTGGCTACTCCCTACACAGAAATGTTGCAGCTAAAGCAGGATTCAAGGCTGGAGGCTGAGTGTCCTAACCTGGGGGTGCAAAACATTTACCTTAGTGTAGAACTTAAGAAAAACAAAAGCTCCCATAGCCGATTTACGTCAGTGCCCTAACTTAGGGAAATTGATTTACATGGAGGCCAATGATATTAGAGAGTAGACCCATAAGTTCTTCTCTTGAGTATACACAAGGAAGGTACCAGTGGTTGGGACACTGCAACAAATTTGGGCTACACTACATTCACAAAATAATTGGTTAATGCCAGAAGAAATCCACAAAACTATGTTAATAAAGTCCCAGGTCCTAGTTACATAGTTACATAGTAATTGAGGTTGAAAAAAGACTTTCAGTCCGTCAAGTTCAAAGTTTTAAGATGTCCTCTGATCTGCAATATGCCGGTTAGTTGTTAACTAATTGATGCAGAGGAAGGCAAACAGAAAAAAAAACAAGTGAAACTTAGCCAATATAAAAAAAAAGAGAAATGTATTTTTATTCCTTCCTGACCCCAGATACTTGTGATCGGATTCCTCCCTGGATGAATACTCTCTGTTTAATTCTCCAGGATTACCCTGAATGTCCTTTTTAATAACAAATACATCCAGCCCCCTTTTAAAGTTATCTATCGAATCCGCAGTCACCACCTCCTTTGGTAGCGAATTCCACCGATTAACCACCCTCACTGTGAAGAACACTTTTCTTTCTTTCTTTAACCTCCAAGGATGTCCTCTTGTCAGTTGAAAACCTCTTGGCACAAAAAGCTCACTTGACAAATCTTTATACTGATCCTGCATGTATTTATATAAGGTAATCATATCTCCTGTTAGACGCCTTTTTTCTAGAGAAAATACATTTAATTTGGTTAGTCTTTCTTCCCCGTATTAGTTTTAATGCCCTTCTCTTTACCTTTTCCTGCTATAAAATGTCCTTTTTATAAAGTGATGCCCAAAATTGTACTCCATATTCCGAAGGAGGGCGTACTAGGGATTTGTATAGTAGCAGAATTATATTTGCTTCCCTTGCTTCTATACCCTTCTTAATGCATGCTGATATTTTATTTGCCTTTGCAGCGGCTGCTTGGCATTGAACACTGTTAGCTAGGTGGTTGTCCACAAGTACTCCCAAATCCCTTTCAATATCTGGTACCACTATATTTGCTCACTCACATATATTAGTTGTGGTAATTGCGAGCTTGTCGGTAACGCTATGTTAAAAGTTATGGGTTTGCTCATGCGTAATGAGCGCCGTATGCCAGGACCGCAACGAGCGCAGAAGGCCATAGGTCTTTTGTCTCGCGACTGCGGCTATATATACTGGACAATTTCCAGATCTTTCTCACTTCCCCCTCAGGTGATGAACAGTGTGACTGGACATTTATCTGCTGGCGTAATTTCTGAAGAGAGATTGCTGGCTCTTTAGGATTTGGAATTCTGCATATTACAGATGATAGGTAAAGTATTATTAATTATTAATTATTTCATTTTTTTTTAAATGTAAGTTATTTAAAGTATTAAAATGTATTTAAAAGATCAAAAAAATATTTGTATTAACACATTAATAACACATTCATGTATACAAATATTTAGAAGAAAGTAAACTATTTTGGGTTAAAACAAATATAGAAATGTACTTAAATGTATTACAGATAGGGTTAAAGGTACAAAAAAATGTATTTATAGATAAATAAAAAAATATATAATATTATTAAAAAAAATTATAACAATTATTATCTTTTCACTTTACAACTTTCAGCTCATTGCAAGTTTCAACAGACACTCGACGAAGACAGAAATTATTCAGCTGTGGGATTTTGTGAAGATAGACAGTCAGCTTTGCAGGATTTTCCATTCATCTACTTACATAGAAGAGGTACAGACAGTATAATTAGTTCTGCAAAAATGTTATCAATGATTTAATCATTTTCAATTTTTAATATTGCAAATAGTTATAGCAAGTTAATTAATAAGTACTGTATATAGATTATTAATTGTAAAAAAAACATAAATTAATGTTGTGTATTGTGGTGCAATGAAAGTATTTTCATAGATAAAATAATCATTATAGGAAATATGCTGCTGATATTACTAATTAAAACATTTGACATTGGATGTCTTATATATTAATTTAACGTTTTAGAAAACAAAAAGAGAAAATGTAGTTAACACAGGTTTCATATTATAACACTTATTTTTTTTCAGACAAACTGGTAAAAAATTGAGAATGATGGTGCAAAGGATAGGAGAAGAAGATCGTGAGAAAATTGCATAGAAAAGAAAAATTAGTATAATAGTGAAATCCATGCATCAGAGAGCTATGAATAAAAAAATAAATGATAAAGATGCATGTGAACAATATGGTAAAGATAGTAATGATAATATATGTTTGCCGGAAAGTTCAATATTTACATGTTTATCAGTGGAGCCTCACAATTGTGGTTTGTTGAATGTTGTTTGTCAGTTTTGTGAGGCTTATCATTTTCAACAGGAAAGACCAAGAGATGGTGAGTTTATTAGTTGTTGTCAGAAAGGAAAGGTAAGACTTCCAGAAAGAGACCAAATTACAGAATATTTAAAAAGTATACTGAGTGATCCTACATTTCAAAATTATAGTAATTTCAAACAAAACATATGGTCTTATAACAGTGCAATTTCATTTGCTACAATGGGTGCAACATTAGCTGCTAATGTTCCAGGGCATGGCCCTTACTGTTTTAAAGTGCAAGGCCAAATTTACCACCATTTTTAGCATTTACACCCAGAAGCAGGAGAGCAAAGACATTTTTTCTCAACTATGTGTCCTAGATACAATGGAAGCAGTTGAACAACGTATGAAGGTTTCAGAAAATAATAAATGCTTAGCCACAGTTTTTCAAGAGCGTGATAACATTATGGCCAAAAACCCATATACTCAAGCATACAAAAAATTATCAGAAGTAGAAAGGGAACAAAAGAGTTATGCTCAACAAAAATCAGTAGCCTATCCCAAGAGTCAATATGGTTCTTAGAAGAGATCGCCATTGTGATCAACGCTGTTATAATTTGCAAACATCTAATGAGGTTGCGATGGTGTTTCAAAATGACGATGGGGAACCACCATTTGAGCGTGATATTAGAATATATCCCAGAAATCAAGAGCAACCTTTCATTAACATAATAATCTTAAGAAGACATTTGAATCCAATGACACATCCTATTTTTTATCCAAATGGTGAGTTAGGATGGCAACCGAAATTAATACTTCCAAGTTATCCAGATAGTAGAATTTGTGTCAGAAATAATATTTCAATGCTTTAATATAAAGTTGCACAAACTGCTATTCGAGCTGAATTTAATCCCATTTTATATGGCGGAAAAGTGACACAACAATGGATCATTGATTCATATCTAAAAGTAGAAGCCAATAATTAAAATGTTATAAAATTTCAACAACATTAGCTATATGTTAAACAATATTGTGGATTTATTATTTTGCTGAATTGGCTACAAACAGAGAACTCCGAGCTGGCCCGAGTCATCATTTTGCCATCTTCTTTCCAAGGATCTCCTCGCAATATGAGAGAAAGATACAATGATGCGATCGCTATTGTAACTAAATTTGGGAAACCAGATTTTTTTTTTTACATATAAATGTAATCCACAATGGTCAGAGATTGTGGATACTATGAAAGCTGGACAAAGTGCTTTGGATGGACCCAATATAGTGGCTAGAGTTTTCAAAATAAAACTATCAGCATTAATATATGACATAACCATTGCACATTTATTTGGTAAATGTGTGGCTTATGTTCATACTATTGAATTTCACAAACGAGGCCCATATACTTTTAATCCTTCAAGAAAAATATAAATTGAATTCTGCTGAGAGAGTGGATTCAGTGATTATTGCTGAACTACCAGATCCAGAAAAACATTCAAAACTTTATAGAAATTGTTACACATCTCATGATTCATGGTCCTTGTGGATATATAAATCCACACTCACCGTGTATGGAAAATAATGAATGCACAAAAGAATTCCCAAAAGAATTTAGAGTGCACATTTATGCAAATTGTTATGGCTATCCTTTCTATAGAAGAAGATAAGAATAAACTGCAATTATTCAAGGAAAATTGTAAATAATTGATATGTGGTTCCATATAATCCACATTTGCATTTGAAGCACAATGCACACATAAATGTGGAAGCTTGCACTTCTATCAAATAATTGAATAAGTGTATAAATATATTTACAAAGGATATGATGCAGCAACTGTAGTTGTGCAAAGTGCACAAAACGAAAACAAGATAATACAATTTTACATGATGAACTTTCATGTTATGTAGATGATTGGTATGTAAGTGCACCAGAAGCAATGTGGCGACTTCTGAAATTTGAAACGCAAGATCGCTCTCATGCCATCTATCGATTAGCTGTACATTTGACACAAGGACAATTAGTTTACTTTAATGCTGGTGATGAAAAAAATGCTCCTGCCCAAAATAAACATAGAGAAACGACACTTACTGCTTGGTTTACATTAAATTATAATGACAGTGAGGGAAAATAATTCTTATTCATTGAGATTCCATATCATTATGTTTTCATAAATGGGTCATGATGAAAAAGAAAAAGGAGAGCTAATAAAATGATCCCCAAAATGTATACTGTTTGTCCTTGAGACATTGAACATTTTAGTTAATGATTACTCCTTTTAAATGTTCCTGGTGCCCAAAGTTTTGAAAATGTACGCACAGTGAATGATATAGTGTATGATACCTTTCAATTAGCTGCACGACATAGAAACTTCCTTGCAGATGATACTGAATGGGAGAGATGTCTAGAAGAATCAGCACTATGTCAAATGCCAAGGCAGATGAGGGAACAGTTTTCATTCATATGCATATATTGTAATGTACCTGATGCATTATCTTTGTGGAACAAATTTAAATCAAATATGTATATAGAATTAAAAGGCTTAATGGAAATTCAAGAGGTATTTCTTTGTCATGAATTAAGTTGACAGGAATTATAGAGGAAATAAACTATGAAGAGTATGACTGTGATGTGGAAAAACAAAAAGCAGAAGAAAAAATAGCCACTTTAAATACAATACAAATACATTACAATTGGAATATTTTAACTCCATACATTCTAGATGGACCCGGTGGATTGGGCAAAACATATCTATATAATTTATTGATGAGTTGATGAGTTGAATTCGAATTCAAGGTGAAATAGTACTTCCCTTTGCAACAACTGGAATTGGTGCCCTTTTGTTGGTAGGCAGTAGAACTGTACATAGTGGATTTAAACTTCCAGTTCCCATTTTGGAAACATCAGTCTCGGATATTCGAATGACATCATTTCAAGCAAAAAATCTAAAAAAAAGGAAAAATAATTTTAATTGATGAGGCAACAATGATATCTTGCCATGCTCGCAAATGTGTTTATCGATGATTACATGAAGTCATGTTTAATAACTTGCATTTTTGGGGCGAAGTTGATGTTGTTAGGTGGCGATTTTAGGCAAACAATACCTGTTGTTGTGCATGGAAATCGAACAGACATTGTGGCAACATGTATAAAGTCAAGTCCACTATGGAAACTATTTACACACCTTAAATTAGAGAAAAATATGAGATCAGAAGGACAAAATAAATTGAGTAATTAAAATGATTGGGTAATTAAAATTGGCGAAGGCAGAACAGTAGTCATAAGTAATTTACCGGAGGATACTGTTGAAATTCCATCTGAAATGATTTGTAAAGATTCAATAATATCAGCTATATTCCAAAATGGAATACATACCAATAATTACTCAGAGCTTGCACACAAAATAATATTAACATAAAAAAATAAAGATACATTGCTTCTGAACAATGACATTTTGGAATTAATAGATGGAACCAAAAAAAACTTATTACAGTGCAGATTCTGTACTTGCTGATGACAAACAGAGTAAGACAAACTGTGTCACTGAATTTATAAATACCTTAACACCATCCGGAATCCCACCACATATTTTGCAGCTCAAAAAAGGGGCAATTGTGATGTTACTGCGAAATATGGACCCAAAAAAAGAACTTTGTAATGGGACCAGATTCATTGTACAGGATTTTAGAGAACATTTCATACATAATGAAATTCTGAAAAGTACCCATAAAGGCGAAAGAGTTTTCATTCCAAGAATAGATTTGTCTCCAAGTGAGAGTAGCTTGCCTTTTGTCCTTATACAGTATATCATGCAGTCATTGTAAATTGCATGGCTATTTTTCCTTCTCAGATGCATAACTTTACATGTATTCATATTAAATCTCATCTGCCTTTTAGATGCCCATTCTTCTAATTTATGTAAATCCCTTTGGAGGGAAAGTACATCATAATCTGATTTAATTATCTTGCACAACTTTGAGTCATCAACAAAAACGGAGACACGAATTTCCAGTCCCACCTCTAAGTCATTAATAATTATGTTAAAAAGGAGAGGACCTAATACTGAACCCTGAAGAACCCCACTTACCACATTAGTCCAATAAGAGTATGTTCCATTTACCACAACCCTTTGCTTCCTGTCTTTTAGCCAGAGCAGATATTTACTGCAATTCCTGTATCCCTCCTGTAATTTGCACAATAGTCTTCCACGTGGCACTGTATCAAAAGCCTTTGCAGAATCCAAAAAGACTACATCCATTGAGGTGCCTTGATCCAGGTTCCTACTAACCTCTTCATAGAAACAAATTAGGTTTGTTTGACATGATCTATCTCTCATAAATCCATGTTGACTCATACTTATAATCCTGTTCAAATAGACATATTCTTGCATATTATCCCTTAACCCTTCTAAGAGCTTTCCCACTACAGAAGTGAGGCTCCCTGGCCTATAAATCGCATTTGCTCTTGCCCCCTTCTTAAATATAGGTATCACCTCGGCTTTTCAACAGTCATCTGGTAGCAACCCGGTGTTGAATGAATCTTAAACATTTTATATAATGGCTTGGCTACTACATTACCCAGTTCCCTTAGTATCCTTGGATGTATTCCATCAGGACCTGGGGCTTTATTAACATTTATTTTTTCTCTTTTGGATTTCTTCCTGCGCTAACCAGTTTGTTTGTGAAGGTATTGTGTATACCAAAGAAAATAACTTATTCAGCTCATCTGCCTTTTCCTGGTTACTAATTATCAGACATCCTGTGTCACATTGTAATGTACCTATAGTTTCCTTCCTGGGGTTCTTTCCATTAATATATTTAAAAAAATGTTTTAGGGTCTTAAACTCTTTTGCAAATCATTTTCCATTTTCTATTTTAGCCAGTCTATTATCCCTTTTGCAACCCTTGTTGATTTCCTTGTACTCATGCAAAGCAGTCTCTGTCCCCTCTTGTTTGTATAATTTAAATGCCTGTTTTTACTCTGTATCTTTAAATCATTGTTAAACCACATTGGATGTGATTTACTCCTTTTACTTTTATTCCCACATGGTATATGGTGATAAGTATGTATATTTAGTAAGGATTTAAATGTTGTCCATTTATGTTCAGTATTTTTACCTGCCAATTCTCTGTCCCAGTCTATACTTTGTACTGCTGTCCTTGGACCGTTAAAATCTTAATTCAATCTCAAAAGGGATTGTGTTGTGATCACTATTTCCCAAAGGTTGCCCTATTTCAACATTTGATACCATATCGATATTATTTGTGATAACTAAATCCAAGATAGCCTCATGTCTAGTAGTTTCTTGTATAACCTGAGCCAGATAATGATCCCTGAGAGTGCTCAAGAACCTGCTCCCCTTAGCTGAACTGCTGGTCTCATTTATCCAGTTTATTTCAGGGTAATTAAAATTTCCCATTATTAGAACTTGTCCATGCTTAGCTGCATTTCCAATCTGTAACAATAATTGCATTTCCTTGCTTTCAATTATATTTGGTGGCTTATAGCATACTCCAATTAATATTATTTTGGAATTTGCTGCTCCACTATTTAACTCTACCCACAAACATTCAATATTACCGCTAGTTCCAGCATAAATATCTTCTCTGACTATAGGCTTAAATATAGTCTTAACATACAGAGAAATCCCTCCTCCTCTTTTACCACTTCCCCTGTCCTAAGTAGATTATTACAGTCCAGTCATGAGATTCATCCCAGTTGTTTCAGTAATGCCTATAAAATCCCATTTTTCATTAATTGACAATAATTCTAACTCTCCCATTTTTTCTGGCAAGCTTCTGGCATTAACAAGCATACACCTTATGTTATGAGTTGTTTTCAGAACCCTGCCTCTGTTCTTGAGTTGCTAACCCTCCCCCATCTCCTCCCGCATGAGTAGTTAATTAATCCCTTATCCCCTCTACACTTTCTACCCCATTACATTCACCTAGTCCCTCCCCCCACCTACTAGTTTAAAAACTCCTACAGACTTTCTACTATCCTATCCCCTAGCATACAAGCTCCCTCATCATTAAGGTGCAATCCATCCCTGCTATAGAGATTGTACACAAGTGAGAAGTCAGCCCAGTGCTCTAAAAACCCAAACCCCTCCTTAATGCACCACATTTTTAGCCACACATTAACCTCCCTAAGCTCCTGCTGTCTCACTGGGCTAGCACGTGGCACAGGAAGTATCTCAGAAAATACTACCTTGGAAGTCCTTGCTCTTAGCTTACTCCCTAGTTCTCTAAAGTAATTCTTTAGGACACTCCATCTTCCACTAACTTTGTCATTAGTACCAATAAGTACCAGCCCTCCCCATAATTTATTTACCTGATCCACAAAATGCCGAACCCGAACACTCGGGAGACAGATTGCTGGGATATGGGTGACAAATCACCCTGCCTACGTTCCAAAAAATAGATTCCCCTACCACCAAAACCTGCCTGTTGCTCTGCCTATTCTGCTCTCCCACTCCTCCAGTAGAACTGTTCTCCTGGCTGTTAGAGGGAACAGCTCTATCTGGCTTTGCCATTCCTGAATGGACATCCCCAACAGTTTCATTCAATCTGGCTAACTCTGTATCCCTTTTTTGCACTATGAGTCTGCCCCCCCCACCCGTTTTCTATGAACTCCCTCCTTTTATTTAAACTCCTACATTTATACTAGAACTGCACATATACTTGAAGTGTTTGCAAGCTCACGCGTTCACCCCTTCCCCTGTTTATATTAACTACTGCCTACTCATCTGGACACAATTAGTGCACTCAGCAATTAATCACCCTTTACTTGCAAGAAGTAAATCCTAGTTGGAATACATCCAAGGGTACTGAGGGAACTGGGTTCGGTAACAGCCAAATCATTATATCTAATCTTTCAAGACTCACCACCAGATGAGTGAAAAGCAGAGGTGATACCTATATTTAAGATGAAGCAATAGCAAATCCAGGGAATTATAGACCTGTAAGCCTCACTTTTGCAGTTGGAAAGCTTTTAGAAGGGTTAATAAGGGATAACATACAAGACTATGTATAAAATACAAAAGTTAATATTAATATGTCTATTTAAATAGGATTCTAAGTAGGAGTCAACAGTTATTTATGAGAGATATGGAATGTCAAACAAATCTTATTAGTTTCTATGAAGAGGTTAGTAGGAACTTGGATCAAGGCAACTCAGATGTAGTTTTTTTGGATTTTGCAAAGGCTTTTGATACAGTGTCACATGGAAGATTATTGTGCAAACTAAGGAATACAGGAATTGCATTAAATATCTGCTCATTGATTGACATCTGGCTAAAAGACAGGAAGCAAAAGGTTATTGTAAATGGAACATACTCAGATTGGACTAATGTGGTAAGTGGGGTTCCTCAGGTATTAGGTCCTCTGCTTTTTAACACATTTATGAATGACTTAGAAGCAGGACTAGAAAGTATTGTCTCCATTTTTGCTGATGACTCTGTGCAAGATAATTAAATCAGAAAATGATGTACTTTCACACATTTGAATAATTTAGAGAAATGGGCAACTAAATGGCAGATGAGATGTGATATGAATAGATGTAAAGTGATGCATTTGGGAAGGAAAAATAGCCAGCAATTTATAATCTTAATGGAGTAAATCTAGGGGTATCGGATATTGAAAGGGATTTGGGAGTACTTGTGGACAACCACCTAGGTAGCAGTGCTCAAAGACAAGCAGCAGCTGCAAAGACAAGTAAAATATTATCATGTATTAAGAAGGGTATCGAAGCAAGGGAACCAGGTATAATTTTCCCCCTATACAAATCTCTAGTACACCCTCATTTGGAATATGGAGTACAATTGTTGGCACCACTACATAAAAAGGACATTTTAGAGCTGGAAAAAGTAATGAGAAAGGCAACAAAACTAATAAGGGGAATGGAAGGCCTAAGTTATGAAGAAAGACTAAGCAAATTAAAGTTATTTTCTCTAGAAAAAAGACATCTCAGAGGGGATATGCTTACCTTATATAAATATATCCAGCATCAATACAAGACTTTTTCAAGTGAACTTTTTGTGCCAAGAAGTTTTAAACGGACAAGAGGACATTCTTTGAGATTAGAAGTAAAAAGATTTCACCTTAAAGAAAGAAAAGGGTTCTTCACAGTAAGGGTGGTTAATCTGTGGAATTCTCTAGCAAAGCAGGTGTGACAGTGGATTTAATAGATAACTTTAAAAAGGTATAGGATATATATATTTTTAATAAAAGGGCATGCAAGGTTATGCTGCATAATTAGAGGGGGAGTATTGATCCAAGGAGGAATCCGATCGCCAGTATCAGGGGTCAGGAAGGAATTTTATATTTGTCCCCCCTTTTGAGACAATTGGCAAAGTTTAACTGGGGGGGGGGTCTTTTTTGCCTTCCTCTGGATCCGTTAGTAATTAACAATTAAACCGCATATTGCAGATCAAAGGAGATCTAAAAAGGTTGAACTTGATGGATGAAAAGTATTTTTAATCACCTCCTCCACCCCCAGTGAATTGCCCATGTGATCTCTCCCAGCCCCAGTGAATTTCCCTATCATCTCTCCCAGCCCCAGTTAATTGCCCCATTACCCCCCCAGCCCCAATAAATTGCCCTTGAGATCTCTCCCGGCCCCAGTGTATTGCATGCACTCACTAAATTCTATGTAACTATGCAACAATGTATGTATAAATAAGAATGGCATACCTTAATGATGGTCAAGTAAGATAATCAGAAATAGCAAGGAACTATGGATGGATTTAAAGTGATTCTTTAATAAAAAAATGTATATATTCGGCAAATTAAAAAGGGCTCTATATAAGCACAGAGCATATTTTTTACAGAAGTTTTTAGTTAGTGAAGACCTTGCTTTTGGATAGAAGTTCACTAACTAGAAACTTCTGTAAAAAAAAAATGCTCTGTGCTTATATAGCGCCCTTTTCAACTGGCCGAACCGCAATTTAATAAGACTGATAGAGACTGGTTTGCAAGTCTGTCAGCCCTTAACGTAGCATGCAAGATTACGGCTATTACATTGGCCCTGTAAAGCAACCCACTAATGATCTGCCGGTAACAGGCGGAAAGACCCTACGGGACATCGAAATTTGAAGTCCGCGGCTGTCAAGCCCGTAACTTTGATCTGTCAAGCCCGTAACTGTTACGTTAGAAAATCGATAATTAATTGCTACGAATCCACTGTTCAAACCCGTAACCAGCAAATGGAGCCAAAAAGCCAATGGATACTAGAGAGGACCCTCAAGGGGGTGAAAGTCCTATCCGTAGCACAGTAAATGCAAATATACACACACTACTGTATTTTGAATTAAAGGGAAAGTGATGTTAGGTATTAAAATTAAAAGCACAACATTCTCAAGCTCGCAAATCTGCAATATAAAATACTTTTATTTCTGTTTAATTCACGTGTTATATAAATCCCGGCAATCAATGTTTTAATACATATAATGGAACTCAAATGGACTTGAATATCATATTTACTTATTTTTTAATATTGCATTATATCGGGAATGCGGGTCCGATCAAAACTCATAATTTAAACCCATAAGGCTTTGAAATCTAACCTCCATTTTACAGTGACATAATGATAACGATCTAATTTGCCATTTGCTCCGTCTAAACCTGTAACTATGGGTTTGACTAATTGATCATGTTTACAGCAACACATCCAACATGGTTTACAGGTTTGCGTCTACAGCCCATAACTCGCGGCATGGTTTAATTTAATAGCTCTGTAAAGAAGCTTAATTTCAAGCCTGCAGCCTTTGCAGGTGTGCCAATGCCGCTACAGGCTTAAAATGTAATGGGGCTATCTGTGTTTTAGAATATATATACATATCCTGAGCCACAACAGACTTACCTGGGGCAGGCCATTTGTTTCCCTGTAAGCTGTGATGTAGGATGCCATGCTTCACTTTGGAAAGAGATTGTAGTTACAGCCGAGAAAACATCTTGAATGACGCAGAGGCTGCACAGGCTCCCTGGGTCAGCCCGTAGCGTCGCGTGACCCAGCGGAGCCTGTGAGGCTATCAGCCAATCAGGTGCGTCGGGGGCGTGTCGGAAGCCCGTTTCGCGCCGTTGAGCACAGCAGCGCGGTCTCCCGACTGGAATGGACGGAGGTCTGAGGTCCTGCAGCCAAAACTAAAAGTAGGAAGGTTTAAATACTGAGATTCCACCCCAGCTTACCAGCACATAAGGGGATATACTTGTTGAGGCTATTCTTGCTTGTTTTGTTTTCTTCCTCCTTTTTGTGTCTTTGTGTGTCTTGTCTGTGCTGTGAGTGTGTTTTGTCCGTGTGTGTCCTTGTGGCTGTGTGTGCCTGGTGCTGCTGCTTGTTTTCCCCCCCTGTTTGTCCCCCTGGTAGTCTTAGTATGGATCCAGAAGGCTTAGAGGCTTTGCTGGCTGAAGTTAGGACCCGTGCCCTAAGCCAAGGGGTCAGGTGGGTGCAGGACAGGCTGGGACCTCCCATGCCTTCTGCGCTTGGAGCTCAGCACATTGAACAGGAACAGCCTGCGGTGGCTGGTGTCCTAGCCAATTCTGATGCCTCCAGGGACATTTTTTCCCATCCCACCACTGTAGGGCTACCAGACCCCCGTCCATATGACAGCAGAGACACAAGAGATGGGGGGGTTACAGGTCAGGGCGGCCGGGACCCCATACCCCCCAGGCAGGCGAGCGCCAGGACCACGGGCGGTGGGGGTGAGGGCCTAGCACTCCGGCCACCACCAGCCAACTTGCCTAAAGGTCCTAGGCCGCTACAAAGGTCGAGAAACACCCCTCTAACACCCCGTAGGGGGGGTGCAGGGGGTAAGAGAAAAGCCGGGAGTCCTAAAAAGGCTCCTACAGGCCCTCACGGTGCCAAGCAGACGGTCCCTGGGGTTTCCCTCAATAACAGTGCTTCTGGTACTTTACAGGGACGCCCAATTGGCGGTGAGAGGAGCATGGCGACGACGAGAGAAAGAAGAGATGGAGTGATCAGAGAGATGAATAGCCAAGGCAGCATGGTCATGATTGATGACATGCCAGTGACAGCGGCAGTGGCGAGGCTAGGACGCCCCACTCGAGCTAAGAAGGCTACGAGCAGGTACAGTCCGCTACTATTCACGCACACACCGCTAAGACGTAGCAGAGTAGAGACTGAGGGCGAGACGGTTAGGCCACAGCGCAAAGGGTCTAAGACCGACCAACATCTGGATATTCCAACGCCCGAGGAAGTCTCAGGGGAACCCCTACAGGGGGAGGCGGAGGCAGTGCTAGCCTACTCCAGCCGCGCAGGCTTAGGTGACCAGGACCGTTCCTCAGATGAGGAAAGGGCGGTATGGGCACGGGCATGCAGGTCGCGGAGAGCTAGTGACTGTTCTTCTTGTACCCACAGATCCAGAAGGAGATCCAGGTCGAGAAGCAGGAGATCTTGTCGGTGCAGCTGTGCTTGCACTGGATCTGAGAGGAGAAGCCCGCGGAGGGCAAGACGTTCAGAGTCCCCGGAGCGTCAGGAGAGACGCAGGGATACTCCGTTGGCTGTATCTACTCCAAAGCTTCCAGAAGCAGGTGAGCGCTCAGATTTGCAGCAGACAAGGGAGGGTTTATCGGGTCATTGAAGACTCTACTAGCTGCGCACAACATCACGGTTAGCGAGCACGAAATGGGAGCTTGGATAGGGGGGCTAGCGAAGGGTGCATGGTCCCAGCCAGCAGCGGCAGTGGCGCCAGCGAGCGCAAGCGAGGCGTTAGCTAGCATGCGCGCGCCCGAGCCGGTAGGCAATGCGATTGCAGCAATAGGTAGTACCAATGCTGGAGTTACCGACGCAGCCATGAGACCTATAGTCTTATGCTCGTTGGATAACTTAGGTGCACACCTTACCCATAAGGTTAAGGAAAAGATCTGGAGGAGGGAATTTTTTAGAGTTGTTCTCCCTTCTCCCTATGTCTAGGCAAACAGATTTGGCCGAGAGGGGCCCCAGGGAGGGGGAAGAGCGGCGGAAATCTTTTGCTAGGCTACCTAGGACGTTTGATACATGGCTGCAAGCATTTTCAATCTGGGCTTGCGTACTGTGTGAGCGGCACCCCGAACAGAGTTCGGGATTATTTGTTTACATAGACGAAATTCGGAATGCTCACAAGGTCTATGGGGGTACAGCCTGGTGGCGGTACGATGAGGAATTCCGGCAATACTTGGCCTCAAGGCCAAGCATGGCGTGGAGTGACAAAGCGGTGGTGTATTGGCTAAACATCATGACACCCATGAGAGTCACGACGCCCTTTCGGAGCGGGGCCGGTGGAGCTAAGGGCCCCACCCACGCCTCAGGAGCAGGCCTTAAGACCTGTTTTGCGTATAACGAGGGGGTCTGTAGATGGGCCCCTAACTGCAGGTTTAAGCATGCATGCTCGAATTGTGGAAGTGAACACCCCCTGTCTAGATGCGGTAGACCAAAAGAGGGAGGCAGGGGCGAACCTCCTGCAAAGGGGCAGGACGCCCATACGCCTCCCCGCCATGCTGCCGTGGCTAAAACGCTACGGTAAGTTGGCAGGCACCGCCGAAGCGGCGCGCCTGTTGGAGGACGGTTTCCGAGAAGGATTCCGGATTCCATGCGGGGTCGACATTCAAGGTTTTCTTGTTCCAAACCTGAAGTCGGCCAGGGATTTCCCAGCGGTAGCTCAAGCTAAGGTGCTTAATGAGGTAAAATTGGGGAGGATGGCAGGGCCATTTGCGGCCCCGCCCATCCTGGGTTTAGTCGTGTCTCCACTTGGGGTGGTCCCCAAGAAGGAGAAGGGTAAATTTAGGTTGATTCAGCATCTCTCCTACCCCAGAGGTCGTTCGGTAAACGATGGCATCTCAAAAGACCAGGCTACTGTGTCTTATGAGTCATTTGACCGGGCGGTCGACCTTGTGAGGATGGAGGGCCATGGGGCCCTTATGGCAAAAGTGGACATTGAGGCAGCATTCAGATTGCTCCCCGTACACCCGTCAAGCCATCGGTTGCTGGGGTGCTTCGTAGACGGAAGTTACTTCGTTGATTTATGTTTACCCATGGGATGCTCGATATCCTGTGCTTACTTCGAGGCCTTCAGCAAATTTTTACAATGGGTCGTGAGCATCGAGGCGGGGTACAAGAGTATTACCCATTACCTGGATGACTTCCTTTTCGTTGGCCCAGCAGGAAACGACGCTTGCCGTTTCATGCTAGACGTGTTCACCGAAATCTGTACAGAGATCGGGGTACCGCTGGCCCATGACAAGACGGAGGGCCCTACGGAACAATTGACTTTTCTAGGGACGGAACAATTGACTTTTCTAGGGATTCGGATTGACTCCTGCAAAATGGAGTGCAGTCTTCCCTTAGAGAAGGTGGTGGACATGCAAGCGGAGATTAAGGCGCTACTGGGCGCGCGGAGGGTAACCCTGCGGCGGTTGCAATCAATATTGGGGAAGTTGAACTTCGCATGCAGAATTATCCCCATGGGGCGGATATTCTGTAGACGGATGTCACTGGCTACTATAGGGATTGCGAAGCCGCATCATTTCCTAACAGTCTTTAGGGTTATGCGTGATGATGCGAGGGTGTGGGCGGTGTTCCTCGCCGATTTTAATGGGCGGGTGCTCCTTCAAAAGGAGGGCGCAACCAGCGCAGAGCTAGATCTCCACACCGATGGGTCCGGACCGATTGGCTGTGGGGCTCATCTCCAAGGGAGATGGTGCGCTGCGGCGTGGCCGGAGGAATGGGAAGAGGCGGGGTTTAATGCAGAACCCTACATTCCTTGAGCTGTTCCCTATGGTGGTAGCAGTTCACTTATGGGGTTCCTGTTTCAGGGACAGGCGAGTCATTTTCCATTCGGCTAATAAAGGGTTGGAGGGGGCCATGAACAACATCACAGCAGCATCCGTACCGGTGATAAGATTGCTCCGGCATCTTGTGCTATGTTGTCTTCGCTTGAACATATGGTTTCAGGCAAGACATGTGACAGTAGTGGAAAACGGAATTGCTTACGCCCTCTCTCGGTTTCAGGAGGACCGCTTCAGGGCGCTGGCTCCTTATGCGAACGCCCTGGGGGAGCACATCCCCGAGGAGCTTTGGGAGATTGGAGCTGTCAGGTAACGAGACTCGTGAGACAGTCTGTTGCCCCAGCGACTTGGACCGCTTATAGACGTGTGTGGGCAAAATGGGATAGTCTATTGGCACTGGCAGGTGGTGCCACGACGGAAGAGAAGAGCATAGGGATTCTGCTTTGGTACCTGCTGCGGTGCGCGGAGACAGTTCACGGCACTTGCTTTTATGTTTAAGCTTGCTGGGCAGAGGGACCTTACAAAGGAGTTTCTAGTGCGCAAGGTGGTGCGCGGAATGTTCAGCGGGTCGCAAAGGCCGGATAGTAGGCGGCCAATAACATTTGCGCTGTTGCTGAGGTTGGCTCAGGAGTTGGTGGTGGTTTGCAGGAACCCCTTTGAATCCCTACTTTTCCGAACGGCTTTTTCCCTGGCGTTCTTCGGAGCATTTAGGATAGGGGAGTTAGTCGCGAACAGTAGACACGGTTCGGGGGGACTGCAATTGGTGGATACCTGCCTCAGGGAAGGTATGGTGGTATTGTGGTTGCGGAGGTCAAAGACCGACCAAGTGGGTAAAGGAAGAGAAGTTGTTCTGCATCAGGTTGGCACGGAGTGTTGCCCATATGCATGTGTAATGGAGTACCTTAAGCAGCGACCGGCGGGACGGTGTTCGCTGCTGGTACACGCCGATGGAACGGCACTGTCAAAGTATCAATTTAAAAAAGTTTTAAAAAACGCACTGCATCGGCTCGGTTTTAAGCAGTCCGACTTCGGAACACACTCTTTTCGGATTGGAACTGCCACAGAAGCGGCTAGGTTGGGGTTGCCCGACGCGACAGTGAAGCGCATCGGGAGGTGGGACTCAGAACGTTTTCAGTCCTATGTAAGGCCAAATGCAGTGGTATAATGGTGTTGCTTTCTACTTTCAGGGGAACAGAATCAACTATGGATTGTGGGCCATTCATACGTGTACTGGGCCCACAGGTTAGCCGCAGTTACCGAAGAAAAGGCACAACTGGGCTTTCCTGTTACGGACTTGCGTGTACGGTGGTGTGGCATTCGGGGTCTGCGATGGGCGCAGCTCGACGGTCTCCTGGAAATTTACGCGCAGCGTTACGGTCAGCCCAGCGTGATAATAATTCATGCCGGCAGGAATGATTTGGGGACAGTTCCCATGAGACGGATGATGAAAGTGATGAGACGAGACATTGAGAAGTGGGTGAAGAAGTTCCCTGGCACGCTCCTTATCTGGTCCGAGATGATTAAGAGAAGATTGTGGCGTAACGCACGCGACCCAGTATGTTTGGACAAGGCTAGACAGAAGATCAACCAGCAGATCGCGAGTTTTGTGAGGAAACATGGTTTCGTTGCCATCCGGTATAAAGAGTTCGAACCGGTCGGTGCTGATGATTTTTTCGCGAAAGATAAGGTTCATCTTACGGAAATAGGGTACGAGTTGATGATGTTGGAGTTTAGGGAGAGTGTTTTGCGGGCCTTGGCTTTAATGTCCAGCAGGGGGGGATCGCAGCCTCGGGAGGCGTCCCTCGCATGCTCCGTGGCGGGAGGTGAGTTGCCCGGCCCACTGTCCTAAGGGGGCGATGGCTCCACCTCACAGGGCGTCCTTAAAGATAAGCATTGGGGCTTTTGGCAGGGCTCAAAGCGTGAGGTCACTGTTCGTGGCCGGGCTCGTCCCCCGGAAGGAAAGGACTAAATTAGTCATTTAAATAAGTTATGGTTGTTGTTTACATTGTTTCAAAATAAAGCTGAGGCCCGTTGTTTCTCCCAATTCAAGTTGTCGTGTCAGTTATTCCATTACCTAGCCTAAATGGATCATGCATGGGTCAAGAAACTGCTTCTGGTTTCATGAAAACATTTGCAAAAATACAGGTGGGAAGACTAAACTGTGACAGGAAAAAAAAAAAGAAACAATTGGACTGTCCCAGGCAGGCCTGTTGTAGCTCACAAAGTGTATGATTTCTGAATGATATTAATCTTGTTTTCACTCTGTGGCAAACTAACAAGCAAACCCCCTATCTCTATTAAGTATACCCCTCGACTGATAATCAGCACTATTAATTTAAGACATTTTTCACTTCCAAAATCTCTATTCAATTTGATAAGCCCTTTTCACAAAAACTGTAATGCAGCGATACTACTTCTGTGAGCAGACAATTACTTACTGTTATGTTGGTTCTATAGCCTTATAGGTTAGCCATCAATTCTAAATAGGACTCCTTGGCATGTGTATTGCATCTCCATGTTTGAATGAAACATTATGGCATGTGTTATTGAATGATGTATGACTCATGACTTTATGCTTCATGTAAACACTGGGCTTACTAACTATGTTATGCTTATTTGCAAAGGTTATTAGCACTCACACCAAACAGCCTCATACATATGTGGAAAGACTGTTAGCATTACATGTTTTCCTAAATTACCGTATATACTTCACAATATCCTATGGATTATATGACGCCATGAGTAATGTTATGACAGTTGTATATAGTGTAAATATTTATTTTTGTAATTTTCTAGGATTACAGCAAGGATAGGTTCATGTCATATACTTTATGTAATGATTTTTAATTTGACTTGTATTATTTTGATTAGCTGGTGAACCAGGCTTCTTTATTCGTACAGAAATTTTAAAGCATCCGTACAAAAAACATATGTGTATATAAATGTCAAAAAGGAAAGAAGAAATTTAGCAGAACTCATATAAATCAACTGTCTGATGGAAAATATAACAGTGCTAAAATATTTAGCATGTTTTAATCACAGATTGCAGTGATTATAAAGTTGTACTTCACCAAAAAAAATATATAGTTGTGTCTGAGCAGTAACATTTGATCATTTATGGCCAAATAATAAAGGTAGAAAGAAAATAGAGAGTTCCTGCAAAAATCACAAGAATAAAATAACTTCAGTGAATATAGTGAAATGCAAGACAATAGACACAATGCCCCCAAAGGCTTATCAGTAATTAATGGCAATGGTCCCTCATTAATTAAACATACTAATCCCTCTTTGTGGGTGAACTACAAATGCTGACTCAAAATTATGAATTTCAATGTTAGTTTACTGCATAAAATGTATTCTATATAACAACATTCAATTGATAAACTACTTCTGACTACTTTTATACCAAATGTAGTACCTGTGTCAGTTTAATTACCATCAGTTTATCCAATACTTGTAGGTATTTCTTACAGAGGTTAACTGTTTGACAGAGGTTTTGCCTTAAAAATGTCACCCAGAGTGTACTTTGTTTGTGGTTCCCCAAACAATAGTGACTACTTACATCCACTATCCATTTCCTGTGAGCTGTTGTTTTGTATTGGCCAGGTATCAATAGATCCCCCCATGGCATCCTAATACAATCTTTTGGATTCCAGTACTATCTGCATGCAGAGGAATCTCAAATCTCAGCACCAGGCCTATCTCCTTCACTTCTAGCAAATGTCACCAACTGCCTATCAAACATATCCTCTTGGATATCCACCCATAAACTCAAACTTAATATTTTAAAATTTGAGCTCCTAATCTTCCCCCTACAGTTCCCACTCCTGAAATATTCCTCTTGCTCATAAATTTGTTCCAACTATACATAATTGACTAAATCATCATCAAATCATAGCCTGGTAATTGTTTTTGAGAACTGAGGTTGAGAATGAATGACATAGACCAGGGGTGGGCAAGTTCGGTCCTGGAAGGACATGCCTGGATTTGAGGATATCCCTGCTCTGCACAGGTGAGTCAATCACTTCTTCAGTCATCCTGATTGACTCACCTGTGCACAGAAAGGATTGTGTGTGGCCCTCCAGGACTGAACTTGCCCACCCCTGACATAGACAATGGATAAAGGGGAAACGTTACTAAGCTATCACAGGGATTGCAAATGAAGATTGCCCCCACAGGAAATAGAGCACATTGGAGAATATCAGAGTATATTGGAGCCCATTTCATGCTTAGTCAATCTGCATGTGTATTGGCTTAAAATAAGAGCTCTCTCAATAATGAAGTGAAACGTTTAATTTTCCTGTGTTATTCAAATGAACATTTTTTAAATTAGACACATTTTCTGACTTATTTAGTTTTTTAGTCTTTGCATTATCTTAGGTAAGTAGCACTTACCTTTAATACATTAATGTAAACATACTATTCTAATTTAATGTCTCCAAGCAAAATTAAATGAGCTATGTGCTGGAGTGAGCAACACACATGCCAGAATTACAGGATTTCATGTTGTATGGAAATCAGAATGACTGAGGCAGTAATTGACTCACCGGAGCAAACCTGAAATCAAATCTGCAGGACTAATCTTGCCTACACCTGACATGAGACTATCTTAAGAATTATTGACACATTGAACTACAGTAGACAGCAGAAATGACAGCTTAGGTGTGCCAAATGTTCTCATATGCCACCAGACTCTTTTTTTCAATCTTCAATTCATGCATCTTTTTGGAAGACTTTTATGTCCTTTATTATCTTAACATTCCTAAGTTGGTTGATATTTATAATGTTTTTAGGTATATGCAAGTGAGTTGGATTATGAATGCATCTGATAGAGGAGAATTAGTAGTGTATGAAAAAAATTGTTTGCATGAAAAAATACCAAAATAAACACTTAAACAGTAACCGTAAAGTTTGCTGAATTTCTTGCTTTTGCAAACTGTTTTACAATGTTGACACCCCCTGAAAGTCCCAGGGAAAAATATCATACATAATACATTGTATCTTTGTGGGCTGTGAATTGAGCTGCAGCTTTCCTTTAGATTTCTGTAACACTCCGAACAAGGTCTGTGTTCCTTTAGTCACTGCTTGTTTTATCTACATCCCAGGGGAAACTTCCCCCAGCCCCAGTGATTTGCCCCTGTTACCCCCCTAGCCTCAGTGATTTACCCCATCACCTCCCCCACCCCCAGTGAATTGCCCATATGATCTCTCCCAGCCCCAGTGAATTGCCGTATTACCTCTCACAGCCCAAGTTAATTGCCCCATTACCTCCCCCAGCCCCAATGAACTGCCCTTGAGATCTCTCCCGGCCCCAGTGAATTGCATGCACTCACTCACTCACACAGAGATACATGCACTCACACAGAGACACATGAACAGAAAACGTTGCAGGTAATTGCAGGACCATACATCAAACATAAATGCTCACCCGCCTAATAGACAAATTAGAATAGGAAGAAGAAGCTGAAATGTTTGGTTTCAGTACAATTCTAATTTGTCAGAATTTATCAAGGAGAGGGTGTATGTCTAACGAACAACCGTATAACAGTTCAAGCCTTTTTACTTGATTGTCAATTTATAGTCCTTTAAGGACCTAGTGTAGCAGACTCATCTAGCTGGCTGTATACAGCCTCGCTGATCGGCTGCAAACCTGGGCATGCTCACATCGACAGGGTACATTTTTACAAAAATGATCCCTCTCAGTAGCCTAGCTCAATCCTGGGGGTGTAAACATCACCTGCAACAGTTTTTTTTTAATGCAAAGCTAAAAAAACATAGTGGCTGCAAATAAATTTAATCATACAGTACTATTATCAGAGGCATTCATAACCCAGCTCACTTGCATATACCTTTAAGTAATCAGTAGTTTTTAAGGCAGCTAAAATGTAGTTTGTAGTGGTATTTTCTCTATAACAAATCAGGACTCAAAAGTAGGGCCACAAAAAGGATATAGTCATTAGTATATGAATGTCTCAAACTAGTAACATGTCCTTTTTTTCTGCAAAACCCCCAAGAGTAGCAATAAAGTAACACTAGTAAAATACAGCTTGTACTGACACAGATGATTTTTTCCTTCTGAGTGAAGGAGACTTCCATTTGCTGGGAGGATCAAATATAGTATTGATAACTTTCCAGAAATTTAAAGGATTTAAAGTATTGTGTGTGACCAAAGCCTAATTTGGCTATGCTAATTTGTTTAGTGCATGTGTTTTGCATATGTTTCCCATGGCTAGGACAATGAAGGATTTCTTGCGTATTGCTGCCAACCCAGCTGCAGGACCACCATATGAGAAGAGACACCTGCTGCTCTGGAGCCTTTTGCTTGCAAAAAGGAGCATGTTAACGAGAAAAGATGCAGGACCCAGCATGGTATACTCTGTTATTTTACTGCATTGGTACAAATTAACTCTTCAACGCAAGATAAATCAGGCACTAGCACTAAATTCCACAATGATTATTATTTCATCATTTTAGTAATGGTTGTGTTCACACAAACTAAAAACAGTATAAAGCAAGGCTTTCACTTTATAATTAGAGACCAACATTTGCTACGGATATTGTGGGGTATATTTATTAAAGTGGAGATAAGTGTGGTTAAAAATGTAAACATTCTATAGGAAATATTTACCAAGTTACTACAGGGGCTGCAATTGGATATGAAGGGCTGTAAACACAGAATTGTACACTACAGCCCCAGTGATGTCTAGTACATATTCCTCTATGTCTTATATGTTATCAAACAGGCTGAATTATGTACACCAGATTCATAAATAGGCTCTGCAGAAAAGTCCACCTAACACCACTATTTTTTGTTATGCTTGGACGGTATTGTGTATTAATCTTACTGTTTTAGCTAATGTTACTGGGAAAATACCCCAAACAGTGTTCTTCTCTATCTTCCTGTTACGTGCGTTAATTGAAACCTATCACACCAAGGTGTTGTTTCATTTTCTAAATATGGTTGTTTGTTAAAGTTACTAAGAAATATTAGATTAAAGTTATATAGAAGTTTCATGGATTATGAATGCATCTGATAGAGGAGAATCAGTAGTGTGTGTCTGGGGATCAGTCTCTGCTGCAAAGCATCATGGGATGTGTAGTCTTTTCTTCCCACCACAAATATGAAAGCAGTGATTCTCTGGATCTCTGCACTGTTCTGCTGTTGGCTTGAAGGTTAGTATAGGGTTAAAAAACATACCCAAATGCAGTGTTTATATTAGTAGATACCAGGTGCTTATGTAGTATGTGTATAGAATTAATCGGTGCAATGTGTGTTTCTGATATAAGCAGCATGTGTTAGATTATACAAAGGTAAAAACAGCGAGACAATATACCTTTAACATTAGCTTAATGAGATGCCTGCATTTTTAGAATGGGGCCCAAGAGGTCCAGTCATTCGGGCTTGTCAGCTATGCAAAAGAAAGCCTTTTGCTTCCTTTTTGATTATAAACAGATAGGTCTTACCTTTGAGCACAATGTTTCAGGCAGTGGAGAAAACTATTGCCTAATGTTTTTTTAATTGAAGAGTGGGTTATTAGAGCTAAGGAGGAAGATCTTTTCACATGAGAGATCCTGCATTAGTTGATGCCTCATAATAGATTTTAGCATCATTTTTGCTCAGTCATGGTTCAGTGTCCCATTTAAGCAAGAGTTAATTTCTCACTGTCATTCCGAAGCAATCTAGATGCAACTTTACACTGCATTATATAAATTTGGAGAAAAAAATAAAGATATTCTAGAGAGATGGAAGCCATTTGTAAAATGAATAGATCAAGAGATAAAATGCTACACTAGAAGCCCTATTCATTTCCCCTAATGTAAAAAATGGTAGCACATAACGGTGCCCTCTAGACTTATGGCTATTAAATTGTCCTCTTAAAGCTACCCGCAAATGATCTGTGGGTTACAGACAGAAGAACCCTTAAGGGCTGTCAAAATCGGAACTCCGTTGGTGCTGTCAATCCCGTAAATGTTAAATTGGAAAATCGCTATTAAATTACTACGAATTCCCAAAGACGCACTGCCGTTCAAACCCGTAACCCGCAAATGGGGGAAAAAGTATCACGGCCCCAAAATAGGACCCGCAAAGGGTTTACAGACAAGTTCTCAACACTGTAAAAGACAATATAAAATATGGGGAAAGCATGGAAAGGTTATTACAATTACTTGCACAATAATCCCCAAATAAAAAATATGCATTTAGAATAATTATTATTTCATCATATGTTGGAATGGTCATGCATATGCCAATATGACAAGCCATGCTGCAACATGCATAAAGCAATTAAAGAGACACTACCTGAGTAAATAGCAACACAAAAACATGAAACTGATGGCTTATTAACCCTTTCTCACTCACAGAGGCTCTAATGTGGACCCTGGAATATAAATATGAATGCATATACATCTCGCTCATCACATCTACATTGGGAAAACAAATAGTGGCCAAATTACACTGCCACATCACATATATCAAGTACCAGGGGAACATTTTATTATTTGTTGTTCAGTCCTTCAGTCATGTCCGACTCTCTTTGACCCTATAGACTGCAGCACATGTAGCTACAGTGGATATAAAAAGTCTACATACCCCTGTTAAAATGTCAGGTTTCTGTGCTGTAAAACAATGAGACAAAGATAAATCATTTCAGAACTTTTTCCACCTTTAATGTGACCTATAAACTCTACAACTCAAATGAAAAACAAACTGAAATCTTTTAGGTGGAGGGAAGAAAAAAAAATGTGGTTGCATAAGTCTGCACACCCTCTTATAACTGGGGATGTAGCTGTGTTCAGAATTAAGCAATCACATTCCAAATTGTGTTAAATAGTAGTCAGCATACACCTGCCATCATTTAAAGTGCCTCTGATTAACCCCAAATAAAGTTCAGCTGCTCTAGTTGGTCTTTCCTAAAAATTTCTTAGTCGCATCCCACAGCAAAAGCCATGGTCCACAGAGAGCTTCCAAAGCATCAGATGGATCTCATTGTTAAAAGGTATCAGTCAGGAGAAGGGTACAAAAGAATTTCCAAGGCATTAGATATACCATGGAACACAGTGAAGACAGTCATCATCAAGTGGAGAAAATATGGCACAACAGTGACATTACCAAGAACTAGAGCTCCCTCCAAAATTGATGAAAAGCCGAGAAGTACTGGCTGTGTGGTACATGTGACAACAATCCCATATTCTTCATATGTCTGAGCTATGGGGTAGAGTGGCAACACGAAAGCCTTTTCTTACAAAGAAAAACATCCACGCCAGGCTACATTTTGCAAAAACACACCTGAAGTCTCCCAAAAGCATGTGGGAAAAGGTGTTATGGTCTGATGAAACCAAGGTTGAACTTTTTGGCCATAATTCCAAAAGATATGTTTGGCGCAAAAACAACACTGCACATCACCAAAAGAACACCATACCCACAGTGAAGCATGGTGGTGGCAGCATCATGCTTTGGGGCTGTTTTTCCTCAGCTGGAACTGGGGCCTTAGTTAAGATAGAGGGAATTATGAACAGTTCCAAATACCAGTCAATATTGGCACAAAACCTTCAGGCTTCTGCTAGAAAGCTGATCATGAAGAGGAACTTCATCTTTCCGCATGACAACGACCCAAAGCATACATCCAAGATAAAAGTTTTAGAATGGCCCAGCCGGAGCCCAGACCTGGGTCCAATTGAAAATCTGTGGGGTGATCTGAAGAGGGCTCACAATCTGACAGATTTGGAGTGTTTTTGCAAAGAAGAGTGGGCAAATCTTGCCAAGTCAAAATGTGCCATGCTGATAGACTCATACCCAAAAAGACTGAGTGCTGTAATAAAATCAAAAGGTGTTTCAACAAAGTATTAGTTTAAGGGTGTGCATACTTATGCAACCATATTATTTTATTTTTATATTTTTTCTTCCCTCTACCTAAAAGATTTCAGTTTGTTTTTCAATTGAGTTGTACAGTTTATAGGTCACATTAAAGGTGGAAAAAGTTCTGAAATGATTTATCTTTGTCTCATTTTTTTACAGCACAGAAACCTGACATTTTAACAGGGGTGTGTAGACTTTTTATATCCACTGTAGGCCTCTGCCTGTGCTGTTCCACAAGGTTTGCATGCCAAAGATACTGGAGTGGGTTGCCAGTTCCTTCTCTAGTGGACTGTGATTTGTCTAAACTCTCTGCTATGACCTGGCCACCTAGAGTGGCCCCATATGGTATTGCTCACAGCTTCATTCAGATACACAAGCCCCTTCACCACCACCACCACTTAGCAATCCACAAGGGAACCAGGGGAACATACAACACACTAATGTAAACTGATGAATAGCAAATTATAATGGAAGGTCACCAAATGGGAATGGGTATACATTTTGGTACATGGCAACCAGCAATGGCGTGGGACTTTCCAGGATAGGCCTAGCGGAGATAATCCCTGATGGAGGTGAGTTGGCTGTTGATCCACGTGCCTCTGCACAGCCTTCATGTGTTTTTGCAGCCCCTCCTGATGAGTTAGAGTAGATTAGTGTGGTCTATGTTCCCCATGTCCCCTTCAGCATTGCTAAGTGGAGGTGGTGAATGGGCTTGTTTTCTTCAATGAAGCTGTGAGCTATACCATGTAGGGTCACTCTAGGTGGGCATGTCATAGCAGAGAGGTCAGACAAACCACAGTCAACTAGAGAAGGAACTGGCAACCCACTCCAGTATCACCTGTCATATTGTTATTGATACTCCACAGTATGACAAATTGGATGTTTATTAACCCTTTATTATTATTATGTATGATATATATTTTGATGTGATATCTATGCTAATATTACAATTACTATTATTATATGTATTGATCTATTGCATAGTAACTAGGGCTCATTAGTTTATATATATATAGGATTGTGACATAAATGTGATGTATGTCCCATAACCCCAAACCATTGACAACACACGGACATGGTGAGAACGGTATAACAAAGCTTTATTTCATACACAGAGCACAATCAGAAATTGACAAGACTGTGCATTAATATCATGGGTGTGGTGTGGGCGGGTGCCGGGAGAGCAAGAGGTTTGTGGGAAAAAGGGGATACCTACAAGGGGTAATGTCATAGTCTAGAATAAGCATGATGCAAGCACCTACCAGGGTCACATGTGGTCACTACACCACTGCAACCGGAATCTGATGAAAAAAAGGATCATCAGAAATCACTGCATTTAATTGAAGAAACCATTAATGTGCATAGCACTTACAACTTGTCTAGATCTGCTCAATGAAACAGATGATTCAACCTCTGGACTGTGTAAACCAATCCAGTTTCACACAAACAGTGTGGTGACAAAACAAATATCTGAAAAAAAACTAAAAAAAGGCGGAAGAGGATAAAATAAATAAGCAACATGCATATACAGTGCAGTGCTAAATACTGTAACAATATACCAACTCACTTGATTCCCATCTGCAAGCATTACTAACTATTAGCTAGGTCTCTGGATAATCAGCAATAGGGGAAAATACCCATTAATACGGAGAGGACACATAGCTCAACAGCCATATTCAATGTCACTTACATCATACCCAAGGATCTGTTCTCAGACTAATATTGAGGTCAGGATCACATGCTTCACTAGTGCATATATATATATGCTGGCTGTCATTAACATGCCATTGTGAGACTTTGCAAGTCCTCTGCCATAACGGTATTAGTCTACATTTAAGCTAACAACAATCATGTCTTAGATATCTGGCCATATGATAGCTTCAGAATTGTGGGAGCTACATTTTAAGGGGGGCTGTCATTGAAGGAATGTCTACCTGAGAGGCACTGTGAAACCCTTACACCTCATACATTTCCTTCACAAAGCTTGCAGATGCAGAAGATACCTTCATGGACCGGAAATGTACCTAAACCCCAAAAAAAAAAAAAAAAATTACATCTACAAAATAACGCCTTAAAAAGAGATAGGGACTGCAGCATCTCTTCTCAACAGCATTCCTCAGTGACCATGAATTGGTGACATGTTGAACAGAACCCTACATGTTAACCTGTGGTTGGCCACTGTCTCCCTGTTGGTGGTATGGAGGGGGGGGGGGGCAGCTCGAGATAACCTTCCTGGAGCCAACGGCACCTGCAGTTGTGTAGGCATGGTGGGAGGAGGGGCTGGGCTGTGGGTGTCTGGGGGGTGCCTCTGGGGTGGAGGAGGCAGCTGCTGGGGACCAGAGAGTGTCGCATGGCTTCTACGGTGACCCCCTGGAATGTGCTCTGATCCGACCCACTCCTGAGCAGCCCTGCCAGGTAGGATAGAGTCATCAGGTGGTGCCTCCTCTTCTCCCTATTGCGCCTGGCCAGGCTGCAAATGACCTCTGCATAATTGGCGGACATGTTGGCCTGGATCCCCTGAAGACACTCCACCTGCTGACGCATGAGGGCCAGCATCTCCGCCTGCGCAGCCTGGCCTGGTAAAGAGGTGGCGGTGATGGTGTGTGAATGGGAAGGGTCTGTGGCCCGGCTGGAGCCTGCTGTGGTGTTGTTGGGCCCTGTGGTGGTGGTGGCAGCCAGTCCAGCACACTGCTGTGGGGGGAGGAAGTGGTGGTGGCTGGCTTGTAGGGTCCCTCCAAAGGGTGGGCCCTGGTGATAAGCTCAGCCTCTGGAGGAGGGGGATAGTGGAGTAGAATCCTGGTGGTGTGACCGGTGGTCCTGATGGTGAACCCACTAGCCATATTATATCCTCCTCCTCTGAACCAGAGCCCTCGGCTCCACTTTTCTCCTCCTTCCCCTGCACCAGTTTTTGCTGGGTGGGGGCTTGCTCCTCCACCACCTCTGTGATGCTGAAAGAGAGAAAAGAAAGGTATATGTAATTAGTATGATGAATAATACATTGTTTTGTGTGCATTCCTAACTATCAGACATCTAGGCTTGAACCTAGATGATTCTCCTAATTGCAACTCAGATTAGCTATCATTTGATAGATATGATCTATTCTTTGGCTCTTGGTCTTGGTTGTTCTTGGCTCCTAACGCTATCTTGATTTCGGCTGCGGTCTGTAACTGCATAGGCTGCAGTGAGCAAACCAAAACATGGACTCTCCATTGATTACTGTTGTTGTGCCCAGGAATTACAGTGATTTGTCAGCTTCATGGATTTAATGACGCATCCATCTATCCGTTGTTAATTCCATGGAGCTGACATGTCAGTGTCCTTGTAGGTCATCATGTACATGTGTAATGTGTGTGATGTACATGTGGTGGCATATTGGTGTATGTGATATTCACCTGACATGGAGGCTGGGTCCTACTGGGCCACTGGGCCTGAAGCTCCAGTGTTGGGCACCTGACTCAGAAGGTCCTCTGCCACCCTCTCCCACTCATTATAGCTCACAGTCACATTATTCTCCTCTTAGACCATCATCCTTCTCACTTGGCCCTGATGTCATCAAAATGGGGCTTGACGGACCTCACATCCCTTGTCGCTGTGCCCACTTCTGTACCATCTGCCGATACCTCCTTCCATGCCTGAGCCCTATGCCCTGGCCTGACTTCCCTCCCCCTGCAAGGATCATGGGGGGGGGGCACTGATTGCACCAAGGAGGACCACATTCTCCTTGGTGCTAATAATTGTGGGCCCTGTGCTTGCCCTTAGCCTCTTGCCCTCCCGATTGTGGACGGGGATCCTCCCTGACCGGTCCCTGAGGCCTGTCCCTCCCCAAAACTACCACCCACACTGGGATCAGGCCCCTCCCCCTCTGTCCCTCTTCTAAGTGTGCCTGGTGCTAGGGCCACCCTGCCACCACCCACTTCCTCCTCTACACTCTCCTCCTCCACTTCCACCAGCTCCTCTTCCTCTTGTTTGTTCTCCTGCCCCACCACCTCCCTTCCTCCACCACTCCCTACCTCTTCCTCCTCCTCTCCACCACTCCTCTCCTCCTATCCACCACTCCTTTCCTCCACTCCTTCACTACTCCCCAGGGCCACCTCTCTCTTCTTCTCGCCTCTCCTCTTCTCCTCCTCCCCGCCTCTCCACTCCTCTCCCCTCCTCTCTCCTTCCTCCATTTCAATCTCAAAAATAATATAACGAAAAATAAAAATATGTGTTAATGTAAATATATGATGGAAATTTTTGGGGGGTTTATTATGTATATTGAATAACTGTTGGGGGATGGGGTGTGGGGGATGGGATTGAGGTGTGTATATGAAGTGACCTAACTCTATGTGTCTCTATGTGTGTTTTTTAAATTATGTGTTTGGCAATTATGTGTAATTTGTAAATATGTGTAATCAAGGATTAAGTGTAAAATCGTATTATAGAAATAAACAAAACCGCAAAGTACTACTCTCAAAATACTCCTACTCTATCTCTATCTAGAACCAACCACCAACTCCGGGACCTGCGTGCTACTTCGTCAGAAAATACAACACATGGGTGGGTGGAACACAAATTTATAATCTCCCTCTGTCAATCATCTACGGCTAGACCCCTTTCTATTGGCTGAAAGGCCTGTTTCGCACTACGTTATACCGCGATTGAATTGCAACGGCCGATTGTATTTTGGCCAGCCCCTTGACAGCTTGCATGTGTGGAAAGGGTTTACGGGCATAGTTGAATGTAACAGCTCTGTAACTCAAGAAAATTTCCAGCCCGCAGGCTTTGTGGGTGTACCGTTGCCGATACGGGCTTGGAATTTAATATGGCCCAAGGTAATCAAGATTTGAGATTAATTAAATCAGCCCTGTGTTACGTTCAGGTTGTGCAGTGAATTTAGATATGGCCAGTATTCCCAGCCATTCTGTGTTGGTAGGAATTGCTTTGTTCTGTTTTCTAAACCTATAGGGAAAGGTAGTATTTCCTATTGTAATACACCAAACAGTTATATTCTAGTGTAACATGGGTGGTTTATGGTTTTTACCTTTTGCAGAAGATAGCATTACGTGCTACTAAAAGACAGAGGTCTTTCAGATAATCGTTTTTGAGGAACTTGAAGAAAGCCAGATTTGGCTGTGTCAGTTTGTTCATGACTACCAAAAATGCTTGCCATATAAGTAAATTGTTTCAAAAGCGTATTTTTTTGTATTGCTTGGTAAAAAGATATTAAACTGATGAAGGGACAATTCATCTATTAAAGTAACTCTGAAGTATGAAGTTGGCCTTTCACCAGTGGCAGTAGTACTGGTAAATCAGTTAATTCTCTGAGCCAGCTGGGGTAAATTGATTTTAATGCTGTTTTTATAGCCTGTGACTCCACCAACAGAGAAACTGACTTGTAAGTTTAAGATGGGAGTTTAGCAGCCATTAATACTAGCTTTGTTAATGGATTTGATACCTAAAAGCTTACATAGCCCCACAGTTTGGAAAAATTGATCACATAGCTCACAATCCAGAAATAGAACAGTGATTGCCACTTTACTCAAAATGGTGATTGCCGCTCTACTCCAAAATGAAGGAGTATAGTGCAAACTAGGCAGGTTCCAACAATTTTACATACATTTTGAATCTTTGTTAGATGAGGCTTAACCCTTAAGGATTTGTTGGCAAATTGATATATGGAAAGTTTTGGGTGGTGTTTTATATAAGTCATTGTGTCCTTTCCTATGAGCCATGGCATTTTTTTTTTTTTTAAACTTTATTTTATATCGCAATAATGAACTACAGGTTGAAATGATCATTAAAATGGATATTAGTAAATGGATAACAAATAGGAAGAGGTTATCTCCCAACAAATTTGCAATTTTCTGGGACCTATTTATGCGCCTTTAGGTTGCATCCAAGGATAATTGTGAGGGGTTTTAAAGTGACATTATTGATTGATGATTTCAGGGAGATGGGGAAGTCTTATATCTCTTGGTAAATTTATGTTGCTTTATTGCCACTGTTCTGATATTGGTATTAGGTGTTAGGTACAAGATATCAGCTAAGCTCACAAAAATTAAACTTATTGAGGGTATCATCAAAATTAGGCAATCATATGTTATGAAATGTATTCTCCACTAAGAGTCAAATCTATGAAGGGTAGTCTTGTGTTGGGGTGTGTCTGAAGTAGATGGCTGGGTGGTCCATATATTATGGAAAACAACTAAGACATGTCCAATATTTGTGGAGGAATGACCCTTTAGTGTCTTCTTTACAAAAGGTAAGAAGGTGCTATAACAATTGGTGGATGATAAGTGATGCTTTATGAGACGACAAATTTAAAAGACATTTATGTTGACAAAGTGACTTTTATAAATACAAAAAAGTGGTCTGTGTTCTTGTGAAATTGTGACCCAGTTGATCATGTAATGTAGATTTGTTATTTTTCTCATGTTTATACATTTTCCTGACTTATAGATACTGTTTTGAAAAGTTATAAATGCCATAATGACGTAAGACTGTTTACTATACATTTATGTCAAGAGGGATTTCAATGTTCTTGGTTCCATTGCCCCTGAACAAATCTGAAGAATGGGTAGGATCCCCTTAGTGGTTGCAACTAATACTAATTCCACTGAATGTAGTGTTTATTCAGAAAACTAGCAAACCTTAAGATCTAAGTGGCATGGGTAAAATGCGCTCACAAGATATTGCTTGAAGAACTCCAGTCCATCTTTGTAAAAATGTTATTTTGCATGAATTATAATTAGTACGTTTCGCCATTACCTATCTATCATGATTTCTGTAAAGGGTTTAGGAAACTTTATTAAATTAGTTTAAATGTCACTAAGTGATGTAATCCCCAAAGTTCTTAAAAGCAGTTTTTCCATTATTAAACAGACTGCAACCATTCTCAGTCAGTCCTGCTGTTCAATTCTGCCTGTAGATTTGGGTCACTGTGCATTATTACCAAAAATACTTTAAGCAGTATTCCATACTAGTATCCTTATTGCCCTGGGTTTACCTTTTTCACAATCATCATGTACTTTTAACTCCAACAACCCTTTGAACAGTCAGACAATTAAAACTGTGTGGGTTGGACTGCAAAAATGTCATAGGGGATGCTATTTCTCGCTTACTTTGAGAGAGATGATGGAGAGAAGTTCTTGATAGCTAGGTTCCTTGAGACAGAGGTCTTGTATCAGTACTCCTTGATTTCTGTTAAATGGTTTGCAAATTAACAGATATTGAATGAATATACATTCCCAGACAGAGAGTTAGGAAGTCTTTTAATGACTAATATCTGCTAGTCATGACCCCCTGGACTCATGTACTCTCTTTTGTGAACAAGTGGCTAGGGATGGACACTAGCCTATGTGGCTACCAAACGCAAGCGCTATTACAATGGCCATGAGACTTCCTTTTCGGGGAATATGCCATTTTTTACCTAAATGTATGGTGTAATGTGGGGCCTGGTTATATATCCTGTGCCTCATATAGGCCATTCAAACAAGTCATTTGAGCCTACCAGGTTCAGGGTCATTTTTTACATTTTTAGTGCTTATTGTGTGTTCAGAATCTGTTCTAGGGTGTAACAGTTAAATTGCACCAATAAAAATATTGTGGGGTTAGTGCCCCTTTAGGGGAAACCAGTAAGCACATTCAGAAGCCAACAGCAATACCCAGTTTGCTTCAAGTCCCAGTGCCGGGCTATGGTCCTGACTGGATATGAAATTGATTAAGTGATAGATTAGGCTCCCAAGACTTCTAGGGTGGGTTCAAGGACACAATTAATACATCAAGTATAAATAACTGGCAAGGCTGTCAAAATAGCAATTCAAACCCCTTTTTAAATAAACAAAGGTTAAGCCATATGAAGTGCTTTTCAAGTGATCCTTTGTCTTGTGGTTAACCACAAATTAAGAGATACTTGACCTTAATCATTGTTTGTGCATTCATTCTAATGGGAGCTGGACTGTCTACAATTCTTATGGAAGTCCTGGTCTGCCCCTCAAAGTGAGTACACCCTGGACCTCTCATAAAATTGTCAGCTGACTCACCTTTCAAGATATTTCTGCAGATGCAGGTCGACTAGGGAATGGTTAAACTTAACCACACAGTCCCTTGAAACCATTAGGCTCTGCCACTCTCCTCTCTGGAATTTTCAGTGTCTATGCCCCAACTCTTCAAGCGGACCCTGCAGTAAAGGATACGTTTTACACTGACCTGCGCAATCTCAAGCAGAAAGTGCCTTCAATGATTTAAATTCCAGAGTAGGCAAAGATTTAGAAACTTGAAAAGGGGTACTTGGCAACCACTGTGTGGGAAGCTACAATGACAACGGGCACCTTCTGCTAGAGTTTAGTGTGGATCAGAAACACATCATTACCAACAACATTTTTCACCAGAAAGACAGGCTGAAGACAACCTGGATGCACCCTTGGTCCAAGCACTGGCATCTTATAGACTACATTCTGGTGTGCCAGTGAGATCTTTGAGATGTCCTACTCACCCAAGTGATACCCAGAGCATAATGTAATACAGACCACCGCCTGCTACACTGCAAAGTTCGTCTCCACTTTAGTCCTAAGCCAAAAAGGAAAGGAGCCCCAAGGAAAAAGTTGCAGGTTGGCAACCACCAGTCAGCTGAAATAAAGGCTGACTTCTAGGGGAATCTCCAGTCAAGACTAGAAGATCACAGATGCTTCACAGATCCCTCTTCTGATGATCTTTGGGAACATCTCAAAACCAGCATCTTGCAGACCTCTAAAGAGGCCCTTGGATTCTCCACAAAGAAGAATAAAGACTAGTTTGAGGAAATCAATCAGCAGATTCATAAACTACTGTTGAAAAAAAGATCCGCTCATCAAGTGAATCTTGCTCAGACGTCCTGCCCTAACAAGAAAGAAGGCTTACGTCTTGTGTGCAGCAACTACCAACGAAAGCTTTGAGAAATTCAGAACTAGTAGTTCACCAACCTTGCAGAAAAAACTCAGCGTTGAGCAGATGTTGATGACTATGAAGGTTTTTATGAAGCCCTGAAGGTCAGTGTACATCCCTTCAAACCTGGTCCAAAGCCCATTGCGCATGGTAAGGCAGCAGGAATTGATAAGGATACCAGCAGAGATCTGGAAACATGGAAGCCCAGCACTTCATGCTAAGCTCCATGCGCTCTTTGTTTGCTGCTGGCAGCAAGGCGAACTGCCACAGGACCTTTGTATTGCAGCCATCATCACCCTGAACAAGAAAAAGGGACAAAAGTCAGACTGCTCCATTTACCTGGGGATAACTCTGCTCTACATCGTGGGGAAAATCCTTGCAAGAGTACTCCACCACATAGTGGTGCCATCTATCACAGAAGAACTGCTCCCAGAGAGTCAGTGTGGCTTTAGTGCCATCAGGAGAAAAACAAACATGGTTTTCATTCTCTGGCAACTCCAAGAAAAATGCCAAGAACAGAAGAAGGGACTTGTGATGTTTGTTTACCATCCCAAAGCATTCAACGCAGTGAGCAGGAAGTGTCTGTGGCAAATCCTGAAATGTATAGGATGTCATCCGAAGTTCCTCAACATTATCATCCAGTTACACAAAGAACAGCACGGCCAAGTCAGGCACAGCAACAATCTGTCCAAGCTCTTCCCAATAAGAAAAAGCATGAAGCAGGGCTGTGTTCTTGCATCAACCCTTTTCATACTATTTTTAGGTATGATGCTGCAAAGGGCCACAGCAGACCTTGATGATGAGGATGGTCTCTACATCCTATACTGCACCGACAGCAGTCTATTCAACCTGATGCAACTAAAGGTGCACACCAAGACAGGGGAACTACTTATTCGAGAGCTACTCTTTGCTGATGACGCTGCCCTTGTTTTCCATATGGCGACAGCTCTGCAGACATCTTGCTTCACCGAGACTGCCAAGTTCTTCAGTCTATAAGTCAGTTTGAGGAAAATGGAAGTTCTCTAGCAACC